>JAPTGW010000026.1:14702954-14717951 GCA_029814545.1 Apogonichthyoides opercularis
TGTGTGAAATCTGAAACTCAAACATAATCACATCAAAATGATTTGTGTGAAAAATGATATCTCTGGTTCTTTTCTTCACAAGGCTACTGTACAATAAATTGCACCACATCAAACTGAAGTTATAAATCACAGCACTCCGAGGCAAAGACAGGAATGAGAGGCATGCTTTTGCTTTTAAGTGGAGGCTTACAATTGAACCTCAGGCACTGGAGTCCATAAATCGCAGCATCAATTATTAACCCAAATCTGTTTTAATGTGCCAAAAGAAACCCCAGTGGACAAGCTAATGCAAAGAGCAGGAAACGAGGAGAATAGATGAAATGACCAGTGTGGCCAGAGTCTGATGCTTTAGACGTTGGAGTTGGTCGAAAGTGCAGAAATGCATCAAATGTCGGGCCCATCCCTTCAGACTTTAGGGACCATCAGGAGCCATATTAGCAGGTAAATAATAGAAAATTCCATTCAGTTAAGAGTGGAAATATGTTTGTAGACTCAACCTCATTGGACATCGCTAATGAGAGCCTGAAAGATACTGTGGTGTACAATAAAGTAACAACATCCCCTCTTTGATTTTTTGTTGCTTTTACGGTACATGTATGTTAAAGGTGGTACATGTGATTTGAAAGAGCAAACTGAAAACCAGAGAAAACCAACCTCAGCAGCAACCTAGCTGCGGGGATATGGGTATAGCACGATCACAGACTGAGACCAAAAGCAAATAAAAATTCATTCGCTTCAGGGTCAGTAATTTTCTTTGCAGATCATTTTTGTGGTAAACGTTTTGCGGCTTTTTATTAACCTTTTTCAAGGAGCTCATAGAGCATGCTGCAGTACACGGCGCAGTGAAGGCAAAACATCTCAAGGATACTCCAGACATGAAGGCTGTTGGTAAGGAAATTTCAGGTAAACACTATTATCTCTCATCTACTCCTGCAATCAAAAAGACAGGATGTTGATGGAAGGAAAGAGGTTAGAGGAAGATATGTGAGACTGGAACATATACACCCTTAGAACTTGAGGAAAATGTGTAAATCAAGCTACACTGATGCCTCGACTCCACTCTTTATTATTTAATTATTCATCATGTTTTTTTTTTAATCATCACAAGATATTTCATGGAAAAAAAGGGTAGCTGATATGGGAGCAAGTCCTAATTTTGAAAAGAGGTTGCTTGCCAGCATACGGCAGCAACCCAATTGCATGCACTCTAGATAAGTGCTGCAAAACCTGTAACTACTTTTGATTTTCATACATTAAAACATTCATCGCTCAGAGCAAAATACACCACAGCATCACAGCTAGCCAGTCAGTCAGTTGTAGTTATTTGTACATAGCTAAGCAATCGCCTTTATTTCCACACAGTGATCACTGGGGAGGCGCTTTAGGACGTGCTCAGATCTCTACCTTCATCTGACAGAGGAGAGAAGGGGAGTGTGTACGATGAACACTGAAGCTGTCTTATTAGCGCTTAACTCCTGCTCAGGCCTCCAGATTGACAGGAGAAAAAAGAAAAAGTGCTCATGCAGGCTGAGCCATAAACTGTGGCAGTGATAAATATCTGCTGTCACTTCCAACATGACTCACTTGTCTGACTCTCAGCTTTACTGCACACAAAGGAGGCTGGAGCAGAGCAACCATATACTGCTGCGAAATCTTTATCAGATTACAGATAATAGATGCACTCCATAAAATAGCTTATATTACCAGAGAGTGAGTTGAAGCGGAACATGGTTCAGCACCAAATAGTGAATAATGAGCATAATTTTATAAAAGCACACACAAGCATTGATACAGGTAAAAGGCCATGGTGGTCCTCATTACTCTTTGTATGGACGGCCCAGTCATGGTGCTTTATGGGCTTTAGCTGCTTTCTGATCTCCTCATCTTGCAAGTGGCCACTCCAGACAAACAGTACCAACCATAGCCACTTTTAGACAGAGATCCCGGAAAAAAGGCGAGATGGTGATCCCGCCTTTTTTCCACCATTGACTGTTTTCCACAGCCAAGCCAAAGGAGTAAGAGAAGTGAGACAGGCTGAACTTTTGCACAGCATTCCAAAATGAAAGGAGTGGTGACGCAGGGTAGCATACAGTGTGACGTATAACTTGCGTTTCGGAAATACCCCAAGCATAGCGGTGTTGCTAACCTCTCCAGAGTGGGCCCGTCTTTCACTGTTCCACAAATATTAGCATGGATAGACTCCTCTACCTGAAATGACAGCTCATGGATCTCCCCAGTTCAACAGCTTTCTGGTCACATTGATATGTTTGTTTACTGTACACGGCCCATGGGGGGGGGGGGGTTGCACATGCAATATGTCATCAAAACATCACACATTGGTTGCAGAATGAGAGGTGTTCCTTTTACAAAGCGTTCCAGAATCATGATTCCACCTGTATCACAACTCTGTTACTACCTCCAGCAGCGTTACAAAGCTGCGACAAAGGTGGGACTAAATGATGCCACATTTTGTTTACACAGAACTCATTCTGGAATAAAGGCGAAATATTCCCGTAACAGAAGTACTGTGGAAAAGGGGCTTATGAAACCTGTCTGTGTAGTCTTTCCTGGCAAAAGTCCAGGTTTCAGAAGGAAAAAAAGGCAGAACAGGATGGATGTTCTACAGAATGGACTACGAGGACATTTAAAATAATGTGACCAACCTGTACTAAAATAAACATTGTTTTTTCTGAGAAATAGCATTGAAATGACCAAAGTGAGATAAGGTGAATGTAAACAGTACGCAAATAGATTGAAGAATGATTTGAGTCTGATAAATCTTTATATAATTCTACATTATTAGCCTATTAGCCTTGAATCCTATAGAGTCAAAGCAAAGGTCACCTGTTGATAATCAGATAAATTTGTCTGCGAATACATTTGCTTATTACATGTTCGTGCAGTTTTCCTCCAACTGTCTCAACACATTCACACCAAAGGGATTAATGACTCTAAATTACCCATAGGTGCAAATGTGACTTATTATCAGTGTCTGTGATCATTCCGTGATAAACTAACACGCTATGCTGTTTATCTTGCTACATAATGTAAGCTACTAAGCCTGGAAGAGTCCTCTGAAGATTAACATGTTAAAGGCAATGACATAATTTAGTCTTTTTTATGGCCACAGATTACTGTCAGTCATGTCTTGGAGCATTTTTACTTTAAAGCTATCCTGGACCTTTAAATACTTAGGATGGAGTAAATTAGTATTATGTAAGAGGCTTACAGATTATGACTAATTGCTTTATTAATATTTAATATATAATTTATGAACCTTCATACATCACTAATAAGCCACAGGAGAAACATTTGCTGTACCAGGCTTGGAAGTCATTCGGTTGAAGCCATGTTGTATTTCTTTGCTCACTCTTTAATTCTTGACCTGTCCATGGATCATTTGACCACCCACAGTGCATTACGAAAGAAATAGCTACTGGGCATCTGAACCAATATCCATTTAAAACCAGTTTATTAACTTTTACCATTTCAGACTTCACATTTTCTACTGGATGTATAGCTGCAGACGTCGGCTTCATAAAGTAAGAACGTTGTGACCATTTATTAATAGCTCATCCATTTTCTCAAAAAGCCATCAAATCTGCAGAGGTAGGAATCCATAAGGCAAAAGCTATAATCTTTTTACTGCAATCCCAAATATATAAAGGATTAGTTAGTGCTCTTTGGCAAAACAACAAATAGAATTCTAATCAGCGTGACTTAATTAAATCTTGTTTACTCGCAGCCATAAGCACAATTGATCTGCATTTGTTTTTCAGAGAAGATGCAGCATATTTTTTTTCCTGCTGAATGTCAGCTAAAATTTACTTCTGAGTAATTTAGGCTCACTATGTTTCATAAATGCCAGCCACAACGGGATTGAAGTGGGATTGGCAGCCTTTTAGAATTGCTCCATTTTTATTCCAGCACAGGGACAACATGCAGAGCACATATGCTGCCAGTAAAGCCTTTGCAACAAAAAATCCAATGAATCCCTCAACCTGTACACAAACATCCCCTCTGTTTGAATGCATCAAGCATGAGTGGAAAAACCATAAGAGTCTAAGCTTACAGCTTTTTAAAAGCTAATGTGAGCACGCTCACACGTTCTCACGTATGCAATAAGCCACTTTGTTTGTTGAAAACTCGCCAAGTGGCAAAAAAGCAGCTGCTATCTCTGCAGTCTCAAGGGGCTAGTTAATTTTAGAAAGATAATCTCCTGCAATATGCTGAGGGATTAAGACGTTAAAAGTCCCAGCATGGGGAGACGATAAGGCTATATAGTCATGGACTGTGAAGAACTTCCAGTGCACTTTAGGAACAGGGAACTACGTTACTTATCATGCTAATCAGCATGCAGATCAGGAAAAACAAACACCAGTTGTTCAATGACATGCAATGTAATTTGCCTGTGCTCCCCTTTCTGAGAGCCACAAATGATGATCATGATGATGGCAGTTCATCTTTGGCTATTAGCATTGTCTCCCACGGCTGTATTGCAGCACTTTCTCAAGAGATTACCTGCAGCAGAGGAATGCCACACTGAAGCAGGGGAAGTAC
This sequence comes from Apogonichthyoides opercularis, assembly GCA_029814545.1. Taxonomy (NCBI): domain Eukaryota; kingdom Metazoa; phylum Chordata; class Actinopteri; order Kurtiformes; family Apogonidae; genus Apogonichthyoides; species Apogonichthyoides opercularis. The sequence goes on from JAPTGW010000026.1 coordinate 14,707,515, forward strand.
AGTCTGTGGCTTAATCAATGTCATTTGCATATGCAGGATAAAACTAATCCTCATCAGAGGGAGGTTCTCCACCTGAGGCCCTTTCTTGTCCTTTCCAAGCAATCCTTCTCTTACTAAATGATCCCTGGACGATATTCACCTTGCCAGAGAGAACAAAGTATGCTATCATACTGCGTGCACGGGGAGGAGATTCTACAGGGATGTTTTGGACTCAGTATGAAAGTGTGATGTGATGCAGAGAATAAAATACCAAGCTAGGCTGAGCTGAGTGTTGAAAAGTGCACAGAGCAGACCTGTTATAATGCTTTTTGGGGCTGGAAGTCAACCAAACAGTAAGTTCCAGCTGAATAACAATGTGTGGATTTGGTAGAATCAGGTTTTGAGTCTGCAGGAGCACAGCATGCTAGGCCTGGCCACCCGCTTCCTTCTTGGGTTTTGGCCAAGGTTTTCAAACACGCAGCCAGGGGTAGCAGCCGGGGTTCCCCTGCTGTTTTTTTAGCCGTGCTTGAATGCAACAAATAACACAAGCAGAAAAAAAATGGCTAATGTACCTGAAGCAAACCTGAGGACGGAGGTGCTGTTCTTCTGTTGGAGGGATTTGTGTCATATTAAGCGGGTGCTGAGCAGAAAAGAACTGGGTTTCAAAAGATCCCTCAAGGCCCCATATTGTGGAGACAACCTCTTCCCTCTCCCGGGCTCCTTTCTCTATAAGATAAGCAAATTTACACAGGCAGACAAACGTGACATTTTCCTGGTGCAGGAGCTGCTTAAGAGGAGGCTTCATAGGTGGGCAAGGCTGATAAGACGACAGCTGGGAGTGGAAGGACTGGAAAACCAGCGTGAAAAGAAGATGACAGGAATCAGCACGAGTGGGATTTCTCCTTCTCTTTCATTTTAAAACATCGCTTATGCAAAGTTACATCAACAGGGTGAGGTTTGAGCATTGGTGACCCTCCTGCACTTGACTTGTGTTTCATTCCAAGCTTATTTCTTTATGGAAATGTTTACCCCAGGGTGCTGTTTGACTGTCTTTCCTGGCCGAGGCTCATAAGAATCCCCCCCCCCCTGTTTATAGGCTATCAAATGGATTATAGACTCATTATCAACACTGCTGTGTGACCATAGAGGTCTGTCATTTACACCACATTTCTACTGTGTCAGCCACTACACTAAATTCCATGGTGGGAGAGTGCTGAGGTGAGTGTGTGTGTTTTTATATGTGAATATGTGTGCACAACAGAAAAGAAAAGCGGCTACACTTAAGGCAAGGCTAATCCAGTTTTACACGGTGTCTCATTTCTGAACTTGGAGCAAAATGATTGGCCACTGAGTTTACCGACCGACTTAAACTTCAACACCATGACAGGGAAGTAAACTCAAATACACAGCTGCAATATGTTCACCAATAACTATCACATAAAAAGCTATTACTACTTTATTTTTCTGCCCTATTTTTTCTTTTTACAGCCCTGTATTGCATTAAGCCAGATACCATGGGTGCTACAGAGTGTGGCGTGTTGGTGTGATGTAATGTGAAGTGAAGCTCTGTGAAGGTCTGGCTTCAGCGATGCCATATATGAGACAGTTTAACATCACTAGCCATTATGAATTTACCTGTGAAAGGTGACGGGAGAAGAAACTAGTGTTATTCGGCTTGGAAATGACAGCATTGGCCAGAGTCTCTCTAAATCAGATTGATGATCCATTTTCCCTGCCCCGGGGCCATAGTAATGTAAGGGCCTGGGATCCACCGAGGCTGCACAGAGACAGATGGGACCTTGTCTGCTATGACCTTGCTGAGCTAATATTTCTCCCAGGCCTTGTCTGTTGCCTCATCATTAAAGGTGCCATGGCTATTAACATTGGGGGAATACTTCAAAGACACTGTTTACTTGGACAGCACACAATCTGAGCAAAGAAAAATCACAGCAGTGGAGAAACAAGGTGAAGAGGGATTGGTTGTGAAATTGTGAAAGTGTCATGTGTGGTATATTTCAGGAATGCTTGTACAAGTCGTACAGTGATGTCCAAACAATCCGCTTGTTCAATGTCAAAACCAAGGGTGAAGTTTCATTTTAATGCAATAACTGACATGATTTGAAATTATTTTTATTGTGAAGCTTGGCACTTAGCCTGATATGTGAAAAATGATGTCTGTAATTATGTTGAGCATCTTTTGTGTGTGTTGCTGGCCTTCTGTAATGCTGCATTTATTTTAACTGAGGTATGGGGGCGCCAAAGTCAGAAATGTTCACACACTGACTGTAATGTATGTTTGATTTTTAAGTAATTCTGTTAGAGTATGTAAATGTATGTGCCTGCCTTTATTATCAAATTTCAGTTTGGTAACAGATTCTTGATTCGGTTTGCAGTCGTGGCAGTGGTGACAGGGAATAATTAGTCACAATGAGCAAATTGTTTCCACTTTTAATAAAAGTAATGACATTTTGCCACCAATTCAGGTCACTAATAAAGAAAAAATAAGTCAAAAGTGCAATTTGGCTTTAGTTTTCAATATTCAGTACTGGATCAAAATGGGAAGTTTGGTGAATTAATGAGAATAGGTTCAACTCTCTGAGCTACCAGTTATGCCTCAAAACACGGTCTGCATTACATTAGAATACATTCACTTTTCATTTTCTTCTTAGTGCAAGATTCTTTATTTCTATTACATAAATAAACTTGTATATATAAATATATGCAATAGTACTTGATCACATATCAATATTTTCCAAATAGCACTTATGTAATGTGTTTTCCAGGTCATCTTATCAAAGCATTTAAGATTTAGCAGACTTTTCCTCTTAACCAGATATTTTCCAAAAACAAAATAAAACTTAAAAATATGGGATTAAATTATAACAGCTCTTGTAAACCTCATGTTTGTGATTACAAATTCGTTTAGATTTTTATAGCGCTTTTCTAGACACCCAAAGCGCTTTACATTGTTGATTCATTATTCATTCGCTCTCACAGTCACTCTCTGGTGGTGGTGAGCTACATTTGTAGCCACAGTTGCTCTGGGGCAGACTGACGGAAGCATGGCTGCCATTTCATGCCAAACGGCCCCTCCGACCACCACCACCAAACATTAATATGCATTCATACACCAGTGTGTGAGTGGCACTGGAGGTAAGGAGGGTGAAGTGTCTTACCCAAGGACACAACAGACTGACTAGGACAGAGCGGGATTCGAACCACCAACCTCTCAGTTATTGGATGACCCGCTCTACCACCTGAGCCATGGCTGCCCCTAACATGGCTGCCCGTAATAGTCCTAAAATCACATCCTAATATATTATTTTTTGAGAAAAGTTTAAAAAAAACTTGTGCTGAACGTGCCACCAGGACAGCACTGCCCACCCTGCAGGAGATCTTCACCAGACGGTGCACCACCAGAGCCAGAAAGATCCTGAAGGACACCCACCACCCTGGCAATAAACCTTTCCAGTGGCTGGCAAACGACTGCGTTCCTGCATGGACAAAACTGAGAGGCTGAAGAAGAGCTTTTTCCCCCAGGCCAACAGGATGCTGAACTTTTAACCCCCAGCATAATACTCATAACCCCCCCAAATCTGCTTCCAGTTGCACTACATTGCAACATATTGCTGCTGTTTACACTGAATACTTACTTGTCCATGCACATTCTATATTTCATATTATATTTTACTTTTATTTGATATATTTTTTGTATATTTTATTTTCTATGCTAAGTACAGTTTGTGCAGGGGTGCTTGTTGCAATTTCATTTCACTGTGAGTATACCGGTGCATCCACATGTGACAAATAAAAATCCTGAAGCTTGAAAAAAGACATATTGTCTAGTAAATTGAACAAGAAGTTTTAGAGGATAAAAGATTTACTTTGTAATTTAAATGGATGATATTTCTTTCGTGTCTGGTGTTTCACTTTTCATGATATCAAAGACTGAATTAATCAGATCTAGTTTTGGTCAGTTTAGAGTCAATATATGAAAAAAAGCATACATCAAAGATTCACTGATGTACAAAGATCTTTACGATATTCAATTATTTATCCACGTGTACACACACGTATGTGGTATTTGAGTCAAGTCAATCCATTAATGGGAATATTTCTACAATAAAAACCATCAAAGATCTGATTGATGATCTTCTGGATATTCTGTCTGTATCTTTCACCAATAAAAATGTTATATCTGTTTTTTGTTTTAATTCAGGTTACTTTGGAGAACATTTAATATACAGTAACCACTGTATGACTTTTACACACCCTAGTTTTTATGACTTCAGTTTCATTGCCCAGTTGAAAACACCTGCTTGATGAGCTAATTCTGGTAGTTACATTTTGAACAGGGTAAATAGTTACCTAGTAACTTTGCTAATAATGTTTACAAGTGACTTAACACATCCCTGAATCATTACAACCATGTTCACGTGCATTGCCGTGGCTCCACATTAGCTGTTCAACACGGCTGTTTATTTCCCCACACGTCTGTATTGAAAAGTAATTCTTTAGCCGCTTTGTGAGATTTTAAACCTCGGGATAAATCTGCTGACATTAGGATGGATGGCAATGTAGGAGTCAGACCAGGAAATATGGTTTCAGAAGCAATCCAGCGGGTCACTGTTACTCACCACCAGCCAGTAAGAGAGAGATAAGGAAATAATCAAAACAGAGAGGCGAGGGCCAACTTCAGCCAGACTGCACTGACAGATGGGCTCCCACTTTTATTCTTTCATACCCCTCCTCTCTTATTTTATCCAAACCAACCAACGCATTTTCTGTTGATATGTGCTGGCTTATAGAGACTATTTAGTCTTTTATAACCTTTCAGCTACTTTAGTGCTTATTATACAATAAAGAAAATGAACAACCCGCGAGCCCAAACTCACTTATCTCCAGTTTCTTATCTCTCATTAGCTTTGGCCTGTGATGAGTTTAAGGGGCTTTGCATGGGGGGAAATAATCTATTGAAATATGGTTTCATTTTGGATAGACTTTATCAGCAAAGCTATTTAAATTTTGATAATGAAGAACAGTGTAAATCCCCTGTACTGCGGCACACATACAGCACAGCAGTACATAGCGGGTGGTAATCATTGTGTAATCACTCAAACAACAGTGCACGTCGAGGCTCCCTCAAGCCTTCAGCCACTCCCCAGGCAGCCCTGCCCCTGATATTTGCGGACTTATGATTTGTTCTCGGATCTCAGCAATAAGTAAAGCCTCCTCGTGGCCTTGTAGCAAGATTGAATTGCACAAACATGTTGCACCTGCTGCAGCGAAAGCAGGAAAGAGCGGCTGCAACATCAACATTGTCTGCAGTCTCTATCTGATGGCTGCAGCCTTATTGAAATTCTGATAATGATATTTGGTAAGCTTAATGGTTGCCCTCTGCAGGCTACAATCAGTCTCACTCAATCCTGTTTTCATACCCCCCGTCCCATCCCCCCTGTTCTCTTTTTCATCTTTCACAGCGTGCAGCTTTCAGAGACGTTTGATATACGGCNNNNTTCTCTCAGTTTTAAAACCCGGGGCACCACATAATTTTTCTGTTGCATTTTGTTTTCAAGTAGAATTAGTGTCTATGTTAGTGAATAATCAATGAGAGACACTGCAGGTGATCAACCAGAGCCTTTCTGCTTATTGTGTTTGCTCAGCGGCTCTGCCATACACAACCGCAGAACAACAGGTGTGGTATAAATTGGTGTGGTGCTCAAGGACTCCTCAGAAGGGCAAATGATGATAATCTGGAAGCCTTTTCCTCAATGTACCTCCTTCTTTTTTATAATAGATGTAGGATGTCAGTACATGCTGCATGTTCAGAGCTTCCTCCTAACATGAAGGTGTACTGATTCAATTTCCCCGCAGGGAACATTAAAGTTTCATCTAATGTATTCTAATGGAGTCATACAGACTTTACTGAAAGACAGTGTGCCACATCTAAAGCCATATCCATCTGCTGTTGTGGTTCAATTTAACAAGAGACATTTTCAGAGGAGTTATCCCAGAAGCACACACAATACATCACTTCCTCTAAAATACCTAGAGGCTTTCAACTCACATTGGCATTTTCATTGTACCGCATTTGCAATAATTAACAGAGCTAACTTTTTTATTGTGATTAATAATGGAGTAGAAGATAGCATTATTGAGCTACACATTAAATTGCGCTCATTAAATTGACTTTCTTGAATGCACCAACTACAGACTACTAAGCAGGACTGTGGAAAGGTCAACGTGATCGTTATATGATTCGGCTGGAGAACAATTATTAAATGGACTAAGAAGAGTGATTTCTAATGAGCAGTGTGACTCCGCCTTCTCTCCGGCTCTGTCTAATTATCTAAATGTGATGCTTCAGACATATTTCAGAGCTTTACTGTCGTCCAAACCTGTAACTGAACCATCTTGTTTTCACTTCCCAAATCCTTAACCTGCTGAAGGCAAAAAAAAGGTCTAATAGGTCTGTTCACATAGAGTGCACTTTCTCACACATTCTTTTCATTCCCTTATTTCATTTTTATCAGTGGGGTACAATGTAGAATTGAAATACAGATTTAGAAAGTTTTGGCACATCATTGGCTTAGCTACACATTCATTTCACATACAGTACTTCCCCTCCTGTGCAGAAAAATGCCTTTGAAATGAGGAGCAAAGTTGGAAATGGTTCCAGAAGACCAACTCTCCATTTTGCTAGGTTCAGCACTCAATAGCTCCATGATTAAAGCCAGTCTATTTTATTGATTGAAAAGGAAAGAGAGAAAACCTGAACCTTTTCTGCTCTTCAGTCTCCGCTTCTCCATCTGTAAAAAATGGGGGGGAAAGTCTCCCTTGACCATGTCCAGGCAATTTGGGTGGAGCGGGCCTCTCCTGTTGCACTCTGTGACTCCCGCCATGCTCTGTTACCTCATCTCATCAGCTGGGAAAGTATTTGTGCTTGTAGCTGTAGAGAAGGCGGCCACGAGTTAAATTGAGTTACCTGTTCAGAGATGGTTTCATTTTCCACGGATGGCCCCGGAGATCCTTGATGGAACTGCTAACTGCTCATCACCCCTCATGTCCCCCAGTGTCTGTCTGAGAGGAGGGAACAGCAGTGTGGCTCAGGTGGCGTAGACAGCTGGCTGCAGGATCCATCAAAATATCTCAACTGTGGAGTGTAGTCAAACAAAGTGATTCTGTGTCTGTCCCTCACCAATGTGCGACAACCTTCTGCTTCCCTGCTCACCTTCTCCAAGATCATAAACTAACACGTGATGGGCTACTTTTGGACTTATTCATGACATTTCAAGGCTTCACTCATACTTTACAGAAAGAGCACAGCAAAGCAGCTTTTCCTGTTCCTGAAAACTAAATCTTCAAGCAAACACTTTAGGAATTTAATATCTCAGGGCAAGAAAATCCGGACTATGACACAGTCAGACTTGAGTTTACAGCATGTGAGCCAAAGGTCCAAGATGCTTGTTTGTTAAAAGACAGACCCTAAATATGTACATCTCTTGATGCAGAAATCGAACAAAGTGACAGAGACTATAAGACATTTGAGCTCCACAAAACTGCCTTTTCTGTTTTATGCATCCTTGGTATTGAATAAACACAAAATGCCATTACACTAGTAACATTCCCCTCTTTGAATACGTTTAAAGGTAAAAATGCGAGAGAAATGACAGAAATATGTTGTTGCTTTACACAACTCTACTAACGGGCATGAATTATGAATGTCGCTGGCATGGTTTGTATGCTTCCTTATACTCCCTGAGGTTCTTTTTGTCCTCTATCAATTATATGCGTTTTACATGTGAGATGGTTTTTATGCTAAATGGGTAAAAATATATGAATCTCATGATTGGCAGATTTTGAGTCAGTGTCAGCGGAGATGTGGGTAACACTGGTCAACAATGACGTTGCTACAGGAAGAAGTGCACCTGTTTCTACCGAGATCAGGTGTTCTGATTCAACATGTGAAGAAAATCTGAGTAGAAGGTTCTGGCACAAGCTCAATTTCCTCTGAGATGAATGAAAAACCAGAAAAACAAGCCTAGACCTCCAGCAGCACTTGTCGTATAGAACAACATAATTTAAATAGTATCTAATCATAATATTGATCTAACTTTAGAGTTCAATATGATGCCTGCTGCTGGAGATCTTGAACCGATTCAAAATCTGAATCAATCATAACAGCATTTTAGTTCAATAACCTCTATGTGATCCAAACTGAGAAGGCTTTTGATGATTGTAAAAAATAAAAATAAAAAAAATGGTGCAGCATAAATGATGCAAAGCTGAAAAGTTGAATTTCATTGAACCCCAGTTTGGAAAACTTATTGTTGATTCTGTATTCACCTCAAAGCTCAGCTCTAAAATTATCAGCTATGTGTGGTGGCAAATTTTCTGCACAATGATTGAAACTCAACTCATCATCGCCTAGTTGAGGACAGGTTGGGTTGCAGAATGTCAGTCAAAATTCATTTCCTTCACTTGCTCTTTGATTTTCTCCCATCCAATGTGGGTGATGTAAGTGATGACCATGGTGAATGATTTCCTCAAGATATTTCTGAAATGAAAACCAGGTACCAAGGGCACTTCAACCCAAACATGATGGCGATTACTGCTGTAGCTGAAGGGTCTGAGACATTTTTGAACAATTTTAAGCCAAGCTGTTGGGGTCTGCTACTTCAGTTTACATTTGAATGATTGATGTTCATATATAGAAGTAAAAATGACCAATTTAGCACATATTATCTTCAGATTGTGAATAAACACTACATGACATCAGAATTGGATTGGATGATCTTAACATACAGGGGAAATTCTGGTGTCAGATTTGCAATCAGTAAGTTTAATTTAGTCAAGATCAGATGTTTTCCATCTAGTAGCAGATGAAAAGTGCTGCCGTCCAGTGTAATTTATAAAACATAGGGTCCACATCAGCTCCGATTCTTAACCAAAATTCCAAGAAATATTGACTACTATCTCAGGATTTCTTTATTTTTTGTGCGAATGTACCTTTTTGCAAAGCACTTAGAGTTTTTAACCACTAAAATGCTGACTTGTACCACAAATTGAGAACATTTTAGAATTAGGTTAAGCAGTGGAGATGCTCATACATGCATTCAAGGGAATATGGGTCAGATTTCCTGAGAATAAGATAATGAATCATTTAAATGCTGTGATTCAAATGGATCCCTATATTATGTACGCTAATCCCCATTGATTTGAACATAATGGATTTTCTTAGATATGTCAGTCTACCATAAGTGATATGGTAGGGGAAGAGAATAGAGGGCTGGCTCATGTCCTGTCTGTCTCCGTTGATAACCACAGGGTAGGAGATGAAAGACGGAGAGAAGTGATGTGGGGAGATAAGGGGTGAGAGGATAAATGAAAGCAGAAGAGTGGGATACAGAAGGGGAAGTGGCAAGAGGTGGAGGAAGGGAGCAACTGGAACCGTCATCAGACGAGCAACGAAGTAAAAGAGGAGGAGATGTGAGGGTACAAGAGGAAACACTAGAAGTGACAAAACAGTGGAGAGGAGCATAAAGGACATGAGAGGAGGAAAGATAAAAGAGCAGGGGTAGAGGAGACAGGCCGCCACCCCACAGTCACGTCACACAATTTACTATGTTCTGGCCCATAATGTTTTATAGCACAATCACTGATAGCACAGTAGTCAGTAGTGATCTCATTTCACAACCCATATCCTTCAGTAATGTGAACACAAAGGGAGATGCAGAGCCATTAGCAGCGTCCAGTAGTCATCTACTGCTACTCATGCATAATTGGCTTCTATGGAAGGAAGTAAGAAAGGGTAAACAGCAAGCAATCATATTAACTCCTGTGAGTCCTAATTGAAATCCGTTAACAATCAGCACAGATGATAGGTGTGGAGGAAACGTGGGGTTCGCCATCCCCTGTTCCTCATATGTTGCTCTCTGAGTACTGATATGTGTGAGGATGTGAGGGTGCATTATAATCAAAGGTTATGCTTGATTCTTGTTGTCATGAGTAGACCAAACACAGCAGCCAAGCGTATGTTTCATGTTTATTTTGGAATTTAAATCATTGCTGGTTTCCACGTAAAGCAGAGGGGTTGTAAAATGCAGTGCTCAATAAATGTTATCATGAAGCCAATAAAAATTGAATAAATCACTCAGTGAAAATGTGCTGTGGGGATTTCTTAAGTGGATGTTTTTAAGATTCTTTTTAAGGTTTATTCTTTCTGTCATGTCTTTGCTTTGTCTTGTCATCTCACTCCTATCAGTTTTTAGCAAAATAACAGCAGTGATGTAAGATGTTTTCAGGTTCTGTATTTACATAAAAGCACTAATTCCATTGTGAAAACACTCCATTTGCATTCAGAGCCTTACTTACATGAAAGTATGTGGGTTTTATCAGCAAAATTAAAGTATGAAAAGTCAAAGAAGCAACTATGCAGTAAAATGATCCATGTAAGTG
>JAPTGW010000026.1:15075266-15087132 GCA_029814545.1 Apogonichthyoides opercularis
TTAAAATCCAACCCATTGTATATCATCTTTTTTTTTTTTCCACCCCCAAAAAATTACAACTATTTGATAAAAGGGTCAAACAGAAAGTCAATAAATAATACAAATTAAATAGAAACAGTTGAAACGAAGAAAGCATCACAAATCGCATTGTACTGACAGTTTTTCATAGAGGAGGAGGGCTGGGATGGGAAGGGAGGGGAGGGGGGTGTTGATGGGAAGTGCAGTCCATGGCACCTTTAGTAGAGAGGCCACGTGTGCAACCAGCATTGGCAACAAAAAGTTTCCCAGAGTTACTACTGCAGCGCTCGCTTTCCCTTTATTTAAATGAAGCAGCCAGTTAAAAAAAAAAACCTAACTGGCAGGTAGAAATACAGCACGCAGACGCAAACGCACCCCTCTTTTCTATCGGAAAGATGCAGCGTTCAGTCTCCCTGCTAGATTTCTACTTGATTGTGTGTCTTGCGAGATGTGAGACAGTAGGAACTGGGAAAAAAAAAAAAAAAAGAATCAGTCTGGTTTTATAATGCAGTCTTCAAAAGCTTGCCGGTCCTTTCACACAGCCCTTCATATTCACAATAATACCATAACATGTGCACTTTTCAAACTGTGACAAATAGTGACAGGTTTCCAAAAATAAAATAAAAACAACCCAACAATAAAACTGTTAACCACAACAATAAATCCAAAAGCACCTGCACACACAGACTGTGGAACAAAAGCACTTCATGTATACAAGGTACTAGATTGTTTTTGGTTTGATATTAATCAATTAGTGTACATTTTTGATGCAAAAGCGTGTGCTAAATATATGTTTCAATCAATATCTAACAGAGAAGTTTGACGGTGAATTTGTTTTTCCCTTGGTAAAAAAAGCAAATACGACAGAAAAAGCGTAAACTGGCACAATAAAAGGTTGATAAAAGCCCCATGGCTTGCTGTCCACAACAAGGCAAAGTATAAAAGCTTTTTTTTTTCTTATACAAGATATAAAATATCAAAAAAGAACACACAATAAAGCTTAGCATCCAGCACTTAATAATAATTAATAATAGTTACATCAACAACAGTAATCATAGTTCTGATAATCATAATAATAAGACATATCATCTGCCTCACTTGAATTGTCAATAACTTTGCCGAAAACATGGAAATAATCTTAAGAAATCAATATAGACTTTTTTGACACTGGACACTCAAGCATTCTTGCATACAAACACCCATCCTGTTTCACCCAAACAACATGGAGAGAGGAAGGAATGACTTCTTAAAAGTTCTGAAATCCACAAACATGTTTTCAATAAATAGTTAAAAAAAAAGAAAAAAAAAAGAATATTACACTCTCTACATATATCAAACTCTGAATTTCAAGCACAATTTTGATCCTCTTCTTTTAACCTTGCAAATTCGGCGAACACATCACCAAAAGAAAAATAAGAGTCTGCATATTTTGTCTTCAGAAATTGGAATTAGACGATTGACTGAGGACAGGGCAAAATAAAAAAATAAAAAAATACAAACAAAACTGGTGATTCTAAACGAAGGCAGCTCCTCTTCAGGTCCTATCACCACAACCTCCAGTGTCAGAGAAACTGAATCGAAAAGAAACAAGAGACACGCACCGAGAGAGACAGAAAGAGTTAATAGTGTTGGTCGTCTGATGTGGATCCAATGTGTGCTTGTGTTCATTTTGCAGTCAGAAGTGGAAACATGTCCACTTTGTATCTCAGAGGATAGCTCTTACATACACTGTAAAAGTCCGTTACATTCTCTCTCTGTCTCTCTCTGCCTCACACACACACACACACACACACACACACACACACACACACACACGCCGTTCCCCTTCCAAATCTCCAAAACCTTTATATACATTTGACAAATCTCCAGTATTTGTTGGAATGGATCAATAGAAACCGTGTGGTAAACGTAAGCGAAGAAAAGATTAAGGAATCCACTGAAAGGCATAGGCTATATAAACAGCAATCTGCACAAAGGTTCAGTGATTTCTATATCGTGATAACAGTCAAGAGGACATAGAGTATATCCTTAAAGGTAGGTGCGGTCACCGATTTGTTTAGGTAAGTAAAGGTCAGATCAAAAATGTAAACCACGGGTTCAGGGCTTCAATAGGAGTCAGTTGTCATTAAAGTGCAAGTCTGTGGCAGTAGGACTCTGCATCAACAGTGTGCCGTCGGGCTGCCCGGTCCTTTGACACATGGAGCTTTGCAATAGATTTAGACCCTTCACTTTCCCCAGAAACATTACAGCCGAGGTGGGACCACGACACCTCCTTCTTGGCCATTTCCCTACACTAACCTTGGTTTCCATGGTGATTGTGATGGCAAACATACAAAGTTGCAGTCTAGCGTCGGCCATGTCCTCGGCAGCGTCCTCGTTGATTTCTTTTGTGACAGAGTATAAAACTACTGGACTCTGGCCTGAACCCTCAAGAAAAGGAAACACAAAACACTGCATCAGAAGTAAAGGAGGTAAGCAGAAAAAGCCTTTCACTTGCACCATCTTTTGACCACTCTTCTTCTACAGTGGCAATCAAAGTTGCGAATAGCCTAATAATGTAATATAATGGTTTTAGATCATTGTCGCGCGTCGTCACCCTACAGCATTTCCATTCAAAGGAAGGCCTGCCCACAGTGGGACGAATGGGTAAAGAAAGCAGAAGATTCTGCCTCAAAGATCACAGGAGATCTTCAGAGATTGGTCGACAAGCCACAAGCCAGGAGCTGGACAGATCCTAGGAGATCCAGGCAAAGTCCCTCTCGCTGCCGTTCTGCTGCTCCCCCTCCTGTGCAGAGGAATCGCTCTCCTCCTTCTCATTGTCCAGTGCTCTGTGGGCCTCGCCGGTCATCCCTGAGTCTTTCCACTTCCCCGCTTCCTCCTCCCCTTCTCCGATTATCTCCCCGTCGCCCTCCACCATCATCTCCTCCTCCCCTTCTCCGTCACCATCGCACTCTGCCTGGTCGTCGTGGAAACGATCACCGGGATACAGCTCCTCCTCCGGTGAGATGTCTCCACCTGCTTCCCCGTTGTGGTCCAGCAGAGCGGCCATGCCCCGACCGGAGCAATCAGCGCAGACGCCATGGCGACGGGAGCCGTGTTTGATTCCGACGCTTGCTGCCGACATGAACACTCGGCTGCACACTTTACACACGTACTTCTTATCTTTGCTGTGAACCTGTTGGATGGAAAACACATTATGTCACAAATTTTACATCACATATTAATTGAAGACACAGTTGTCAGATGTGTCTCTGAAAACATTAACAAAATAAGTCATTTGATGATTTGTGTGTAGTGTGGCATCATGGGACATCCTGTTTTGACCACGAAATAAAAACCACCACGATGTGACTCCAGATGAAATGTGACCAGACTGGGTATTTAATGAACTTTTTCACATGACAGATTATTTGCCATTTCACAAACTGCTTGTGATAAGTGATAGGCAAAAGTTGTTTACAATATTGGCCAAAGGCAAATAACTAAAGACAAAAAAAGAGCAATTTTTCTTCACTTTTTCCATGAAGTTAGAGACGGTGGATTTCTGCTGAGGCTGGAAGTGATATTAACTTATTAATACTAATGATTGGCTTTTTTCCTGCTTCTATCACTATCATTTTGGTCATTGATACATGAGTTTGAGCCCTCTATATGATCAGTGGGATATTTTTTTTCTTGAAAATCCTGATGTATACGATTACATTCATGCAATACATGGATAATCTGCCAGGGGGGAGAAATTTATTCACCAGAGGCCTTTCCAGTGACACTACATGATTGTCATTGAGGAGGGAGGCAGAACTTTGCCAATTTTAAAATAAATTACCAATTTGTTAGACATATTTGTATTAGATTATGTTTTTGTTCGTTCAAAAATAATAATATTTGAGCATTGAGACCTGATGTATCAAATATGATACAAAATTGAAACTCATAAATGGAAATTGATATTTGAAAAGAAAAAATAATACTTGGGTTGTTCAGAAGGACCAGTTTCAAAGAACTGGAATTTTCTGTCAATGATTTAATGGTTCAGGCTTTACAGGGTTAAAAAGCTACAAAAATTTAATTCACATTACATTCACGTGCTGAACATTCACGTTATGTCATAGTAATAATTTAAGTACATAAGTAAAATAGGTTTAGTCTTTTTTGGTATTTTAATGCAGAGATGTCATGAATGCTAACTTTAAGGTTTGGTTTACCGCCCCCTAGTGCACTCACCAGTGTGTGCCTCTTCATGTGCTCTCTCCTGGTGAACTTCTTCCCACAGATTTCACATGGGTAGGGCCTCTCACCGGTGTGGGAGCGCATGTGCCTCTTCAGGATGCACTGGTGCATAGCAGAAAAACTGCAGTAGGGGCACTTAAACTTTTTACGGATCACCGTGAAGTCATTCACTGTAGGCAAAAAGAGAGAGGGAAGGAAGACGGAGAAAGAGAAGAATATTAGCATTGAATGAAGCTCTTTTACATAAACCCAGATGTCACTTTTCAGTTATTACATTTAATTAGTGGCATGGTCTAGAAATGTAGCATCAATTCCCATGGCCACCCCAATCCCAGTCAAAGCTACAGTTGCCCTGGCAACAGCTCTTCCTCCATACTAAAGCAATAAAGGCAAAGAGATACTATAAACACCGACACAACAGTCAATCTGCTTAGTTGTTCTACAAGGTCTCTGCTATGGACAGCAAAAACACAGACAGAAAGACAAACACAGACAATGGCAGGAGGGCTGAAGGCTGGAAAATACAATCACACACACAAAGGAATAAGAGACATAAAAACACTACTCATCTTAATACCACATCCCAATCTTGTGCAGAAGTCTGGTAAGCCAATTATCTCAAGGTCTACACTTAAATGGTGGTTAAGCCAGGTGACGGCCTTATACATAAACAGACTGAATGTTTGGCTTTGTGTGTGTGTGTGTGTGTGTGTGTGTAATCAATGAGAAACTTTAGTCAAGGCATGCAGTATGCCAGGAAAGATCGGGACTGGGTTTATGAGCACACAAGCAAAACACTCACTTCGCACATCTACTGTACATAAAGGAGGGTAAAACTCAGTAAAGGGTTGTAGGTGGTACAATATAATTACCTCCATTTGCAAATCGACTTCGGCTCTGATTAAACACTTGACAGCACATCAACAAAAAAAATCATGCAAGTACACAAAAGGCTTATTGCATCTTATCCAGAGTGTTTATAGTGTGAAAATGTACAATGCAACAACAAACAAAGAGACGTTAAATGTGTACATTTGTGCAGGACAACGGACACCTAGACAAAAGAGAAAAACTGCAGCAAACTTTTCACGTTTTCATTGCAGTTTAATTTCAGATTGTAAACTACAAGCAGAATTTCATTTGCGTTTTAGAAAAGTACACATTAATGTACAATATGTGATTTTTCAATAAGAAAAAACACCATCCAAAATGAAATAATTTGCTTACAACAATACAGACACAAACTTAAAAACACCACACAGCAGCCATTTCTCCTCAGAGCTTGACGCTGGAGTTCCTGATTAGTTCCTGACTTCTCTGCTACTGGCGAGAACAGAATGTGCTACCTGAGAAATGGGACTTTTTTTTATTAGAGGGATTTGGCATTTGGGACATCCCTGTTATATACAACAGCGTAGGGATGGATTCCCAGTAGACACTAGTTCTGCGCTTACAGAAAACATAGAAATTACAGCTTTTTATCATAACCACTGGGCTGATATGAGAGGGGAAGTACAGGTGAATGGTTTCCCTTTGGGTGTAATATTCACATTATGGGTGTACACAATAAGAACAGAACCCCACAACTGAAGAGAAAAGAAGATATCTTGCTTTATACTGCTGCAGAGTAAAGCCCTGCTGTAAACTCAGACAATGTTTGGCAGACATTGGTGTGAATTTACATTAGCAATGATTCTGAAGCCAGTGCTCATGCTGATTCCAATATCCTGCAGCCTGCGCGAGCTCACAGCCTCCACCTAACTTTAATTCCCTGCATTTTCCTACTTGTCTCCCTTGATCCCTCATTTTATCCCCTGCCCACACCAACACACCGCTGTACATTATGTTTTCAGCGCTGATATCAGTAGCTCGTCTGGTTTAAAGGCCGTCTGTCCTCTGGTCCCCCAATTCCTCAAATGAAGGGTCAGGGGTTAAGAAGGGCCGGAGCTGTGAAGGACCAATTATTGTCCAGCTCCAGCTACACTTAGAGATTAGAGAGCCCGCAGATGTGGACAGACACGGACAGCAACAGAGAAAATGACACCACCCAACCCCCATCTGAGCAGCATACTGGCCTATTGTTTTAGCGTGCTTTGTCTAGTTCGGCACAACCCCTCCATCTGCACTGATCTGACAACACTAACTGAAGGTAATTGTGTCATACTAGGGACTGAGGACACGTTTCTACATGTTCTGTGGGGGCTACACTAACAGTCGGATCTGTGGTGGGAAGTCTTAAGCTTAGGGTTTGATTTAGACTCATTTTTTCTTTTAGAAAAGTTGATTTTTTTTCAAGCTAATTCTAAATATTTGCCATGAAAAACCAACATATAAAAAGCCTTTCAACAGATTTGGGTCTTTATTCTCCCCACACATTGCAATACTGTGAGTTTCCTGCAGGTGGTGTGGTTGTGTGGGCTGTGAGCTGCAGTAAAGCCAGGTACATGTGAACTGTGTCTAAGTGCATTCGTGCCCATAATGCAGGGGTGTACACAAAGATAAAGATCTCTCTGCCTAAAAAGGAGAGAAGGGGTTAGTCAGACTGGCGACTGGCGACACAGAGGCAGACAAGTGGTTGAGGTCGAGGAGGCGGAAAAACACCCCCCATCTCTCGACCTGGCTGCGCCATGGAAAGTAATTGTTCATCGGTCAAGTCAGTGCTCAAGAAAATTATTCATAAACCCAGAAAAAAAACATGACTACACATACTTTAAGTCAAAACTTTGCTCAAACACAATTTTGCATAGCACCTGTGCATCTTTGACGTGCACCATCTCATGTCAAGTCATCCTTAGAAAATAATAATAATTTTATAAAATTTCACAGGTTTAAAAAAAACTAAAATATTTACAGAAATCTGGAAGAAATTCTTTCCTTCTCAGTTCAGTTACCCACAGACTACATATGTCATGATCATACAACTTGTGATGATTTGTTTCGGATATGTATGATTGTGCGTTGGCAGTCTGTAGATCCAGTCTCAGTTTTCGACATTGATACTACGACTGTGATTTTCAACTTTCACGTCATGGGACAAATGCCACAGTGAATCTATAAACCCGCCCTGAGACAATTCCATCCCAGTGCTGCCTCCCAGTCCGACCACTGTCTCTGGCAAACCTCCTGGCACTGTACCCACCTGGCAGCACACTTTAACATGTGTCGCCAGGTTTTTCTGGGTGCTAAAAGCCTTGGCACAGGCTGGGCAGGTGTACCCTCTCTCTTTAGAGTGCACAGAGGACAGATGCCGGTGCAGGTCTGTGCGATCCCTGAAGTGTTTCAGACAGTACACACACTGCATCAGCTTCTTCTTGAAGTGAATGGTCTTCTCGTGTCGGTCTGCATTGGATTTGAGGGTGAAGCTGGCAGGGCACTGGGAGCAGAAGTAGCGTGCTGGCGCAGGCTCCGCCCCTGCCGGGCGGTAGAAAGACTGCTGGAAGTGTTGAGGCTGGGATTGCGACTGATGATGGGGCTGGGTGGGTTGGTGGTTTATGCTTGGCCAGTCAAGGGACAAGGCCATTAGAGTCAGGGTGTGGTGATACTCATGTTCCCTGAGATGCTCAAGGCTGCTGAACAGCCGTTTGCACAGGGTGCAGGCGAACCCCTTTGAGGGCCAGGCACCAGGATCTGGCAGGAATCTGTCCCCTGATCCAGCCTCTCTACCCAGTGCCATCACCCCTTTCGATCCAAATCCAGCCACAGGCACTGACGCAGGCATAGTCAAGCCACCAGCACAGCTCCCTTCAGCCATCTGATCCCTCTCGACAAGAGACTGGTCACCTTCCAACGCTGAGATATTGAAAAAGAGAGAGAAGTGAGAGAAAACAGATAAGGTGCAAAAGCAAATCTTTCTTCAGTTATATAGACGTGACATATTTCAAGTCAGAGCGTGAACCATACCTGTGCCGTTTTCTTTCATGTCTTCTTTGTCTTCTTCACCCTCCTGCAAGCACAAAACATCCCGTTATGTCACATACACACATTGGTACAGTCTGTATGGAATGTTGTCGGAGCATGCAGCAGGCAGGTTGGTGAGAGAAGCTGTAAAGACAAGCTTTTTTCCACACATATAAGAAATCCATCCAACAGAGAAAAGAGGAACATGAAACTGAACAGAAAAGACAGGTCAAGGTGATTTTAAGGCATATATAATACAGAAATTACAGAAAAGAGAAATTATTGTATTAATACAGATTACTAGATGTTTTACAGTATACACAGTTACTTACATTTACAGCAATATTAATATGATCTGTCTCTAAAGTAATTAACCCTCAGTTAGCCTGCAAGGTGCATTACAACCTGTCCTCTTTTCTGTATCCCATCTGAACTCTATCCATCCTCCATCTACTCCATCCTCTTGCCATTCCTTCACCCCCACCCATTTCCTCTGCCCCTACACTTCTCCACCCCCTCCTCCTCCTCCTCCTCCTCCTCCTCCTCCTCCTCTTCTCTAAGAACAGAACACCATGCACTGGGCAAACAGATGGCTTGTCCGTAGAGATAGGAAGGCTTGTTGGGAGGCAGGTCCACTGAAATCAAATGCTGCTCCTAAATACTCACCCGCACACACAGCTTACACACACATACTGGCACAAAACTCACATCCACACATGCTCATACTGCCATGCTCACACACACGCCCACACACTCTCTCTCTCTCTCTCACACACACACACATACACACACACTGAACAGAACAAACAATTTCCTGGGCTGCGAGAGCAAACCTCTCATTGTCTACTAGTATTGATTCTACTCAGTCTCATCTCTACCTTGCCCGTTATCTGCCATCTCTTAGCGCACGCTGCCATTGTGACTGGATGTGTCATCTCTAATGTTACCACTATAAACTACATTACTGCTAATGCTGAGCCACGACTCGCTGCTTGAAGTGAATACGGGTCTAGCTTTATTATGATATTGTATGAAAAAGGAGACAAAGGTGAAGAATTGGAAAGCAAAAAGGAAGAAGGAAGAGAAGGCAAACAAACAAACATACAGAAAAAAGGAGACAAACAAAAGACAAAACGAGACAGCATTTCTTCCCAGTGTTGCAAAAGACACGCCGGAAAGGGAGAAACTGAGAGGGGTTGAGCGATGATGTGCTCATGTCTCGTAAGGACTTTCCAATGATGAAAAATAAGCCCATTAACCCCATTTCCCCTCAACCTCACTTCCCACCACAGTGCTTTCGATGCTGTCACCACTCAACCCCCTCAGTGTTTGCAGAAGCAGGGTTAAAGCTGCTCTTTGGATGCTCGTCTCCTCTCAGTCTCATGTGAAACTCTTATTTGACGGTAAGAGCAGAACCCAGAGAGCAGCTTCTGCCCTGGAGCTAATCCAGGCCCAGTGTGCTTACCTCAGGCAAGGTGGAGGGCTCCGGACCCTCAGGAGCCTCTTCCACTTCCATGTCCAACTCCTCTGAGCGCAGTAAGGGTGCCCCAGCCCGCAGACCGGGGGCCTCCAGGGGCCGGGGCTCAGAGGGGTGCAGTGGCGTGGGTGGAGTGGGTGGGCTGTATGCTGATGCTGATGATGATGGCAGTAGTGGTGGTGGTGACTTTAGAAGATGAGGAAGAAGAGGAAGAGGAGTAGGAGGAGGAGGCGAGGAGCCAGCCCCCTGTTTGTTATGAATAGTGGCCCCCGTGGCCCCTGGCCGGAGTGTGCTGCAGTAGTTGTTGGAGCAGAGCCCTGAGGAGCACAGGAAACGAGTCTCACCCACCCACTCACGTACAACTGCAACTCTGCTAGCAGCTGGCCACCAGAACACAACGGGAGAGAGTGGGCAGGGGGGCACACAGAGGCTGCCAGTGCTACACTATCAAACACTATGGAGAGGGGGAGGAAGAAAAACTCTGAAGTTTCACTTTCCACCAGCCGAGGGGAAAGGGTTAGGGCTTCTCTTCTCTCTTTCTCTCTCTGTTTCTTTCGCTCCTCTGCTCTCCTTCTCCTACCACCCACATGCGTGCACAGAGGATGGCAGCATGTGTGTGTTTTGTGAGAGAACGTGCATGTGTTGTGTGAGTGAGTAAATGCATATAAGGAGAGGGCTTGAGGATCCTCTGTAGCGTGGAGGGAGATTGTTTTGGAGAGGAGCCATCTTGCAGCTCAAGTGAAGACTTTCTGTACACACAGGGTAAAGGACGACTATATCGACTATGTAAGATATTTACCAGCAACAAGTTAAGGCACGCTGGATAAAGAATTTCGGATTTCTTTGGCTCTATCACTATTCATGCAGAAGCTTTTTCTGCTACATTAATATCACCATTAGCTGGTACCAATGTGCATCTCTTTCCTCTTAAAGTGCATATTTATCAACGCAAATGTATCGCAGGTTATGTGCGATTGTCTGTGCGGGTATGAGTGCATGTGGGCAGCATTTCGTGGAATGTCTCGGAGTTATGCAGTGGGTTAGCCATTCATTGCCCTCCTCTGCACAACAGACAGAATCACACAACCATGAGGCTTGACCATGGACGGATTCCTGGAATGTTAAACTACCGCGCCCGACACTCCTCACTCCCACTTACTGAGAACACACACAAATGCTTAACTCCCCATTTCTTCCCCAACCCTGGCAGTGAGGGGAGGAACAACATTTAAAAGGAGGAAGAAATGGAGATGGAGAGTAAAGGGATGAGCTACAGGTGAGAGGGAGCAGCTCATTAACAAATGGAGTTCTGGCAGTCGTAACTTCCAATGAAAAGACTATCCCGGAATAAATGTATACACAGTGAACTAAAGGCCTCTGAAGAAATCCAGAAGATAAACTAGATATTTTCTCAATCTTGTCTCACTCAGTTAATAACGCAGTCAAGTCTGGCAAACTGTATACAAATAACAGCAGGCTGACTCACTGCAAAGCAACAAAAGGAACAGAGAGAGGGAAAACACTATGTATTGTGTATTGATGGGGAGTCTCTGAGTTACATACGCTAACACAGAAGGACAGCAGAAGAACTAAACTACAGCCGAAATATTCAGGAATTAACTCCAATTTAGCAACAGTCACTTTAGTGAAACATTTAGTTTAAAATGTCAGTTTGTAATTTGTTCAAAGTTGAAAAATTCAAACATCAAACTGAAATAACAGAATGTACTGAAATAGTAGTTTTAATGTGATGCTAAATATTTCAGTGTGTTGTGTGGCATTTCTACTGCAGTTAGCATGCTAGTCACCTAGCACTGGCTCGCCCTGCACCATAACATCACACTGTTGCCCATGAAGTTGGAATAATTTAAATTTGGATTATTTTCATGTAAGTTTTTAAAGTTTCTTTTCTTCTTCTTTTTTTTTTTAGGTTAATGCTATAAACTGTTTATGTCAGATCAGAAATAAGCATAAATTTCAAAAACAATTTTGTCTTCAGAATACCTTTGTACACAACCCAAATGTTGTTTGTGTCAGATGCATATATCACTAATACACTGCTAACCACAAAGTTGGAATAATGTTTTCAGACACATTCCTCTTTTTATTCCTATTCATACACATATGTAAGTGTCAAAACACAGTAATGTCCCGTCACTGACCGAAATTTAATTGATTGTCATTCCAACATTTATTTCAATATAAAGTAGCTTCTTGTTTTAGATAATCCCTTATGGTCCAACT
>JAPTGW010000026.1:15168893-15179400 GCA_029814545.1 Apogonichthyoides opercularis
AAAAAAAAAATAAAAAAATAAATAAAACATAAAAAAAAAAAAAAAAAAAAAAAGCTAAAATGCTTGTATATTGTGTGTTTGCAGGCAGGTTTTTTTGGGTGCTGTTGGTCTTCATGATCTGCCGGGGGGTGGGAGTTAGCGTTTCATGGGCTGACGAACCTGAGATTGAGCCTGAAGTCACCATTCTCAGGTTGGACAGTCCTCGAAAGAACCACTCAAAGGTCAAAACGGGATGGCGTGCTCCATGACCTTCAGCACGCAGTGAGAGGAAACACCAAAAAAACAAAAAAAAAAAGATTAAAAAAAGAAATAAAACAAGGGAAAAGATCTGCATTACAAAACAGATTTGAACTCTGTGCTTGAAAAGATCTATTTGATGCAGGTTTATATTCTGCATATATTCACACTTAGGTGACACAGATATAGGTGTTACTTTCATATGCACCTTTTTAACCAGTTTTTAATAGGATGAAAGTCTTTGTTCTCATATTTTTATCAGCACCTAAATATAAAGTTAGATTCTTAGATCGCCGATTATGCCAGCTGCTCTCTATTTTCTATCCCTAATCCTAAAGCGTATTTATTGTTTTCTGTTTAGCAGCATAAAGATGTTTTGATATTTTGTTTATTGTGCATTAACTGATCAAACTTCATCTGCATTAAAGTAAAATATTCTGGTTATGTGCAGCGTTATAGATGCTTGGATTTTGGCGCCACATACAGAACTCACCGTGAAAAATAATGAAAATATTTATTTTATTTTATTTTTAATGAATGGGATCGCAGTAATTCAATTTTATTTTACTCTTTAATTTTACTCTGTAAAAAAAAAAAAAAAGAAAAAAGCGTTTATATTTTAGCTTTGTTGCAGTAGAATAGGATACATCTGTGCCTGTGCCAGCTTTGAAGTAATTTCCGTAAAACTGAGGGTTTTATCCAACGTCTAAACAAACACAGAGAATTAAATGAATTAAAGCAACATATCTGGCTCATATTTGTGGAAGCTTTCTCATTGTGTAAACTCAATATAAGAAGGTTAACACCACATCTGGCTCTGTGTTGTGAGCTAACCTGCATTATAAACCACTCAGAGAGCAATTAAACACTCAGCCAATGGAGCCTAATGCACAAACTGTATCTCATACTAAAAACATCTAAATCACCTTGGCTTGACTTTATGAGGACGGTCCAGTCTCCCAGAATTTTAATTCTCATGATAAACTATGCAGATGGAGCAGCTCTGAGAGAACAACACACACATGCAGAAAGGGTTAGAGTGAAAGGAGAAGGAGGCAGAGAAAGGGAGATACAATACTTCACCCTCTTCAGCGTACTACTCCACAGCCTCTTCACATGATTCAGAAATACTTCACCATCTGAATTATTCATCCTGAACTATCTGCATTAAGCCACTGTGTTGGCCAACTCACACCATTGCTTCACATTGACAATCCAGACACACTCAGATAGCACATTAACCAAACAAATAACAACCATAAATATGCAGTTGCATTCCCTTTCATCTTTCACAGGAAAATCATTAGAATAATGGAAGACTGTGGCGAGCTTGAAAGTCTGCTCCGGTCTAAGAGTTTAGAAAGTCTCCTTTGTGTAATTCTTACCCACATGGCAGACCCTGTGACTCCTTCAGCCCCAGACGAATCAGACAGGGAAACATCTTCATCATGTAAAAAGTCAAGACCAAGAGACAGGAAGACAAGCACAGCAGCCTGGACCCCAGCCGGTGACATGAAGATGAAAAAAAAAAAAAAAAACATGCACACACTCAAGTCGCTGAGTTATAACGGCCACTCCTGCTGTCTGTGCTGAGCTGTGACCTCATCGTGCTCTTTACTACCAATGGGGATGTAACTCACATAACACACACACACACACACACACACTGACACTACCTTCCTGTTTGTCGGTGCTGGTGGTAAACTTTCCACTGACATCTCCATTTAGGGGCCAATATAAGATTTTATTCATTTTCTCATTTGCACTGAATTCTGAGCTCAATTCAGGTCATAATTCAATAAAGGAGACAAAAATGTGTATTTATGCTGCATGTAAGTATTAAAAAAAAAAAGCACTGTGACTTGAACATTAAATCAGGCTAAAACATATAATATTCCAGACAAATGTAATCCAGTTGAACATAATTTAACAAATTCAATTACCTCAGTATATGATTTTAAAGCAAATGCAGCCGTATTAAACCCTGACAGCTGTATGTAAACACCAGATAAATAGAGCAGTACAGGAATACAAATGCTGCTGCTGCTGAGCTTGGTGATATTCTTAGCTTCTTGCACGTCTTTTGACCGTCCTTCTTACACCTCCTCTCTCTGAAAAACGATTCCTGTTGTGGGTCAATATCTGCCTAATAGGCTGCCGGTCTGTAATTGTCCATCAGCATCATCAAATGTGTGTCAATCATACTTTACCCAGGCTGACATCTTGACAGCTGTCAGTATGATAATTATGGAAAGTGATGGAAGATATCAAGGTTACTTTCCATGAGAAGAGGACAACCACAATATCCTTCCTGTTCATTTTCAAAGTGTAAGTAAAGCCTCTGTCTTGAAATGTTTGATAAAAGCAGCAGAAAGTTGCCGTATGCCATTTGATTTTAATGCGGTGTGATTTATGCTTAATAATTTGAATAAAATTCTTTTTAAGGAATATTTATTTAAATGAGCAGTTGGTGAGCTGGCACTGTGGCTGAGCTATAACTCCTTTAAGTGAGCAGTGAGTTAGTGGATTTCATATATCAAACACATGAAATAATGCACGGTGAGCTCTATTGCACTTTTATTAAATATATAAAAACATGCAGCAGAAGTAGTAAACACAAAACAGCACACAGGCTGCAAGCACAACCATCGGATTTTTTAGAACATAGTGACTCGCTAATGGTTGTGTTCAGTGGTAAGCACACACTGTACAGCAGCAGGTGACTTCATGGAAAAAAAAAATAAAAGTGAGGAAACCATCGAGTAACAGTTTTTATAGTCATTGTGACTACAGGCTGCAGTGAAATGATCAAGTTTTTTTTCCTGTTGTGAATTCAAACAGGTCTGTCAAGTCCAGTATTCTGCAATTAAATAATATATCAAAAAGAACATGTGCATTTGTGTTTCTTTTTCATGTCTTCCAGAAGCTCAGATAAACCCTTTGGACCAGGTTGAACAGTCAAATATTTTTCTACAAAGAACAAGGCACCGGCTTCGATTAGATGCTCGTAAATTTCAATGATATTTTCACGAGTAAATGTTCTAACCTCATAAGGATCCACAACGTCTAAGCCTAAACAATCCATGGTTAAAACTGAGGCATATTTCAGGATGTGTCATTCTGATTAAAACACTTTTTCTGTATTGTTTGTTAAATGTAGATGACCCATTTTCACAGCAGCAAAAAGATGCATGACTCGTCTGCAGCCTGATCAGGTCTATCCATAGTAGAAAATATGTAAATGAAGGATACGCTGCATAAATATACACCATGAGTGCATACTTTAGGCTGTATAATGAAAAACGGTTTTTAAAACCCTTTATAACCGGTAAGGTCGGCATCCACAGAGTAGGAAAAGGGGTGAACCAGGAAGCTAAAAAAAGACAGATACACCTACACATTTTCCGATTGAATGGTCCTTCAGAAAGTGCTCGTGGCGATGGAAGTTGAGCAAAGCCAGATCATGTTCAGATTTTGTGAAAGTTTTGAGAAAGGTATGCAGTACAAAATAATCTTAAAAGCTTCAGTTTTTGTTGTCTTTAACGTGCAAATTCACATTCAGTTGTCATCCACAGTACATGGCTTAAGGCAAAATAGGTCTTTTCAAAACAACGTATTTTAACATTCAACTGTACGATTGTCACCATTTCAAAAGCAAAATAAAACATTTTGACTTATAACATACTGTACATATAAAAATATTTCAGATTCATATCACAACTTTCCACAACAGCATATACACCATATAAGATAAACTATTATAATTTAAATGCAGTGAGGGTACATTGTACGCAATTGATTTGTCGTGTTTTCAGTTTGTTTTTTGGAGCGTCTTTTTTTGGTTGTTGAAACCAAGGGACACGCTTAACATCCTGACGCAGTATGTCCTCGTATTGTCCTGAAGCCCTGAATTATTAGTCCACTTCCCAATGTTCAATCAGTAACTGGGCTCATCCATGTCTTCGTCGCTCCAGTCTGGAGGTGCATCTGTTCCAAAGTAACGATCCCCGAAGTTTCCTGTAAAACCAAACATGAACATCATTAACATCTGGGTGCGTCTATGAAACCGGTCCCTAAAAACAGGACAGAGGGGATAAAAATTCAAACCAGATGTAGACTAATGTTAGGAAGCAAGTTTGGAAACACTTTGGGTCTATTTTAAAGATAAATATTTACTGAGATAAAAGAGAAACTAGTTTTCAGATAAAACACATTTTTGTATTTCTGTATATTCAAAAATGTAAAAAGGACACGAAAATTATGTGCTAGTATTTTTTTGAATGTCTTTTTATTCGCACAGTTACATTTTGGGAATCAAACTAATTATGCAAGGCAGAGTGTTTCACAAAAATGGCAGCTGTTGCAAAATCACTCAGGATTTATTCGTGTTTAAATGGGCAGGTTCTGTATGTAACACCAGTGGACACGACAGGTTACACACAAAACCTGAAATGAAACTGCCCATTCATAAAAAACCTGCATGTCTGGATTATAAAAACCACTAGGATCATCAAATTTAACACAGTGTCTTTATTTATAGTGCTATATAAGACCATTTCAAGCCATGTGCTCCTGATAAAATGTACTGACACCTAGATAGTTTTTCATGTCCCAAGTTTGGTCCTATTTTTAGCCCCAATATTTGCATAAAAATTCATTAATTTTGGGATGGCTCAGAGCAAGAGTATAATTTTTGCTGCATTTATTTAAAGTCATCATTAGGTACATCCTGGGGGGAAATACGTCTAAATTTCTCTTTTATTATTGGGTCTAAGCAAAGTGCCAGATACCAAAAGTGCACACCAAATTAAAAAAAAAAAAAAAACGCTGCAAAAAGAGCATGTTTTGCAATCTAAAAGCCCTCTGTTTCTATTTGTTTTACTCACCTATGCCAGGTATGATATGGAAGAGATCATTGACCTTCTTGTCCACAGCTGTTGTGATAATCTTGACCTGTGGGAATGCGTAGGCGACCGAATGGACCCCCATTTCAGCCATGAGCAAAGACACCAGCAAGATCTTATCCTCCTGAACGTCATGGTCCTGAAAATGGAAACAGGTGTGTCAATACAAGGCGGGCCACATGTGGGCTACAGCTGCAGAAAGACACTGAACTATGAGGTGCACCCACCAGCAGGACTCGTACAGCCATCATGGCGGCAGCTCCGGTGGACACGGTGCAGTCCATCAGAATCACATGATCTTCACTGATGTCTTTTGGAAGCCGCAAGTAGTGGAGCTGAAAGTGTTAAGAATGAGAGGAAAACGTAAAGAGGACAGGATGTGGTTTAATACATAGGCATGACCAGTAGTTCTCAGTATCACAGAGCAGGCATCTATCAGTGTGGGGCATTACGCAGAAATGCCACATGGAACAATGAGGTAAACTGAAGCATAGTGAAACAGGCGGTCAACAATAAACTACTCATGTGAAAAGGTTAAAAAAAAAAGTGCCATTTTGAAGTTTGGTTTCGTTGACGTACTCAGATCATGCATTTGTTACAAACAGATGATCTGAATTAAAATGCTACTATGGACAGAATAATTAAAACAAAATCCATTTTAAAGTATATAAAATGCACTTTTTATGGAAAATGACTCCTTTAACGGATAGTATTCTGTATTATTATATTAATCTGTTTTTTTCATGATCACATATGAGTCATTAATATGGAGAAAGCTTTAGATACTTAGCTTTAAATACCTTGTCAGGACCAGTCAAATTTAGTTAGTTAAAAATAGTTTAGTAACATATACGAACATACACAGGCAAAAAAAAAAAACTACAAAGGTAAATAAATAAGTGGTAAAAAGTACATAATTCCCTCTGAAATGCATTAAGGCAGAAAAAAGTGAAAATACCTCAGTAGGGTACAGTTATAAATTGAGTAAAATGTAGTTAATTTTCATTCTGGACACAAACACACACCTCTGGTTCTCCTGTATCCTGGTTGGTCTGGATGAGGATTTTTCCAATACGGACGTCTTTGCAAACAGCCCTCAGCGCTGGTTCCATGGTCTCCCCGGCCCGCAGGATGGACACACCTGTAATCTACATAAAAACATTACATAAAGGTTAATTGGATGTATTAAAAATTTAGCAAGAGACCAAACTCATCTTAATATTCTTAAAAACAAACAAAAAAGGGAGTTAAGTCGAAAGTAAGGAAGCAAATAGAGTTCACTCACCCTCTTTCCGTGGAAAGTCCTGCCTTCATAATCCTCTCCCTGGGGCGTCTGGACTATGTGGACCTGAGATGTTANNNNTATTAGATATTATTAAAAATCAGGAGCATATTGTGAGCACAAAGCTGAAGACAGTCGAATGCTATAATATAGAAGATCACCTGCAAAAAACAGTGTTGTGCAGTGTCTCATGGTTTAGCTTTAAACTTTCCATTGTGGTAGTTTCGTAAGTTTCCATGTTTGTGCTCCTGGCCGCTGTGTGTGTGTGTGTGTGTGTCAGTCAGATTCTCTCTTTACCATAATCATACATGCATTCTTTTTTTTCCATTAATTTCTCACTTAATATTCTTTCCACATGTCGAGGCCAACCTGTTTTACTGTTTCATTATCTGCATATCCATTGGTAATCTCACACTTTCTTTCTCCTACACATGTCTCCATAAACACCCAGGTGTAATGAGTCAGGGTCAACGTTCTATTTAATATAAAGGATTACAACATCTCCATGCAGTCTGTGAATGTATTAACCATATATTAACTGTATCAGTGTTTAGCACCTGTGAGGGGAGGAAGGACAGAGCTCGCTCAATCAACAGACGCATCAGCCTCTTGGAGTAGAAGATGAACTCATCACGGCTGGTTTCCTTGTTTCTAAATACAGTTATTAGAAAAAACACAGAGAGCCGCTGTAATCTCTATTTAGGACTTTATGCTTCATGCTTATATTTTTACATGAACTGTACTCAGTGTACTGTCTTTGTTATCACCTGATGATGGTATGCATGCCCTTCACTTGGGGGGTGCTCTCCAGAACGCTGAGGGTCTGGGGGAGGGGTTGAGCCTGGTGCGCTGAAGCCAGGGCTGCCCTGTAACCACGGCAACAAATAATAGAGCAGGGGTAGTGTGGGGTGAGAGGAGCAGAGAGAGGAAAAATGGACAGACAAATGAATATATATATATATATATATAAACAGTACAGCAATTAACACTTCTCTGCACACATGTGCACAATATGTGCAAGCTCACACGCAAGCGTGCCCACACATACTGTATGCATAAAAACAAAGCATACACACACAGATGTGTAAGTATGTAATGCGTGCAAAAAAAATCCTAAAATTATTTTCAGTAGTTGTTAGAGCAAAGATGAAAATGGAAAGAGTGTAAACACTGAGAAAGAATGGAGAAAAGGTAAATAAGAGTTGCATAAAAACACACACTGTGATGGTGTTGAGTATTTCAGTGGAACATTACAACAGCACAGAGACCATAACAATGGTAAAGAAATCCAAAATGAAATATCAAAAATGTATAAATTTGGAAAAAAATAAATCAAATCAAATATTAGAAACTGATTGCTTGTCATTTTCCATTAGGTCTGTACTACTTGTAATAATTCCTCTGGATATCACACAATCACATTAGGTTTATCCAACTAGTTAGTGTAGATGTAACCTGGGCTTAGAGGAACAGACACACTGTTATCAAAGCTCAGGGATGCAGTCACTGACTGGCATCATGAGTCCAAACATTTCTACATAATGTCACTAAGATACCCGTTAGCCAGATGCAAACCCCCCCCCCCCAAAAAAAAAAACAAATGAGAGAAATCATAGCAAGTCTGCTCACATATCCCAGCGAAGTTTCCTCTATGGGGAGAGTTTTTCGGTGACACAAATAACAGCAACAAAAGTCACAACATAAGAGACACAGAAAGACAAAAAACAAAAAAAAACAAAAAACAGATAAGAGGGGGAACATGAGAAAAGACACAAGACACATCAGGTGGATGAAGGGAATATCAGACACAGTGAAAAGGGTGACAGCGAAGACTTAAAATGTCAAATGTCTCGGAAATGTGCTTACCACAGAGGTGTAATGTAAAAAAGTAGAATTCAGTTTTTCTGGTTACCACACTGTGTGTACACACTGACGAGAAATCAGGTAAGAGGCAGTACTCTGAAGGATCAGATGCAAGGTCACTAGAAAGAACTTTTTTTTTTTTGAGATTTTGAGTAGATATGCATGCATCTCCTGTGCGTGTTCTGTATTGGGTGTAAGCGTGGGAGGTGCACAAGCTATAGCGTGGCTGTCACTCTTTCACTGTGTAATGTGGAGAACAGTAAAGGTTGGTATTTCAGCTCACAGGCCCCAGCACATCCTGTGTCTAAAGACAGACACCAAACTCACTTCCTCTCGCTCTCTCTCATTTTGTCTGAGATACTGTGGCCGACATTCAATGGAAAAACTCAGCGCTTTGTAGTAGTAGGGTATTGGAAACTTTCTCTGTGGCTAAAGTATGTGATAGTCAACAATAGCTGTAGCAAGAGCTTCCTCTTGCTCGCTTTCTGTTGTAGTCACTCTCTCATTCTAGTTGGTGCTCAAAGGAGGGGTCAGCGACTTGACACTTTGGTGTATTTTTAGACACAGAAGGCAGGAAGAGTGTGAGTTGACATTTCTCTAAAAAGGCAGAAAGAGGGAAAACCAACATCTTTGCGTTAAATGCTGGCTGCAACGCAAAACTTTCAAACTTTGATCTGTGCTTGACTCGCAGACATCAGCGTTAAAGTTTTCATTTTTACCCCATGGTGGTGTGCACTAGATCTTGATAATACTTGTGCACAGTCCCAAACCGTTATGAGTGATCTCTAATTAGCCGTATTTAGACTACAGGGACAAGAGTGCCGCCTGGTGATGCTCCATGGCAGCCAGCAGATCAGTGGAAGGTAGAGGTTGGTTTTGCTGTCCTCTATTTCTCTCCCTCCAGGTAAGAAGCTGGAATGGTTGAGGAACTAGGCAGATGGTGAGGAGAGAATAATAGACAGGATAAAGGCCACTCTACCTGACGCTGAGCTCGCGCTGTGAGCCACGGACGGATTTGAGGAGGAGGGGAGAGAGTGAGAGAGCAGTCCATCAGCAGAGTATGTGTGTGTGTGTTACTGTGTTTTTTTGTGTACAGTGGAAGAAATAAAGTAAGCGGTGCTGTGACACAACGTCCTCTCCACGGGCAGAGATGTGCATTTAGTGACAAATAGTGGGTGTCGGAGTAAAATCCAGCACACTGTTTAAACACTGACAGGCTTATTGTGAAGAATCATGCCTCAAGTTGAAATTATTTCTATTGGAGCTGTACAATTAAAAGCATTTACTGTAAATCTGCATAGAATGTTTTGATTTACCTACTTCTTTCTGGTTAAGGTGGACACACTATTAGTTGATAAATGTGGCTTTGCAATGTGACCAAAACTGTCATCATGCTAAAAATGTTCAAATCAGTCGATATTGTTAACTTAACCGTTTAATTTTCATTTCATTTTACTACCACAGAGTTTTGGTATTGCATGAAAGCTTTATGTGGTTTTTAACTATACTTCATGGTCAGAAGCTGACAAATGCTTGGCAAAAAATGGAAGATTATAGTAAGAAATAAAAGGGCCAAGTTTTTTTTCAATATTAGACTATGCAACACTAACACTAAGTAAAACAACAAAATTCTAAAGTGTTTTGTAAATGTTTGATCTGACAACATCAACAAAATCAAACAAAATACAAGAGAAACATATAAACAATGATAATAATTACCACTGAATACAATAAAAATGAGTATCCTGTTTAATCGCCCAGCTGTAATTGAAAGTGGAGCATCTGAAATTTGATTATTCTTTGAAAAATTAATTAAAAAAAAAATCTAAAAATCTGTTTGATCTTTCTCTTGAGGTTGTTGCTGTCTTCAGAAGTAGTAACACACTCAGTATTAAAATGCATCCCAATAAGATGGTGTCAGACTATCTATTGTATCTGTGTAATTTCTTTAAATGCAGCACAAGACACACATCACATATTCAAGTATAAATTAAAAAAAACAAAACAAAAATAAATGTATGTATTTACAATACTTAAAAACAGGTCATACTTGTAAAAATAATTTTGCATAATTCTAAGTTTATAGATTTCATCGTTCAAGTCTTAGTTTCATTTGGTCTGATAAATAAATTGCTGAGACTTATGCACATTAGTGTCTGTGCAGTGCCTTACACATCCACTAGGGGGCGTGTTAGAGCTTGTAATCACTGTCACAACCTGC
>JAPTGW010000026.1:16039580-16050184 GCA_029814545.1 Apogonichthyoides opercularis
GTCACTTCGGGTGGAGGACTCTATCCATGCTAACATTTATGGAACAGTGAAAGACGGGCTGACTCTGAAGAGGTTAGCAACACCGCTATGCTCAGGGTATTTCCAACGTGCAACACACTATATGCTGTGTCACCGCCCCTTTGATTGTGGAACGCACATCCACTGTGTAAAAGTCCAGCCTGTCTCATCTCTCTTACGCCTTTGGCTTCGCTGTGTAAATCGGTCAATGGTGACAAAAAGGTGGGATCACCACCTCACCTTTTTTCCGGGATCTCTGTGTAAAAGTGGCTGATGTCTCTACTGGACATTTAGTGCTGTCTATCCATACGTCGTATCTCCACACAACCTTTTGCTTTCTCTAGGTGATTCTTAATACCACTTGACTTACTTTTAACTTACAAAACTATGACTGCTTTATTCCATCCCACTTCTAATACAATGTTTATCTAGTTTTCCAGCAAAATGTTTCTTGCTCACAATACAGAGCACAAAGAGAAAAGAAAAACAACCTAAGGCAAACAGATTTGGAAGACATTTACAAATACAAATAAACTTATTGTATGAGAAATATTGTACTTATTGAACACTTGTCAAAGTGCTGAAATGTAAAATTCAAGATAGCACAGTTTTCTTTTCAGTTATTCATCTTTCAAGACAAGGGCGAGACAGAAACCTCATACAACTCTCCATCACATTCCTGTCAATGCAACACCACTACGTCACTTGTTTTTGTGGTGGTCAACCCAACTCTAAATAAATAAATTAAGTAAGTAAAGCAAAGCTGGAGCAATAAAAAGCAATAAAGAGGTTTCAGGGTACATTAGGTGTAACATTAGAAGGATGGGATTAGCAAAAACGAGAACCCATAGAATCAGATTACACATGGACGAAGAAACCGGCAGTCAACAGAATATAAATTGCAGCCATATGAGGGTAGCGCAGACTGAATCCACAGAGGAGTATCAGTAACAATTGCTTTGGCCAGGTCAGAGCTGCAACACACTCCCTGGGCAGAAGGGGGTCGACGAGAAACTGACCGCCACACACACACCCACACGAACAGCATGCTCCACCAGAGCAATCCTTATTGATCTGCTTCCTAATTTCCTAATTAGTTTTTATTGGATTTCATAATCGTCATCAGGACACATCAAAAGAAACTCAAAACCCCAGCAAGATTTTCTGCCCTCCTCAACATAATTTTTTAAACTGTGAAAATGAAGCCATGTATTCAATCCCAAGTCCCCAGCTGTGAACGCGACCCTGTTTTTTTTAACTTCTACACCAGAACTCCTTGGACAGCAAACACTGCACAAACACACCATTTCTCCCATGTGCAGTAACTGATGTTTAGCATTGCACATTTTCTGCATGATCTGCTGCTATTTGTCACACTTCTGCTCTCTCTTCAGTCGCCTCTCACTTGTAGCACTATACATACGGCAGAAAAATGTGGAGATAGAAGAAAAAACACTGTCCTCTGCTGATACCGATTTCAGTCATTGGATCTTTAGTACTTCCTCTCTATTCTCGTAACTTGCGCGGCCCATATAACCTTCCTGTTCTGAAGAAGATGTTGAATTTTCCAGATTTATTTTTTTTTGCCACTGCCCAGTGATACTGCCTCTGAACTACACAAGGCAGTTTGCATTTTTCCTCAACACAGGAAACATCCCTCTAAATCCTGTCAATGGTATAGCTGTTTGCACATTAAGATGGTGAAAGATTAAATGTCCAACAGTGACCACAACGTTCCAAGAACCAGAGCAGCTGGCCAGGGACTATTATACACATTTAACTGTTTTTCTACTGTTATGTACAATGTGTTGAAAGGAACACTGAGAACAGAAAGCAGGAAAAGGTCTAGAGGGGGCCTGAAAACAAAGAACATCCAATGTCCTTGTTCACACTTGGGGAAAGTTTGCGAGTTGACATCTGTTTAACTAATATCACACAAATAGAATACTTGAGATTTTCAAATTACTGGAGTAAGTGTCTCTTTGGAGAACAGGCCTCAACTTTTCTGTTAGCACCTCTGCTATTCTATGTGCTCAGAAAATGCTTCTCGTGCCATCTGGAGTGTAATAAATGATTAGGATAAAAGCTAAGGAAATGGTTCTAGAGAGATTCTGTCTTCTTACAAGACTATTCTGATACTTATGCCAAAATAAGAACATGGGATAAAAGTGAAACTCTCTTTTTCTCTGCCATGCTACCCTGTTAATTGCCCACTGCCAGATGTTTAACCACTTTAATCACTGTTTCTTTTCAGTCTTCACCTCTGTTTCTCTTCTTAGTTTTAAAGGTAGTGTAAGATTCATGATTTAATTGCAGAAATGGAATATAATACTTAGAATTATATTTTCATTAGTGTACAAAAACACAAAAACATGACATGTTTTTGCAGGCTGCCTCTCAGACCAGACTTTTTCTTTCTTTTTTTCTAGTTTTATGACACGTGACAGCCACAACATTAGATTAAATCAGATCATTAGATCAGACATCAGCCACTTTTACATAGATATCCCAGAAAAACGGTGAGGTGGTGATCCCACCTTTTTCCCACCGACTGATTTTCACAACCAAGCCAAAGGAGTAGCAGACGTGAAACAGGCTGGACTTCTACACAGTGGATGTACGTTCCAGAATCAAAGGGGTGGTGATGCAGCGCAGTATATAATGTGATGTATAACTTTTTCTTCAGAAATACCCTGAGCATAGCGTTGTTGCTAACCTCTCCAGAGTCTTTCACCGTTCCACAAATGTTAGCATGGATGGAGTCCTCCGCCCGAAGTGACAACTCACGGATCTTAGTGTCTCCCCATTTCAACATCTTTCTGGTCCCATTAATATGTTTGTTTATTGTACACGGCCCGCACTCATTTCTAAATCCCCTAGTGTGGGGGTCGCACACTTAAGACGTCATCAAAACTTCACACCTTGGTTACGGAGCAAGAGGTGTTCCTTTTACATAGCATTCCAGAATCATGATTTCACCTTTATCACAGCTCTGTTACTACCTCCAGAGGCGTTACAAAGCCACGATGAAGGTGGACAAAGTGATCCCACCATTTCGTTTACACAGACGTCGGTCCAGAATAAAGGTGAAATATTCCTGTAACAGAAGTACTGTGTAAAAAGGGGCTAAAGAGCAAACATTTTGTCACAGCACAAGACAAATGAAGTATTGAGCAACATGGATTTTTCAGTGCTATTACAGAGACTGAAAACCAATACTGAAACTAATATGCATTTGCAGTAAAAATCAAAAATCAAAATCAATCACACTCTACTGAAATGTGCTTCAGATGACTGTCTAACCAGAGTTTTTCTCACATTAGTGTAAACAATCATCATGTTGTGGGTGGAACACTGCTTTAGACAATTGAGTGGATACTACAGGCAGAGAGACGTGGCCACATCAGAACAGATACTGATACACATGTAAAAATTCTGAAAATCAGATCTAACACACAGTCTTTTCTCAGACAAATAAAAAGTGCACAGCTCTTTGGAAAATAGATACAAAGGTATATACCGTAAATGACAGAAATTGGGATATGAGCAAATTTGCTTTTTCACAAAAATCTCTTCATCAAACCTCTTTCTTGTATTGTGTCTTTCTGTCTTCACAGACCAGGTATGTCTTGACTAAAGGGCCTCTAAGTGACCCTGCTACTTTCATCACACCAACCCCCTACTCACACTAAGGTGCATGAGGGGCCACAGGACAGAACAAGCTTAAATCCCAGTGAAGATGTTTTTGGCCTTGATCAGCGTGCACATCGATCCCTGGCTGATTCCCACTCAGATATGTCTTATTTTATTAGTGGCTTCGGCCTTCTGCCGCCCCATTCGGCTGTGATCAATACCAGTATGGGGAAAGCCCATATTTTTCTCACTTTTAGTGCCTTAACGCTGTTTAACCGTGTCACCTGATAAACGACAGGCCCTCCCCAAACACTGATTTCCTATTGATTTCTCCCTCATTCAGCCATCACTCCCTTCGTCAGTCTCCCATTGTTTTTATCTCCAGTTATCTCCTTTCTCGTCCCTCTATACCTTCACCCCCACCTTAAGAGGAGGACGAACCTGCCAGCCACCTTTAAACCCTTTCAGCCACAGATACTCATTCTGTTAAGAGCTGGTCAGTTGAAAGGGAAATACTTTGTCACAGCTCAGCTCGCTGAAAGAAAGTTAATAAAATATGATAAAAAATAAATAAATAAAAATACATACCAGTCTATGTGTTACCTCGCACATGTAAGACAGAAGTAATAACACCAACAACACCTGCCATGGGAGCTTTTGCTGAGAGGTACGTTTGTGTTTCTCACTTTCCATCATTACCCACCAAACGGTCCAGACACAAACAGCGCTGTAGTTGTTGGTGGAGACCTATCTGTGTGCATGTGTTGGGCAGAGCAGGATACAGTGAGCTCCATGCAACAGATGCTATGACAACCTGGAGGGAGACAGCTCCATCCATCATCCACTGTAGTCCTGATGATCGAAGCAAGGTTTGGACTACGGCGGGGGAAAGCACTGGGAGTTCCAACAGGGCGACATACAATGCACTTAAAGTCCTTCTATTGAACTATAATAGTCCAAACACTTGTGATGTGTGTATAAT
Organism: Apogonichthyoides opercularis; assembly: GCA_029814545.1. Classification (NCBI taxonomy): domain Eukaryota; kingdom Metazoa; phylum Chordata; class Actinopteri; order Kurtiformes; family Apogonidae; genus Apogonichthyoides; species Apogonichthyoides opercularis. Next base: position 16,044,214 of record JAPTGW010000026.1, read on the forward strand.
AGATACTGGAATTAATGTGGAAATAGAAGAGTAGTAGTGACGGATCAAATTACACTGTGAGTATTTATTTCAGATGAAATGAAATAGGCAGCATCTGAATATGGGAGGAACAAATTACCCCAAAAAATTAAAAGGATCGAACTGGTATCAGGCAGCAGTACCTCTATCTCCTCCTCTTCTTTAGACTGTACATTATTTATGCAAAATTAAACCTGCTCCTATTCCTGCTTAGTCTGCCTCATCCACTCAGTTACGTCTTTATTGATCCCTCATCTAAGGCACTTCTGTAAATCCAGTCTATTCCTCCAAGCTCTACTGCCATTATTATCATTAAACATGGGTCCCTTATCACCAGACACTTTAAAGATGTGTTCAGAGTCAGCTGTGTCCTGTTCATGATATTGACTTTATTTTCTAATTTCCAGGAACGCAAATATATTATCACCTTATTTCCTGGTAAAAGGTCATTGTGATTCTCTTTGGTCAGTACTGAATTTCAACATTGCGCTTTGCATTTTCTATGAACTTCATTCACACACAACAGCGATCAAAGGCTGATGTCAGGTCGACACATAAAAGGTGAATAAGTAAACCGACACCATGAGCATCCATTAAAGAATCTACTAACATGATGTGGCATCTTTTATAAGGGTTCTCACCCTTTAACAATGGGTTAAGTGATAAATTGACATTTACAGAAAAGCCTGCCAAGTAACACTGGGTACAGAGCACAGTGAGAAACTGACCGTGAAGTAATAACGAGCGAGTGGGCAACAGCAAGAGATTTTCTATTAACACAAGGGGAGAGGAATTAAAAGGGTGCCGGGCTATGAGAGGACCAGTATTTTTTAACAAATCTGCCCACTTTAACAGCCACCCCCTACCCCACTGCCAAGTTATCGAGCTTCAGACACGGAGGAGCTTGAGCACCAGCTAGCGGTATTGGAGTTTCACTGCCAAGAAGCCCCACACCAAACACATTAATCATGACCAGGGGAGTGTAAAATTCAATCGGCTCCTTCCATCCATTTCATGTGAAGCAGACTGAAGGCCGGCCTTGTAGTGCCTGAGAAAGGAAGGATGAAAAAAGAGGGGAAAAGAGAAAGAGGAGCTCCCTACACTTCATCAGAACCCCTACTTCATAACAAATGGAGTGTCTCTCTGGCGGAGGAGTGCCATCAGAAACACGCGTTCTCTCTATCCATTTAATTCCGGCAGTGGAGGAAGGGTCAGGGAGGGAGCAGTGGGTGCGTGTTCTGCTCTCCGCTCGCCGCTTCCCCAGTCACACAGTAAACTACCTTTTAGGAATTGTTTCTCAATAAGAAATGATCAGTCCATTTATCTGCACCAGGCGGGCCTGTCTCTTCACCCAGACCTCCAATATTTTTCGTTTGACCTGATCAGGGCTATAAACTAGACCGAGACACTTTCAATTTGTCACCCGAGGAGGCCTCTGCGAGTCCCATGCTACTGATTGCATCCTCCCTCCCAAATGTAAAAATTCCTCCCATGCTTGAAATCTTTTATTTCTTTTTTTGTCATGCATACACCTGCTTGGAAATAAAGCCTCACGTAAGAAAAAGTGTTCAGAGAAATGATAACCACTCAACATCCATTCACTGTGTCAGGACAGAATGTTATTTTCCGTATGTGCATTTAATGTAGTTTTAGATATGAGATTGAAAAACAAAATTATCTTATTAAATACAATTGTCTCGAGTTATGGTTGATAAGTACAGTGTTTGGCCATGACACTGGTCTACAGTATTTTTTAGAAATCATCTGCCTCCTAGATTAAATGTGCTACATTTTAAATATTGTAATAAGTTGAACTGGAAAACAAATGACAAAAGTGCTGGTTAGCTGATGTTTTAATGGTTATGATAAAGTGATACTATACATATATACTGGTTTATGTATATTTATATTATATATTTATACATCCCCAGTCGAAAGAACCTGAAAAGTGAATGTTTTGCATTGTAATATTACAGTCATTTTGACACAAGACTGTAACTTGGAAACTACAACCAACCAGTCCTGACTTAATTTTTTTTTTTATTATTAGTGACTCCAACTTGGTAAAGTTTCACCACTTTATTCTAGAGGCATTTTACTTGTAGACCAGTGAATTATTAGTTAACCAAACTTATTATATAAAGAAAAAACTTGGAGGAAATATCATTACACTGAGGAAAAATTGTGTAAAATGATTCTATGCTGTGATAAAGTTGTCCTGCACAGCAATTTACGGTGTTGGAAACATAGGGAACTAGAGATGTAAAAGTAGAGAAACCACAGTCGCAACAGTATGGAAAATTAAACATCATTTAAATACAGTTTTCACACACATCTCATATCCATAAAGGGATGGCAGTCATGTTTCCCCTGAATGAACTTGGTTGTTCAACTTGGGTCGTTCATTGAGAGGAGAAATATTAACCACACTGTTTTCTCTCAAAACATGTACAAACTTTGAACAGGGGGTAATTACAATGCACACATGACTTACTTTCCCATCAACCCCTTTAAAACGGTTAAACATTCTTTGAATTGGATGGAACATGTCAATGATTTTTTGAAAAGTACTGAAATATGGTACGGAACAATCGAGGACATACACACAGCCTGTACAAACTGCTTTTTTTGTCTAAGTCACATGTACGTGATTAATCACTGATACCTCCGGCTGTCACCCCACTTGTATGTGGTTACACAGCAGTAATGGGCAACTGAGTGGAACTGATAAACACATGTAGAAATTTAGCCTGTCTTTTCTTACTTGTTTTTGTCCTCCTTGAAGACATTAGGTTGAGAGGACCGCTTCCTGTCAGGTGACAAGGTGATAAATGTGGCCTTTCAGAATCCCTAATGGGCAAGAAATGCAAGAAACACAGGACAATGTGTGATAGGTTTAGTTTTGAATTCTGAGACGTTATACTTTATGCTATACACAGCTTTTGGAGATTGATAAGAATCTCTACAACACATGCAACTCAATTTGGGTCATGTAATACAACTACTTTCTTGGCACAGGTGTGGAACGTAAATGGATATTAAAATATTAACAACACAAAAATGTTTACTCTCAGTTTTCAAGCATTTGTGACTGAGATTTTTGCGCAAGACATTTCCTGCCACACAGAAAAATATAAAAGCAGGTTAAACATATCTTCATTGATCATTTATTTTTAATTTTCTTTCCCCTTAGTTATTTACTCATTCATTTATTTATGTGTATGTGAACTTACAAATATGCATGTGTGTATATGTGTACATATATATGCATGTGTCTGTACATACATTTAAAGGGGGTTTATATATTTTTGTATGTAAGTATATTACATCCAGCTTGGAGAGGGTGGGGGGGGGCAGTTGGATAGGAACCGGATACAACAGTTTCATGTTAAGTTGTATGTTTCTTGTTATACATTTGAAAATTGAAAATAAAAAAGACCTTGATTAAAAAAAAACAAACAAACATATATTCAATGATAATTGTCAAGCACGAAAAGGCCATTTAATCTGTCTATAATCTATAATCACCCAACACTGTCAAAAATGTTCTTTTACGTTGTTAGAAACTGGACATAATTGTAGATATAAACATTTAAGACAAAGTAAAAAAAAAAAAAAAAAGAAAAAAAAATAGCTCAACTAATAAATCTAAATCACAGAACATCAGTATAAACGTGGAGCTGATTAAACAGTCCAGCTCTACTTTAAACTGAATGACTACATCATATAAGAGAAATGCAGATATGCTCTTGAAAAGGTCCAACATCTCTGCTGTGATCAACCTGCTCTACATTCTTAGTGCATTCATTTTGTAAAAGAGTACTTGAACAAACTTCACTCAGGTTCATACTATTTGGGCGCTCATTTATGTTTCATAAGCAGAGTATTATAACATCATTAGAACAATATTATAACATTTAGGTGCCAACACCTGAAGGTTTTTTCACAGCACCTAAGCCAAACAAAATGGGGATTTCTGTACCATGTTTTGCTGTCCTAAATGGCTGTGCTTCATCACACTTCAAACCCTTTCACTATTACCAATGTTATTTTTTGATTATTATTTTTCATGAAACAAAAAATGTGAATGGTTATTTCAGGATATTGCAACATCAGGAGCTTATTTACTTTCTACAAAAATATAAAATTTGAAAATCTGCAACTTATGTGTATTTTAAATAAATATTAAAATGGCAATATTAAAAACATGGACAGTTTTTAATCAAATAAAAGTTAAATTTTCCAAACCCTATGACCTTGAGACCCTGTAACAGCACCCACAGTACCTAACCTCCCTGGAAACCAAAGAAAAAAATAAGTTCTGATTTATGCTTTTATTTTCAGATCTGTATTAACGTGTGGGTCAGTTGGACAAGAAGTGACCATGGAAAACACACCAAAATGTGTCATGAAGATCAGTGTGTAGAGCAGGATAACTCACAACATAGGATCAGATGTTCACTTAGCTCATTATACACAGAATTACATCTAAGTATGCTTAAGCTTGGATAAACATTTGCCTTCTACTGCCATCCTCTGGCTGGAAATACAAACTCAAATGTTAGTGATACTTACAAAACAAGTTAAAGTATAGTCGTAAATTTAAGTGTCCAGTGACTCTCCTGATGGGGGCAGTTTGCAAAAAACAATGCATTTTCTTTCAATATGTACATTTTCTGGACATATGAACTTAAAATAGAGGTTTCTGCATAACTTAACGTGCTTCAAGTTCAATAGAAGACAATTATGAATGCTCTGAACTCATTTTACACTTACACTTCAGCTTCATCACCTCTTTAAGTTTGATATTTTGAATTACCTATACTATATAACCATATTGTTACAGCTGCTCTTTCAACACTCGTTAAATCTCAGTCATTTTGTTTTGCCTTTTACACAATAAAAACACCTTCATGTTTATAAATCAACCTTTACATAGTCCACTGTTTGTCAGTTCAACCAAGGAAACATTATTAAGTTGAATATTGTAACAAACACAAACTGCATAGCTGAAAATAGGAATGTCATTTCTAATTTCGTTATCTTAACCCTGTAATGATGGCTAACAGGTGTTTAGCTTAAGCTAACTTTTAGCTACTGTTACACGTGAGTTAGCTAACACACGACACTATATTTCAATATATTCCTAAGTATACGTACTTTCTGGACATTCCTACACATATTTGCATATGGATTAAATATTTTTTTAGGTATTAGTTAGTCACTGAACTGAAGCTTATTAAAAAAAAAACTTTAACTTTAATCCATATGCAGGTGAACTGTCGCAGTTGAAGGCAAACAATGAGACAATTAGCATCAACCTGTTGGTGACCCGGTGACCTCAACACTTTTTCAGCCTTTTTTTTTTCACCTGCCCTGGTCATAACAATATGCAAGCCCGTTTCCGCCGGTGGGAAAAAAAAAGAGAGAGATAAACACTCATAATTATGAGATAAAAAGTCATAAGTATAAGATTTTAAAAAGTCATAATTGTGACTTTCTATCTCATAATTATGACTTTTTTATCTCATAATTTATGACTTTTATATCTCATAATTACAACTTTTAATCTCATAATCATGACTTTTTATCTCATAATTATGATTTTAAAAAGTCATAATTATGACTTTTTTAATCTCATAATTATGACTTTTTTATCTCATAATTATGACTTTTTATATCCCTCTTTTTTCACTGGCGGAAATGGGCTTCCATATAACAACAAGAGACTGCCATTTAAATCCATTATTTTTATTGATACCAGTGGTTATTTCAGTTTACACAGCACAAATTAAATGCAAATGTTTTTTCTGCACATATGGTATACTTTGTTGTAGATACAGTGGCGGAAAAAATTATTAGACCATCAAAAGTCGTTAAAAACAATGGTTATGCAACCAAGTACTAACTCCTGTGTGTATCATGTGACTAAAACAGACAGAAAAGAAAACAT
>JAPTGW010000026.1:16329260-16340614 GCA_029814545.1 Apogonichthyoides opercularis
AACACACACTTAAAACCAAGTTAGATGCAGAGTGGCTCCAGCAACTGAAACTGAGTAACAATCTGTTAAATATTGTATTTTTTCACTACAAGATGAATAAGACTGGCTGATATTTCCTCCAGGTGTACCTCAGGGCTCTGCATTTGCTCCCATTTGTTGTTTGTGACTGGATAGCATAACTATCACGTGAGAATGCAGAGTAGAGTTAGTTTGTATATGTTGTTTAAAGTGTATTCATATGGAAAAAACAAACATACTCAACAGAACTCAATGCTCATCACTCTCATTCTCAGTCCTTTACTTGGAATACAATTATTTTGAATTGAAATGGGTTTCTCAAGATTGTTCCTCACATATATAAGGCAGTGTTTTCAGAGCTTAGGATCAGTATCTAAGATATTTTGGGCATCACCAAAACCAAAAATCAATGTGGATTGGATCAGGACTAACTAAATTACTTTTCCTAGATCTAATGGTTGCAGTGGTCTATAGTGGACTGACTTTTTTAGGTGGTGTTCATTTATCAAATTTTTTTCAATTCAATTTTATTTGTATAGCCCTATATCACAACAAGGTTGCCTCACAGGGCTTTTTTATGCATTATCTGTTGAAGACAGTTCATTTTTAAACAGATATGTTAAGAATAAATGTGATGTGAATTGTATTTGATTGAAACTTGTAAAAAAATAAAATAAAAAAAAAAGTGTAAGGAACCCCAAACATCCTGAGTTCCTAAATTTTCCACAAACCTATAAGAGGAACACTCTGGGAAAGCCATGAGTCAGAACACCCAAAGCTCACCTCCTCCATTCTTGTAGCAGAGGTAAGGGAACCTCCACACGTTGCCCAAGCCCACTGCAAAACCCACGCATGACATGATGAAGTCCATCTGTCTGGTCCAGGTTTCCCTCTCGACCACTGGTACTGCTACAGCCCCATTCCCATGTGAAGCCACTGCCCCATCCTGATTCTGTGGTGGTCCACCCCCTCCACCATCACCACACCCTGAACCTGCTCCGGGCACAGGCACCAGGGGGCGAATCGATCCACTACCCTCTTCCTCGGACAGGGTCCCTGCCTCCAGCTGGGGGAGGCTGATGTCACCTGGACAGGAAAAGACTGGGTCAGATGAAAAGGTGTATGGCAAGAAGAAAGAAATAGACAAGCAAAAGGATGAGTCAAAATACATGAAAGCAGGAATAATAATGCCTGAATGAAGCTAATAAAATATACACAGTCAGCAGACAAGACCATACATTATATCACAACAACATGGTGAAACCTGAAATCTATAAATCCCACACTGAAAGCACATTCATAACTTCATCACGTCAGCACTTGCGACAATTGAATCATGGTGTCTTGGACCAGACCAGCTCTGAATGGAAAAGAGAGTGTCGGTTTTCCATTCATTGCAACAAAGCTGAAGTACAACCTTGCTTTATTATTACAAATCGTGACAAAACTGTAATAGGCTGAAAAATATATCACGTCCAGCTGCACATATCAGATTCTTCAGGCAAGCTGCCCTTCATTATTAGTATTTGGGCACAAATCGTGCTGTAATTGTGTCATCATCAACAGTCTATGAGCCCTTGTTCATTCTGTTTCCATCGGTCATATACACAACATGGTGATAACTATACTGCAGTACAACACAGAAGGTACACTCTCCTGTCTCTTTTAGACGTGTCTATTCACAAACAGACTCTATATCCCAAACACAACGTGCCACTTCTTCTGTGCCATTTCCATGGACTCAGTGTCAGCCGCTCAGTTCTGGATGCAAAGCAAAGCAGCTGAATCCAGATCAGAGCAGTTTGAGGAGGAGTGTGAACAGAGGAGAGGAAAAAAGTGTAAGAGGTAAAGGATGTCAGAGCATACCTGTACTTTAATATCATCTGATCATTACGAGGGCAGCCAAGCATAGTCTATGATAATCGCTCTTAGGGTCAGTGTTTTCCATCTATTTTTGATGGAATTGTGTTATTTTTAAGGATGAATAATTCAGAGCATCCACCAGAGCAGACACCTGCCACTAGAGTTCAGCATATTTATCTGCAAATGACTTCTGTCCAGTTGAGTCTGCTTTAATGTGCATAATAAGTACATGCATGAGTTGTGAAGGAAAATGTGAGCTGAGGCATGTTTAGTGCTGCTGAAGAAAACGTGGCAGTGACTGGAGTTGGGGGGGGGGGGGTCAATTCATTATTACAGGTAATGATCAAGTCATACAGTGAATAATAATAATAAAAAAACAAAAACAGTTGAGGCCATAGGGTATATCCTACTCACCTTGGCTCTTCTCTTCCACCTCGGGTGACATATTGTTAGGGAAAAGCAGAAAAATATGTGTTTTTGTTGCAAAATGAGATCAGGCTGCCAGGAGCGGTTGAAGTTTTATATTAATGCCTGACTACAAAGGCACCCAGCGGGCTCACGGAGGCAGACAGAGGGATGGAGCCACACTATGCAGCACCGCTCCAGTTTTCTTTTCTTTTTTTCTTTTTTTTTGATTTTCTGAGTTTGTTATTTCGCCTTCTTGGAATTAAAAAATAAAAATCTCAGTTTTTGTGATTATCACTCAGCTCAGCCAAGAGATGGAAAATTCACAAAGCGCCGCGGTCAGTAGAGCCGTGGACGGAGGAGATTCAAAAGCAGTCGACGAAGCACTTGAAGGTAAGCCTGAAGAATCTCATGGATAACAGTTAAATGAAAATAACGCTGCGCCTTAGACTGGAGGTCTTTTGTGTTTAAATAGCCAAGTCAGAAGTCCATGAACCCTTTACGTGATGCCGCAGTTCGACAGACGAAGAATGCGATCAGCTCCACGGTCCGTTAGCTGTGACGGCCGCTCCCCCCGCCTCCTCTTCTTCCTCCCCGTCCTCCTCTTCCTCCTCCGCCGCCGCCGCCGCTCCTGATTGGCTGCCGCGGCTCTAGTGTGGTGCGCACAGCATCAGCAGCAGCGTTCAGTCAAAACCAGGAGTCACAAGGATGGATTTATTACAACGCACATGTCCTTGACCTGAAATCACACAAATAACTGCAGATAAATGCCCACAGGTGACCGTTTATTTGCTCTTATTTTTAAACACACCCTGAAAGGTTTTGAGGGCGATTCAGATGAGGTCATTTGATGAATGAGCCCCAAAATAATCACTATTTCCTAATATTTCTAAGTATATATTAGGCTGATTTTTACCCTTCCATTATGCCCTGTCTTATTACCTACTCCTCCCTTCTATTGTAGCTCGTATTATCAGGTCTAGACGTTTTTTATTAGCTTCTTCTGGCACCCTTTCAGTGGTGGAAACCGTCCAAAACCCATACTCTAATCCTTAACACCCTCCACTGCACTGTATGGATAAGGAAGAATAAAGCCTCACACTGCCTATAGAAAAACTGCAAGACTGTATTTAACAAAGGGCGCCATCTAGTGGAGATTATATATACTGATGTGGCAGGTGTTTCAACCTACACTCCATTGAATGACACACTAGTCCAATTAAAACATTTATATATTTAACAACATAGAACATATACAATGAAATATAGTAATAGTTTCAGTGCAACATCAAGTTGTAATAAATATTCATTCAGATAACTTAAATCACCAAGTGGTGGCAATAAATAACACTCAAATAAATAAATAAATACTCTCATACATTTAAACATTTTTGAGTTGTGAGAACAAAAACCAAAAAACACAACAGTTGTAATATCAAATACTAAAGAAAACATCTGAATAACACCTGCAGGAACGGCCAGTGTAACAAGCAACATCCTGACCTAAACAGTCCTGCATTTGCTTTAGGTGCAGTAAACTCTTATTGAGTAACATTCATCAATAAAAAGCTCATTAACTATTTAAAAACCCTGAAAAAATGTTTACAGACGTATAAATTTTCTCTTTAGGAAAGCACTGATGAATTGCTATGGCTCACAACTGAAGGCTTGAAATAACACAGGCCTAAAACGGGGCAGATGCCTAAAACCTAAAAAAGGCAGGTAAGCAGGTTTATGTCTCATTTACTTAACTTAATTTTTCTATAAGGCATGATTTAATATAGAATGATTCAGTGTAATAAAATAACCTGTACTTATATATCACCGAGTACATACTAATGTAAAATAATTTCATATATTATTCATAAATTCTGAAGAACTACATCTGCCCATATTACGTACAATTTATAGTCAAATTTCCATAATTTTCATAAGATAACAACCTTTTTAAATTAAGGTGGATATCCAAGCAGTAGCCTGAGACACATTATAAAATTAAATGGAAGTTTTCTAAGATGATATTTTGAGTGCAGCTGTGCAACTTTTACTTTGAATACAGCATCAGACATTGTAGAAAGGTCTGCCAGGCGCCACGGTCTTCAAATATAGAGAGTCGGGTCAAAACAATGGTTGCATCAAATGGACATTCTCAGAAGGTCTGGCTATAGATCCTGGTGGAGGTCACTGTGTGAGAGAGGCTGGTAATGCTCCTCAAGGCTCGATTTAGCTCGATGTCTCTGTGCGACTAGTCTCTGGTATCGGGCCTGCTGCTGGTGATCTGGATCCACATTTACCCAGCTGTTGGCCACCCACTTCATTCCACGCTTGACCGGGCAGTCCCCGTGTAGCGAGTATTCATCCAGCTCACCCATCCAACCTGCCGTAAACAAGGTAAAAATGCAACAAAGAGTGACAAAAATGCAGAGAATAAATGACTGATGGAGTGAAATGAAAGGTGATGTCAGATAAATGTCAACTGTGAATCCTAATGACAGAGGAGATCTTTTCTTTTCAACCATCTCATTTTTTTCTGCAAAAAACCAAAACTTTCTTATGGTTGATCTAAAATGCCATACAAACCTGCTCTAGTGAACATGTGGCTGCTGCTACACCCCATATTTACTAGTTACCAGTCATAGAGACTGATGTTTGTGCAAAGCTTTGGCTCTGCAAGTAACAGTAAAAAAACAAAAACTGTCTGTAAGTCAACCAGTCAGTAACAGAGATCATTCTTTCTGTTTTGATCGTGGGAATCTACGCTCATGCAATGAAAAAAGTGATGATTTGTAACCACAGTCTGCATCTGCATTTGTGGGTGGTGTTTCTGAAGGAGCACTGATGGGAAGTATGTGCTTTTTTTACTGTTGAGTTAATATATGAAGTCTTTCTCAGAAATGAATTATTCAACCTTTAAATAGATTTGATAGTGAGTAGGTTTACATGTATTCTACTTTTATTCTGAATGTAACAATATTCTGAATTTGACAAGTTTCATGTAAACAGGATCTTTCCTTTATGTAGAAGACAGAATTAGGCCTCTTTCTGTGTGGAGCATTTTCTGACAAGGGTGAGTGGGATATGCCGATATTATTCTGGTTTCATCAAGATTCTTTAAATATGCATAAAGTACATTCAGAATATTATTGAAACATCACATTTAGTTGTTTCATTGCAGGTTAAGACACCCACCCCCACCCCCCCACCCCCCGTTTACAGTCAGCTGGAGAAGAGACAAAGATTCTTTCTGGCAGACATGAAAATACCCCAAACAAAAGTCCAGATTTCAGGTCAGAAGAAACTTCAATGTAATGAAGGAGAATATGAAGAGGTTTTTGGATATGAAGAAATATCAGAAATCTAACCTTTTCCAGAGTGACTCTAAAGTAATGAAAGATGGATGCCAAGTTGACACAGTGGAACATCCGAACCAATCCACTTGTATTTGTATAGCACATTTTACCAACACAAAGTCTCCAAAGTGCTGCACAAATTAGCACTAATTGAAAATAAATGAATAAAAACATGTTCATCAGCATGCAATCAACAATATAATATAATATATATATATAGAATAAAAGACAGACAGAGGACCACACAATTCTCATGCCGGGTTAAAATCCAGTGGGTAAAAGTACATTTTTAAACCAGATTTAAAAGCATCAACAGAGGGAGCTGTTTTAATGTGAGGAGAGAGAGCATTCCAAAATTTGGGGCTGACAATTGAAAAGACCCGGTCGCCCTGATTTTTAAGCCTCGTCTTTGGGACAACGAGCTGGAGCTCAGTCTCAGACCTCAGCGATCACACAGGGGTGTAAGGTACACTGAGGTCTGAGATGTACGCGGGTGCCAGTCCATGCACAGCCTTAAAAACAAACAATAACATTTTTAAATCAACTCTAAAACAAACTGGAAGCCAGTGCAATGAGGACAAAATTGGCATGATGTGCTCTTTATGTCGCGTGCTGGTTAAAAAAACCCACAGCAGAATTTTGGACCAACTGTAGCTAAGCAAGGTTTGCTTGGCTAATACCAGTGTACAGCACATTACAGTAGTCAAGACGTGAAGAGATAAAAACCGGTTTAAGACGAGATGAAAGCTGAAGATGATAAAAAACTGGATTTAACCACGGCCTTAATCTGCTTGTCAAGCTTAAAATCACCATCGCCTATGACGCCAAGGCTGGTGGCAGTAGGTTTGATGAACTGCTGAAGAGAAGCCGAATCAGAATTAAAACAAAAAAGGAGTTGGATTTAAAAACATGTCAATATCTGCCAACAGTGAGAAACTTTGAAAACCCTATATTTGATCAGGATATTCATAACTGCATGTGAACAGGAATAACAGTGGAATACTGATTATCAAAAGTTATGCAAACAGCTTCTTAGAAATATTGTCTTTTTTTTGTACGTGCAAAAAGTCAAATACTTTGTGCATGTAAACATAAAATAAAATGTAACAAATCAATCAGAGTATCAAAAGAAATGTGTAAATCATATACATAAGCTAAAAGCCTTTTACTCTTACCTCTGCCGTCTGAGAGGTGGTTGTACCAGAAGAGAGCTGTCCCAGCTGTAGGTTTTACCCTCAGGTTCCCTCTGCCACATGTCTCTTGCGTATCTGTCAAATCAACTCCATCTTGGACGAGTGCCTAGGACACACAAAACTGTCAAAGGCTTGTGTCCAATCTTTTGCTGTGAGTACTCTTTGGACAATTGAAGTGTCAGATTCCTTGTCATGAGTCAGCACTATCTGCATGTTATCAGCAGCATTCAGATCATGTACGCACATTTGTCATCATTCAAAACACAGTGTTTTCTAGTTCATCATTTTGAAAACCCACTCACCTCTTCATCATAGGTTCGGTTGTCAGCCACAGGAAAGGTGGACTCGCCACCTTCCTCCAGTGAGCTGAGGTAGAATAACACAGTAAGATACCTGGCACAAAACAGAAAAGGAAACAACAAACATAAGACTCTACTCATACCAGCAATAAGATGTGTTTCTCCTAAACTTCAAAATCTAATATTTGAGAAAGTCCAAATTAACCACAATAATTAATAATACATATATATTGAGCCAAACATAATGAAATACCTAAACTGAAAAAAAATAAAAAATAAAAAATAGAATACATATAGAGTAAATACCTGCATGAGACCTCGGTGACAGCAGATTTATTTCCTGCCAACCGCGTGTGTGCACAGGTTGATTCTGATTGGGCAGGACTGCTGTCATAGTGGGCGTTGCTGAAGTCTCCATGCTCAAAGCGAATCACCTGCAGAGGCTCACTCAGCTCAACCAATGAGGAAGGCAGACGCGTCAAGCTGATTACACTGAGGAAAAAAATTCAAACAATTCAATATGCGACCATTTAGAGATAGTAGAAAAACAAGACACAGAGACAAAGGCAGCACAATGTTGGAAAAAAACAGCTTTGCAATTTTTTAAATAGCTTTCTTAACCATATGTGTTCTTTAGTTGTATTCAGATCATGCTTTGTGGAGTCCATTGAAAAGATCTAACAAATTAGCCATGTCTCGTTCAGCTGTAACTACAGGGTATATTTTTGTCAACTTCCTCCAGGGTTCCTACAGGTTTCTACAAGTTAAATCTAAGACTTTTTAAGACTATTTTGAATAGAATTTAATGCCCATTTCACAGTCGTTCTCCTCCACTTGTATCAACCAGGACGAGAATGATCTTTTCTCCAACTAGACATTATTAAATTTGCACTTCCCCATGCTTACTTTTCACTTGGAAGCTGTCCCTTAAAGTTCCCAAAGTCAGCTTATGTGCACATGTGTTGAGCTGAATGTTCTGTGATCATTTCTCACCAGGGGCTACAAAGTTCTCAATAATTTGTTCCTAATTTCAATATAAATTATCAAGTTGGAACGGTTGGAACTGACTCGACTAATGTTACTTTTTTTGCAGCTCGGACATTTCCTAGACACATTTAAACACAACACAGTGAACTAGTTTATGGTAACGTAACTTAAGACCTACAATAACAAATTTAATACCTTTTACAGACTTTTTTAAGGTATTAAATGCAGATTTGTAAATTCAAGACTTTCAAGACCCCATGGAAACCCTGTTCATCCTTTCTTAGGCAAAAGTACTGTTTTTCTGTTAAAACTACTGACAGGTTTTACAACAGGGAAGCAGCACAAAGTTCTCAGTACAAAGGTTAACTTATTTTGGTGCATGGTCTTGTTGTGTATGTACTTGTAAGAGTTTCCCTGTTGTATCTTAACAGTTTTTGTGCATGGTAAGGTGGAAAAGTAGTTTTTTTTCTGCCAGCTATTGTACACATCCCCATCTACTCTGTGAGAGATTTTTCTCCACTCGAGGAAGGTGTTTCAGAGCATACCATTTACAAAACAGTCCACATTTTTAATCTATGTTCTTCCTTTTTCTGAGACTGTAAATAAGAACACATAGATATGATGTCTAGGAGACATTTACTGACGAGAAGTCAAGGAGAGGTTAACAGAAGTCTTCATTTCCCATGAGTGCCATAAAGCTTCTTGTCATCCTTGACACCAAAATATGAGTGCCAAATTTCCAAGCATTTTTCACAGTTTTATAGCCAGTACAGACAGTTATGTTTCTACCGTAATGGCTGTCCAACCACATAACGTAAATATAGGTCAGCTTTGACCACACATAAGTAATGTGGATTGTAGAAGTCAGACAATCATCGGTATATCAGCCTCCAAATGTGACTCTATTATATCCATCCTACATTTATATTATTTTATTTTCAGCTAACAACCCCTCCAATTTTATCACAGTAGACTGCTCCTTGTGTTTGCATCTTTGTATCCATTTCCGGAGAGAAACACATGCACAAAACCTATACTTATGCCCCACAGCTTGTTAGACTGTACTTTGACAAACTGTGTTGGTGTTGCTGGTAGAATCCCTCATTAGTTGTGTTTATTCACAGTCTGGTGCTGCATTTATTTGCTGGTGGTTGCCAATTAAAACTGAAATGACCTGACTGCATCTCGGTTCATAAATGTGCAGATCCTAAATAGATCATCTGCAGAAATGGACACTCCAACTGGCTTTTCCTGATTGCGACCTGATGCTAACTTGCCCTGTTTAGTCAATCTGGGCGTATAGTATACCCTTTTCTGTTCTTTGTTACACCGATAAAAATGATAGTGATTTGTGGTTGAAGTGCACACAGAGCCACCATGTCACTCAGTAACAACAAACTGTATCCATGAACCTTTAACTTCGAGTAAATGATATCAGACAGATGTGACATTCAGATTAGGTGGAAAATGAGAAGCATTTTGTTTTAATTTTGTACCAAGCAGCAACAAAATGTTAGAATTATGTGTTTGAGTTCATTTGGCTTATATGACATTACAATCCTGGGATGTGATTATTGTGCATGCTCACATCACCATGACGATAGTCCAAAAATATATTGTGCAGGGACACGATGAGGTAAATGACACTAAACAACGACCGGGAATAAAGCTGGGGATGTGGACATTTAAGTATGTTATCACTTATGACAAAAGTGAGAATAATGAGTCAACAACCCTTTGAAGTACAGTGTTTAGTATGCATGATATGATGTTGTTACCGGTTCCTGAGTGTTTGAAGCACATGGTGGGATCCCAGACCCTGGTAAAGCCATGTGTGTTTGTTTCTCTGTTTAAACTGACTTGAAAGCTTCCCACTTTGCTGTTGTCCTGCACGTTGTGACACATCATACACAAGCCTGAAGTCCTCCAATGTCAGCATTCCTGTTGGGCACATAAATACACAACCCATTAGTGGTGGACTGTCTCCTGCTTATACTGCTCAGTAGAAATACTACTGAATTTCAACTACACATATGAACAAAGACCACCAGAATTATTAAATAAATCTTTCAACTCTGCATGTCATTGAAACTCTGACTTGAATTCTTAGACGATGTAGTGAACAGTGGGCTATGACAACTGGCTTCCTATTTTTTCTATCATGTTCCTCTCTTGTCCAAACCGTATGCTCCTAATCTTCACTGAATGAATGTCTGGCCCTGATCACATCCCATGAGACCTTGCACCAGCCGCAACAATAGCTCTGGGGTGCCACAGAAGAGGTAGCAGGGGAGGGAGGGGCAGTTAACGAAAGAGTGAGAAGGAGGGAGTGGAGCGGGATATAGGGGATCCGGGGGAAAATCAAGGAAAGGGGCTGGAGAATAATCAGTTTTTAATGAGATAGGATGAGGCACATCCGGACTGGGACGTGTACAATGGGAGGCACAATGGCACCAGGTCACAACGGTGTCGCCGCTCTTCCGGCCTCCACAGTCACGGACTTGCACGCAATCACAGCCACCTTACTTCCACCAGTAAAGGATCACAGCAGAAACACTCACAGACACCCCAGAAGGAGATTAGTAAAACTGATAGTGTTTAGCATATCAGAGGATGCAGTTGAGCTCATCTTGAATCAAACAAATAAATAAATAAAATTGCACTTTGGTTAACATGACCAAAGTGACAGCATTTCAAGTTAAAGTTTCAACTCTTCATACAAAAACAACTTGCAAAAACCACACAAATTACACCAGCACAAACCTGTTGGGCATGCTTCCAGACCAGTGAGTATCTGCCGTAAACTGTCCGGGCTCAACCAAGTCCCATCTTGAGAGCGTGAGTGACTCACAATCTGAAGACGACAAGAGAAAATCTATTCCCATTTCTACGCCAAACTTTCAGACACGTTTCTCAGTTTTTGCATACTAATTTCTTCCCACATCAATGTCACGTATGGATCTCTCTCATCACCTCCTGCTTCTGCAGCAGCCCGTCCTGGTTGAGGTCCAACAGGCTAAAGACCTCCTCTGTGCTGAGAGAAAGTAGTTGCTGGTTTGACTCCTCTTGCACCTGGCTGGGTGCTGTTATCTGGCTCTCCATCAAACCCTTCAGTTGCGCCAGCTGCACCACCACACGACACTCCTCCTCTGACAAGAAGCCTGGGATCTCTGAGAGCAATAAGAAAAAGACAACGGCCGTGAATGCCAGGACTCACTGCAGCCTTTTGAGCTTTATCT
>JAPTGW010000026.1:16737778-16747850 GCA_029814545.1 Apogonichthyoides opercularis
TAGATCGGATAATTAGTGGAATCACTTGTGTTAAGTGAACAGGTAGAACCAATACATGGCAGGACTTTTACTTTTTGGAGTTGGAATTGCCACCTTTGTCGTTCACTGTTCACATTTCTGTTAAGCTATGTTTATGTTGGGGTGTATTAAAAATAACAAAAAATTATTTCATATGGGATTTTAATAAATTTTTCAATTAAAAAAAATCAACTTTAGATTGACTTTCCAATGAAAATATATGTGGTACAATTTTATATTGGTAGATGGGAAGGAAAAAGAACAAACAAACAAAAAACAAAAAAACAATAATCATGACAAAAATGGTTTGAGTGTGAAACCTGTGGCATTTATTAACAACTACAAGGTATACAATAGTGAACTGGAGGGGGGTATTTCACAACGCATTTAAGAACTTTTGTGTTTTTAAAACTGTATTTGTAAAAACAAACTTCCACAATGTCCACAAGCTCCCCAAAGCATAGAAACCAGCTGAAATGTTTTTTACAAACTGTACATAAGGGGATTCCCATGCATCATTCTTCCACACCATTCTACATCCTAGCCATGTAAAATTTCCACCCCTGATTGGACAACTGCATCACCTGTTGTGTTTGCGTTTTGCATTCATCTGTTTCTGTGAGGCTACCATCAAAAATGTAACACGGTAAATTAAGGATGCCAATTTTATATAGGGGCCTTTTTCGTTTTTATTTATTTTTTAATCAACTTTGCACAGTAAGGCTTAACAAGAAGCAAACAAACAAAGGTTTGGTGAGACCTGCAACTATTATCAATGAACCCATGTGACCTGGTGAGTTATTCCACATCATATTTAGAATTTTTGTGATGTCAAAATGTGCTTGTAAAAACAAAGCGCTGCTTTTGTTCTTTTTCTATTCCATGGGATGAAATAAAAATGACCATAAAGACAATTTTATATGGTATTTGTGTGCATTTTTTTTTTTTTTTAATTTTTTTTAATTTTCACAATTTTTAAATCAACTTTGGCGTGTGTTAGTTACCCTTTCATATTAGTATATGGATATGGAAAGGAATTAAAAAAAAAAAAAAAAAGAATCATGCCGGCCGGCTGCTGGTGCATCCACACCACGCACGCGCCGATGTTGGGAGCGCGCGGCGGCGCCCACGCGGACCCGATGGCAGGACAGGTCAGTGAGAGCTGAGCCGATGAGATCATGGAGCTGGCTCCTAGGTCGGCCAGGGTATGGCTGACACTTCACGGTGATGGAGAGCTATATATCCGGTAAGAGGAAGCAGGGAATTTTATGCACATTTGGAATATGTGTCATTATGCGGCAAAACGATTTAAAACAAATGGAACTGTGTACTTTTAGTTTGTGTAGAAGATTAATTATTATGTAAGGTACCAGCCCTAACTCATGTAGCCGTGTGCATATAAGCAAGAAACTAATCCTTCATGCCGTGGTTGTAGTAGTTATTGTGTGTCCAGGCTCCACGGTCACATGCCCGCAGACCTTTTTATTCGTGCTACCCATAAAAATACCCCGCGCTCTGCTTTATAATTTGTTTATGGGTATGTTAAGCTTTGGGAGAAAAACTCGAGTGGACGGTGTGAATTTGTTACCATGCAAATTGGCGAGTTACGCTCGTGCACTTTGGGTGGTAACTCGAGTTTTGTCCTCGCTGCAACAGCTGGCTGTCAACTCAGAAGTAAGTGGATGCGCTCGAGCCCCTGTGTGAAGTGACGTCTTTTTATTGTCCTGACTATATATTCGCATTTTCACCCGTTACTATCTTATGTCTTTGTCAACTTTGTCGTCCACTCGTACTGTCAGTCTCGGTTTTGGAAATACACAGTTGCGTAAACTTGGCGGATGCCCACTGAAAACCGAACATAACAGGCAACACTTAATTTCATCTGAGTGGAAATGGCATCTACATACTGGGCTTCAATAATAGCATGCTAACACATCTTGATTTCCCTCTAAGGGTTCAGACATAACCATCATTGTGTTCATCGTGCTATTTTAGTCACCATTGCCAAATTTACACCTTGACTGTAGGTGTAAATATCACTCTGCCAACCAACATTAGTCACTGAATTGATGGTCCATGTAAGGTTAAACTCATTGTTTCAAACAATGATGGATAAAGGATTGACAGCTATGTTATGACTGACAGGCAGATTTAACCAATCTCTCAGTTGCATCCCATGTAGTGACTCCCAGCACCCAATCCTCTTGGATTAGAGGAGGGATTATGATTTGGATTTGCCTCTGCTTTGCAGTCTGTACCAGATATCTGTTTGTTATAGACTGGTTTATTCTTACTTTAATCACAAAAAGACCTTTGGTCCCTTTTTTTGCTTGTATTTTAAAACCACAATGCCACCATATATCATTATGTATGACATACAGTATAGTAGTACACTATAGGCCATAAAGTTGGAATAATTTTGTTTTCAGACACATTCCTCTTTTTATTTGTATTTATACACATCAGTAATCACCTCTGATCAGGTGTAATTACATACTGAGTCCCAATTACACTTTATCTATCAAGAATAAATCACATTGTCACCATCATTTTATGAGTTGAGGCAAAAATATTTTATTCGGACTTTATGGGCAGCAGTGTATACTGTATGATGGTTGTGCTATTACAGTAGTTTCCTTACTATACTTGAGCTCAAATTCCAAGTTCAGAATTTTGTCTTTTAAGTTGAAGTCTAAGATACTTGAGTGTTTTAGACACGACTTAGCTAGGATGGTGGATAAAAGCTAGATTTTCATCCCTCTGCACCATGTCATGGTATAGCCAGTTTCACAGTTCTGTCTGTCTTATTTTAATTTTCAAAGACCTGAACACACATCGGAAAGTGCTGTCCATGGTACTGAACTGGTCAAGCCAGCCACTCCTCTTTTGCTCTTGTACCATCTCCTGTGGTGACATTTGTAAATGCAATTTGTTCTGTGCGCCATAAGCAAGGCCTGTCTGGTGATTAACAATGGTGCTAGCATACAGTCATCCATACATTGAGTTCACAACCCCCAGTATTTCAACTGCTAATAAAGAGGTGAGGGTGATGTTCTAGTAATATCATGTGAAAGTGTGGGTCTGAGGATCCACATTCTTATTTTCACGTTCCCTGACCTGTCAATACCCAACTAGTGGCTTTCACCTGACTGCACAGTATTTTCCCTCTCCTCTTTATCACCCCACCCTCCAAGGGGCAATAGGTATTATTTTTGGTTCGGTTTGTTAACACTTCAGCAGCAAAACTATTGGTTCAATTCATACCAAATTTGGGTTTATAGATTGCCAGTGACCCAGAATAGATGTCATTACATTTTGGGAGAAGTACATCCAAGTTCAAATTTTTTAGGATTTTTAAAAATGTTCCCATTTACTTATAATGGGCGAAATACGTGCAAGGGGCGGAGTTTGTTGTGCCTGGCACCACTTGTTTATTGTTTAACAGCAGATCCAGCCAGTTCATATCAGAGCAGGGAATAAAAAATGAGTGCAATGAAAAATAAACAAGCACAAGATCCTTTGAATTAGTGCTGGGAAAAAAATATGGTTGTGTATCCATAGATAAAGATGGTATTGCACACCAGTGAGTCCCTGAATAACCCTAACCTTTTTTGTTAGGGCTTAAAAACTGATGATATTTAGCTAACAAAGACAGGAACTTTGAGTATAATTATATTACAATTGGGAAATCAAAGAGTCAATAAACCTGCTGTAAAAAGCCACTAGCAAATGCCTGCCGTCGTGCAATATTTTTCTATATTGACGTTGCATGTGTGATGTGAAATAGTTCATAAATTACATTCATGATGTTAAAAATATCTTAAAGCGCATACATTTAATTTATTGAAACATGCACATACCCTGATGTAGATAAGCTGCTGCTGCAGTTAGTTGTTTCCCTTGGATTATTGTGTTATATTACTGTTGTTCACTATTATTTAATATGATTTGATTTGATCTTTTATCATGCTTTTATTTCTCTAGAAACCATGATGTCCTACGCTGTAAGTAAAACCACAGGAGCTCTGCCCTGCCTGCCTGCAGCCAATTTTTTCATTCCTCTTAAAAGACTAAATAAAATTCCTCAACAGCCTCAAGCTCCACAAAATGAAGGATGGACAGGTGAACACTGAAAGGCCAAGGGATGGCCTTAACTTTATGAAATGAAATAATTTATCAAACCTTAAGAGTTTCTCGTCAAATGTAATCTTTTGCCATATAAAAATGCCTTTAAACATTAGAGCCAAGCCTACACAGAGCAAGCTGTCTGCGGCCACGAAGAGCAGTGGGCACACCGATGTCAGTACGTCTCATTCACGCTTCTCAAGATCCCCTAAAATGGGGAAAGGCAAACAGACTGGAACTTCAACTCCAGGCTGCCGTTCGGGGCTGGAACCAGGCTCTGTGTCAGGGGGAGTGCCTGCCCAAGGGTCTAAGACAGTTGGAGGTCAAGGGTCAGGGTCAAGGCTTCAGGGTTCAAAGAGCAAACCTGGCACGGCAGCAGACAAAGGAACAACCCATGGTTCTGCAACGGCCCCAGGGGGTAAAACCCTGTCGATGGAAAACATTCAGTCTTTAAGTGCTGCCTATGCCACCTCAGGCACCATGTATCCCAGTGAACGTGAGGCCTTTGATCAATCTGGTGGATACCCTAAAGGCACCATGACACTGGGAAGGAGCACAAACCGCTCCTCGTACACTGGCAGAACAACCGTCATGGGCAGCAGCCCCAACATTACCTCATCTGGCCTGGCTCACCCATCAGACCCCTATGGAGACCAAACCATGCTTCCAGGTGGGACCTCCAGTTTACGGCATCAGTCTAGCAGGCATCCACGGGACCTCCAGGATTCATCTGGACATGGAGAGGGTTCTACATTTGACCTCCATAGTCAACTGAGGGAACTACAGAGAGAGAATGACCACCTTAAGCGAGAACTAGAGGGAGGAAGGGAAGGAAGGATGGGCCACAATGTGAACAATGTCAACTTCTGGAGCCCAGAAGTGAAGAAGGACAAGGGAGTTAAGAGGGAGGAGGGAGTGAGGACCTCGATTCTGAAGGACCAGTACAGGACAAACCAGGAGGATTTGCAGGTGAGAAAATGACTGGATTAAGTGTGTGTTTGAAAATGCTGTTTCCATTTCCAAAAACAATACAAGACACGGACAGATAATTGAAAACGACCATTTTATGAATGAAATGCATAAAAACCTTAATAGGCAGCAATGAACCACTTTCAAATCAGACATTTTTAGTTACAGCACATTCTTGTAATCTTGAAACCAAACTTCGACTTATCTGCTCATGCATTACATTCATATTTTGACTGTTGTCCTACCCATTTCCTCTCCTCACCAAACCTAACACATCATACCTTCTTTTTCTTTCCCTCAAGGTTGTATAGAAAGGTTTGTGCACAGTTCATTTGTAAAGATATTTGCCAGACTCAGCGCTGTCTGTGTTTCCATGGGAACATGCCCTCGTGGCAACCATTCTAAGTGTTTGCCAGTTTCTAAAAAAGCTCTCAGTTTCTTCTGAAAGGATGGTGACCAGTCTGTCCTGTGCCACCTTCACCTGGTCTCATTCATTGCATTATTCATGCATTGTCCATCTGTCTGTCTCTACACATACGTAGCCACTGTGTGTCTGCATCATTTGTCCTTCTGTTTTGTATCTTGCTGACCTCTTGTGTCTTCATTTGTCTGTGTGATCTTTTACCTGCCTGTTTGTCCCTCGTGTTTGTCTGGTAGAAAATACAGGTGTTTCTCTAGGGGACAGACTGGTAAAAGTCAGGTAATTATCCTCTTCTGATCATCTCTCACACTAGAACTGTAGCTTGTGTAAATTCTACTGAATCCCTTTGTTGTCCTCCCTTGTTCGTTCATTCTCTTACACAAACATGCACAAACTTCAGTCATATCTTGTTTTCTCCCTCATGTAACCCAGAAACCACTTCTGTGTTTCTATTTTTAGTTTTTTCATCTCTCTGTGTCATTAGTACAAAGACATATAACACCTGCAAACACACTAATGGTAAATTCCACAAAATTTATGAAATACTTGATACTTTCATAACCCATTTGTAATTCAAAGCATTGTACAATCTATTCTAATGTGGATAAGTGTATTGAGAAAAGTGAATATTGCAATCATGTTATCATATGACTTCCTGCATCCATACATTACCTATTAGGGCTAAATAAAAGTAGTATTTATTTTCTCCTCATGTTGAAGTCATCCATCCTTACTCACTCCTCTGTATGTTAAGTTTCACCCCCTGTAATTGTTCTGCTCTATCAAGTTTAACTGAATTGAACTTTGTGCACAAACCAATGTTACATCCACCCACTAGTAATGTGTATAATTTCATTTTGGAATTGTGTTCAGTTCTGTTTTTGCAGAATAGGTTTTAAACAGAATATTTCAGGTCAAAAGTGCAAAAAGCTCTGGGCATTCCACACTCTCTTTTTCTGTCTTTGTGTTTCTCTCCCTTCCTCTTTCATGCATACAAATGCACTTCCACTAACACCTTTCATGGTTTAGCTCTAGTTCATGATGATCATAACCTTGTTAGCATGTGTGATCACACATTAAAGTTATTATGAACTTACCAGTCAGCTTTACATTCTTTTAGTGTATCTTATAAATCAAATAAATACTCATATACCCACATTTATATAAACCACTGGTTTGCTTTTAAAAAGTGACAGTTATATGTGATGCAAGATGTTATCTTATCTGCCATCACCTTGCCCTTCTTTATCCCCTCTTTCCATCTCTCCTTTCTGATTTTCACTTTTCCTCCTTTTTAATTCAGCTTTTTCCTTGTTTTTGCCCTTTGAGGCAACTTAGTAAGAGCTGAGGCTGACAGGAGAACTTAATCATTAGCATGAGGAATGTCACCTTTTCTCTCAGCTGCAGTGGCCACAGTTGTCCCCACACCATCTGTTTGTTTAGTGTATGTGTGTGTGTATGTGTGTGTGTGCGTGTGTGTATACACTTGCACATACATATTTGTGTCTACAGTCTCAGTTGTGAGTCTGTTTGTGCAGAGGATTGTCCACCCACTCTGACTTGATATTCAGTGCTAGCTCATTGAATTGATTATGTGTGTTCACCCTTGCCTCCCTCCCACATCTCAACTTGGTGTCCTTGATGCTCTCTACCTTCTGGACCTTTTGAAAATTTCCTAATATCACATAGAGATGGATAATTGTGTTAGAGTCAGTGCAAATGTTAAAGGTGCTGTCTGTGTGTTCCATATGTCTGTTTTAACTTTTTCTCATCAAAATTCCATACACCGTCTGCACAGTTTATTTTAATGAAAGTTGCAGGAGCTTAAATCAGGCAAACAGGAAAATTTTTAAATCCATGAGTTCTCGCTGTACCTTCTAAATGCAAATATAGTAGATGACTGTTCATGCTGCAGCGATTGCAGTGCAGAACAATGATTGGTAGTTACAGATGTCAGTCATGTATTTAACTCCTTAAACCTGTCAATATTGATGTGACATCTTGAGGGATGTCTGAGTTTTCTAAAATCATAAACAGACCTTATTGTGACTACAAAGTCTTGTACAACAAAATTAGGATGCTCAGACACAGACCAGTACAGTGTGCAATCACATATAAAAAGATCAGACTTCATAGTATAAGAACATAAGTAAAGACTTGTTATAATAAATAGAAGCAAAATCTAAGTAGAAAATCTGACGTAGAAAATAGACAAGGTGGAACATAAAGAAACAACAAAGCTGAAAGTATGACACACGTCTAGAATATACACTGTTGTCCATAAAGTTGGAATGACATTCCTTTTTTTTATTCCTATATACATCAGCAATCGTCTCAGACCAAGTGCAATGATTACATATTGAGTCCCAGTTACACTTTATTTATCAAAAATAAATCACTTTGTCACAATCACTTCATGAAAAGAGGTAAAAATGTTTTATTCCAACTTTAAGGGGAACAGTGGCAAGGGCAGGACTTTAATAATGAATGTTTTCCTAAATCTGAAGTTGTATTGGGTAAAATGATTAAATAGCCTACTGACCTATTATGCCACGTTTTGATTTGAATTAAAATTTAGTCATAAGTTTAGATGAGCCCCCATCTATTAATATACAGTGATGGATTGTTGCAGAATTATAGACCCATCACATGGTTGTTCTGCATCTCTTATTAAAACAACGTTGCCAAGGTGAGCGCGTCACATTTTCTTAAATGCTTGTTTCCTTGGCTTCTCTGTTCTCTGGTCCTCACTTTAACTCCTCTGCTCATATCACTGGCGGGAGGTGGGTGGAGTTGAGACAACTTGAGAATTGAGACTAATTGATTTCCTGCAGCTTGATGACAGAAGAAGAAGGAGGTAGAATTCTTGTTTCCTGTCAGTTCACTTGAAAATGTGCTGATTAGTAAATGTGTAAATTTTGCCATATGATGCACGGAGCACAGTGACATATTGTCATTTTTCAGTCTATGAGCAGTGGTATTTTTTCACTCACATGAGATTAGATAGAACTTTATTGATTCGTGTGAAGAGTCCTTCAAGGAAATTAAATATATTAATCAAGTTTAACTTTTTGAAAGGAATGTTTATTTACATTTATTTTTTCATTCTTTAAAATTTTTTTTTAAAATCTTTAATACCATGTTATCCTTCCCTTTGTCCCCTGCAGCAACCCTCATCATTCCTTGTATTTCCCCTTTATATTCATGAGAAATGTCTCCACCTCGTGGCCAAAATATGTTACATCAACACATTGTCACATCAAATTCGGGATCACAGTAATAGTCTCATTTTCCTACTGGCTTTATTTTTTCATGTGTGTGTCTTTCTTGCATCTCCCTGCTGCAGCCTGGGGAAATAAGAAGAAACAAGGTTTGACTCAATTTATCCTATTTTTTTTTCTTTCTGTAGAATCTTTAATAAATGTCTCAATTTTGGTGAGTTCTTTGCTTATTGTCTGAATATGAACTTTATACTTCTGTTTGCTTGTGTAGCAGCTCCCACTGACAGTTCAGGAGCTTCAGGAGGAGCTCAGGGCTCACAGGGAAATGAACAGTCGCTTACAGCAACAGCGACAGCAGGGGAACTCTGGTCCTCACCGAGAGCCACATTTGGACCAAGACCACAGAGGGGGGCTGAGCCCTGGACACAGCCCCAGACAAAGCCCCTGTCACCTCAATAGTCCTGGACCAAAGAAAAGCCCAAGAGCCAGCCCATCCAACACTTACAATTCAAGGCAACAGGAAGCTGACATCATCATCCACAGCCCTGCTTACGGCTGTAACGCAGCTGTATCTGCACAGAGAATCAGCCCAGCCAACACCCTTCAGCCTGTGCCAAGGAGCAGCCCAAATCAGACTCTGTACAGCCCCAACCAAGGCCCAGTGGTACCACCCAGCTCCAGTTTTGTACGACCCTGTAGCCCTTGTCAGGTGCCTGGGTGTGACGGCTTCTCCTCTCCCCCTCCCCTGGATCCATCAGAAGAAAACTTCTTTCGCCTGCAGTCAGAGCATGAACGACAGGCCAAAGAGCTGTCCCTGCTCAGAAAGACCATGGAGGAGATGGAGATGAGAATTGACTCTCAGAAGCAGACCTTGGGTGCCAGGGATGAGAGCATCCAGAGGCTGCTGGAGATGCTTCAGGGTCATAGTCAAGGTCAAGGTCAGGGACAGTGGGTTCGTGGACAGAGGACAGGCATCATAGCCATGGCAGCACAGGAGGCTGAAACCCAGCTGGAAAACATGCATCTGAAAGAGGTATGATTTGTTCCTACTCACATGCAACATGCAGGGAATATTTATCACCACCAAGAAGGGTATGTTTTCACCCGTGTCTGTTGTCTTAACAAAGTTATACAGAAACGTGGTGAAGGTCTAGGAGTAAGTAAGTAACAAGGCTGATCTCAATAAGGAAGACTGGGGGGTAGTACATTCACCATTGAGATAACATGCTGGCTGTAGGGAAGTGGCAGCAAAAGTTGTGCTCGAAACAAACTTTCTTCTGATATGGATACTTATACATTGTGAGGAATGACACTGACT
>JAPTGW010000026.1:17044691-17054763 GCA_029814545.1 Apogonichthyoides opercularis
ACCAAAGTAGTCTGAATTTGTTTAAAAATACACACAGTCCATGTTTGCAACCCTCTATAACATTAACCAAAAATGTAGAATAAAAACATTTCACTGGAAATTTATTCATGACAGACTTTCCTGATTTTGCTCAGACACAGAGCATCCCTGTTACCATGGTGATTAACTTTCACTTTTGCCTGTGTGCAGATTTGCTGCGTCATCTGATGGATGCCTTATGTTGTGTCAATGTTGCCTTTTTGCCCCATGAAGTTGTCATTTCTGAAGTTATTTTCACCCCGTGAGAAAATGGACATTTGGTATGAGAGATGGTCACATGACTTTACATCTTAAAGCAAGAAATTGGGTGGAATCAAAGTAAGCATGGACCAGTTTCTGTCAGTGTAATGAACACACAGACTTACACAAGACACCTGTTAGCTTCATAACTTATTTGCAAATATATGATAAATGTTGGCAGATTTTTCTAGGGGAATAATATAAGTACAACATTGTTAATGCTACTGAGTTTGTTTGCTAGCTGCTTTGGAAATGCAACTTAGCTCACCGTAACACACCGATCACCAAATACTGGATAATCACAAAAGATAATTAGAGAGCAAATAATGATGATACTGTTTGCCAGTAACATTTATACTTCGCTTATCTTATTGAGTTAGACTGATTTTCCCATTACACTTGCAGCTCTCATGGTTCAGGGTCTGGCTCAGTTGTGTGTTACATGCACAGGCATTCACACACACGTATATATTGTAAAATGTTGTTTATGTGGTTAGTTTCATTTTCATTACTATACAATGTAAATTTTACAGCATATCACATATTTGTCCCAAATTTAATTTACATTAATAGCAACATGGTTAAATGAGACTCTGCTCGCCATAACATTTGTGGTTCCTTATCAGACTGACAGCGAGGAAAATAGCCTTTGTGGGCTGCCACAGTCTATATCATTAATGGGTAACACTGCAGTCCACTGTTGTCATAAAGTATGGACTTTTCACTTCATTCTGTAAATGAAGAAAGAAAAAAGCTTTTGCATTTGGATGAAGTGATTCTGAGCAGAATTAATTGTGTAGTCTTTATTCAGCAATGAGATTGGAGGCCTCTAGGTTACAGTTCTGACAATAGACAGTGGAGAAATACTTCTGATTGCCAGAACGTACTGTACATGACAGATGTAGACTGAGGAGTGCTGAATTATTGGAATAATGAGTGTCAAAGGTCAAAAGATTAAAATAGATAAGAGAGATGAAAACAGCTTTTTCATTAATTTCACCATTTACATTTTCAAGAATATGTATTCAGCTCCAGTGCACCACTCAACGGGCTACTTTTCTTAATTATACTGCTTCATTGTACTTCACCCTCGTGTTAATTCAGCTTTTTTTTCCATCTAATCTCCACAAACTCTCCCACCTGTCTCTCTACACTCCGCCTCTCGCTTCTTAACTCGACTCCCCTCCACCCAACTCTCACTGTGCTGCCCTCTAGTCTCCAGCTGACAATCACCAAACACTCCCACACAGACCCTCTTTATGCTTTTGGGAGACAGTGACTTAATTACAGAGACACAAAAAGCCACTATTCAATACGCAACAGCCCACGCAAACAAACACATACACACTCATAGACACTTACCTGGGTACTGTCTGAAAAAGCCTTTGGCACTGCCAAAATATTGCCAGATGAGTGATGGGTCTCTCTCAAAGTTATCCACAAACACTTTATTCAAGGCCTCAGACCAGTACACACCGTTGACAATGGCGGAGTCTACAAATGTAAGGGAAAAAAAAAAGGACAGAGGCAAACATAAGACGAATACACAAAGCACTGTTTGAAAAAAAAAAAAACAAAAAAAAAACAACTCAACACTGATCATCAAACCTGAAGCTGATATCACATTCACTAGTGTCCGCTCTTCTAGTCATATCATGTCATATTCTGCACCAAAGCAGATCATGATCAGTCCCAATTTTTTGCAGAGATACAAGAAAATGTTGCAAGGAAAAGTGACAGAGAAGATGAGAGTAGAGAAAAGACACGGAGAGATAAAGACTAGATGTGCGTGGAGAGACTGTAGACAAAATGTAAATGTGTACTGTAAACAAATGCATGCAATGCAATGCAACAGGATGCATCTATATTGCTTTTTATTAATTCTTTCACTTATTCATTATCCAAACTGGTTATTCCTTGAGGGAGTTGGCTTTGGGTTTGTATCCCAAAGCTGGAGGACACCCTGGACATATTGTCAGTTCATTGCAGGACTTTTTTTTTTGTTTTTTTGTCTTTTTTTCCCTCATTAAAGCCTGAAAAGATCATGCAGCCAGTGAGTTAACAAGGCCTACTACCAGAAATTTGAAATACAGGAGTTCAGGAGTGGGGCAGAGAGAAACTTAAGTACAAAAATATATATAATCAGAGAGTCCTACAAAAGCAGTCATATAGTAGGACAGGACAGATGCAAACCTTTGAGAGAGATTAAAGAAGACTTCAGGAAAGGCAGACAGTGAGCCTGGCAGAAAATTACAGAGAGACAGACACAAAAGCATCTAATGGACAGAAAGAAAGAAAAGCTGATAACAGATTTCCCATCATCTCCTATGCTTGCAACATTGTTCAGCTGTCAACAGTCATGCCAATAAGCCGTGATTGAATTAGTCTTCTGGAGGCTAGCACACAATAACCCTCTCTCGATAGTAAACACCCATCCACCTCTATGGAGTGGAGTGGAGAGGAGGCTGGATTTGATCCAGGCTCCATTTACACAACAATACATTTGTGTGGCACAGTTTGAGTGTCTATTACGCTCTGAACTCACCACGACAAGGGAGTGAGTGTACAGGCTCCACTTTCCCTCTAAGCTGCCATTTAAATTCATCTAGATTAATGCACTTTTTAACTCAATCTGAAAGAAGCTCACAGGATTCTGCAGGTACATTTAAAAGTGAGCTATGTAGGTTAAGCACTTCCCCAGTCTGTACAATCTGAGCTGAAACAAACTTCCCTCTATTATTTTATTAATGATGATTAGGCTGATGATTCCAAGAGGAGCAGAAAGCCAGCAGTGTGTGCTCATCTATTCATAGGCGCTTCATCTCAGACAACGTAAGAGAAAGTGTGTGGACGTGACACTATTGACCTGCTGTAAATGTACATATGGCTTTGGTGAATCAGTGGTGCATGTTCTTGTCACGCAGCCCCATAAAAGATGAACGCATGGGTTGTGTTTTAGTTGTGGAAGATGGATGTTTGACATAGCACGTTCCTCCTGCGATTAATCTCCAGGGGCATGAAACTCTCTGCCATCATGGACTTAACCTACAATTCATCACTGTTGTCACCTTTCCATTTATTAAGTGTCTGTGGCTCTGGTCACATACACGACAGCATAAAAACATGGGCGTACATGACAAAATGTTATGGGATGTCACACGTGTGAAGGGTTTCAGGAGGAAGAGTCAAAGAATGTGACTCCCTGTTGATTTCAGTGAGACCACTGCATTGACGTAGGAGAACGGAACCTGGCTTTTTGTCAGGAAAATAATGTAATATGTGGAAACACACTGCGCTGGCAAATAATATATATGCAAGGGTTGTAAAATCTTGCCTCATAAACCACAGTGTTGTGTTTTGGGCTCCAAAATGCATTGAAACTTGTGACGTATTACTCAACCAGGTCTTGATGGATCCAATTTCATCCTCTCACTGAGCATCTCGCCCACACTAAAGCAAGTCCTTTCTTTTAGTTTTTTTTTTTCTCCCCTCAATGCTATTTGTTTCAATATTGGCTCAAGTCTGAGTGGAAAATATTAGTGCAAGAGCAGTAAATAAAAATAATCCAGGCATTTGAGTATTCTGTCCCCATAATAAATACATACATGCACATAAATCTCAGTTATGTTATCTACGTATATACAAATACCATATAGGGAGTTTGAGGTGGTGTAAGGAGAGGGATGTAGGGTTTAAATGCTGGTGTTGTGTTGTACACTTGCTTGAATATGATTTATTTTGTGAAACACATGTGGAAGAGCTGGAGCCGAGCAGCGTACAGAAGCACGGTTCTGTCGTCTGCCTGCTCGACTGCAGCGCCTCATTGAGATTCATTGCTCACTATACTGATAATGCTGTACTAATAGACATGCAAGCTTTCGCAAATGTATTTCAAAGGAGAATAATTAAAGTATGACAAAAATGTTTCCCAAACTTTTGAAGAAATTTCACAAACTGCTTCCTTCCCCCTGTAGCCAAGCAGTGCTTTTTTTTTTTCTTTTTTTTTTTCTATAACTCTCAGTCTTTCGTCTGGAGAACAGTGAGACTTTACCCACCAATGGGCTCCCTGCAGTCCCAGCCAATACATCCACGTTATCACCGCCAGTGAACAAAGCCTGCAGATCTAAAACTCTTATTGAAGGTCTCTCTTTGTGTGTTTATGTGTGTGCGCGACTCTACTCATTTGCCTGTGAATCAAATCAAAATTACTCTTCCCCTCCTTGTATCGGGCTGCCGGCCTGCCAGCTTCACTCTCCTAGCACTTTCATTCAATTCCTTTCCATTTCATTCATTCCCGTTCTGTCACTCTCACTTACTTTTCCTCTTTTTTTCCACCTAGCTGTAATTAATATGTTGCTCAGAACTTCCATCAGTCTGACTTAACCTACTTTCTTTCTCATTTAGTGTCTCTCTCTTTTCCTGCTACCCTGTCTCTCTCTCTCTCACTCTGCATATAATTTCTCTGCCTCTGGTAGCTGGGTTAAGCCGACATGACATTCACTCTGTCCACTGAGCATTGTACAAGGCCATGACTTCATTGGTCGGACTCGAGTGCATGGTAAATTAGCAGAATGTCTGATTATTTAACTGCTAATTAAGTTAGTGTGTGGCAGGGATGATCCAAAGAGTTACAGTTAATGAACTCAAATCCTTCTCCTGACGCAGGCGAACGTCCATGTACACAGAGACAAAATGGTTTTAATTTACTGGATTTCCAAAAAGTAGCAAACCTATAAATTTCATCTGTCTTTCCTGCACATTAAATACACTGTACCTTTGTTGTACATGTTGGTGGGCACCTGGACGACGCTGAGGCTGAGGTTGACCGACAGATTATTAAAATGGTCATTGGGTTGTAAGATGAATTCTCCTCCCAGTTCTACATTGTTCCCCTCCTCATCCACTTCATTGATCAGCACCGCATTGAAGTATTCATACTGTAGATAAGAGAAAAAGTAGATATGAGACGGACAGAAGAAATGAGAAACTGAGAGACAAAGTAGAAACAGAGATGAGATTACATATATGCCTAATCTTTCAGAACCAACTGTCTCCATTTCAGTGTATTTGACTTGTTCTTGTTATCAATATATATGACAGGGTCACTTCAGTGCTGAGTCAGAGGAGTTTGCGAACTGAGGTAACCTGAATCCCCGGATCATCCAAGACGTGCTTGTTGTTTCGGTCAAAAGCTGCTGAGTTGACAAATCCACCGTCAGCCTCTGCACACTTTCTTCACTGCTAGATGCTGCATGTGGTGCTCTGCCTCAGATGTATTTTTAGTACTGCGCATACTGGGGAGACTATTAATAAATCATAAAGCTAGATAAATATAGAGCACATGACTGCCTGCATCCCAGAGACTCTGAAGTTTGAGATGCCACACAGGGACTGCACAGGCTTACCAAAGCAAAAGAATAGACGACAAAGAGACCAAAAAACGGCTAAACAAAGAAACAGAACTTGACATTTTAGAAGTAGAAAAACAATGAAGGCATATTTTGAAAGTATAAATGTAGCTGAACTAAGCAGTAAAATTATATATTAAAATAGTCTTGTGTAGTATTGTGTACAAGTTGTTATTGTTGTTAGGTATTCAGTCTTACAGACATGGCATATTTAGAGACTACAGTCGCAGGTGCAATCTAGTAATATGATTACTAACTTGGCCCAAAAAACTGTTCATGCTCAAGTCAGGAGTTAAGTTTGTACAACCATTAATCTGCACAGCATCTGAAAACAGCGGTCTCAACTGACAAAGCTCAAGTTTGTTTGTAATTGGTAGTGAATGCCTTAAATTGAGTTCAATACATTTTAAGTTATGTGAGTTGTTGGAAATATCTTTAAATGTTCTTTCTGCCAATGACTATGGCAGGTGAACTGTGGTGATTACATGGCTTAAGGACACATTGATTCCTCTTGTAATGACCAAAAGAATAGGATTTGAAAGGAGCCCCTGAAGAGGATGAATTGCTATTCTGCAGTAGTTCGATACACAGCCTCAGTACATGTACTATCAGAGACTCTCTGGGCTTTGATTTCTTAGAGTTTTCTAAGATGGGAGTGAAAAGACTCGATATCCAAATAATACGTGGATCTTTACTGAGAGAACAGTAGAGGATGCACACGTCAAAGTCACCATGCTTCGCTGATTCATCACCATTGGATCCTGACACAAGCTTTTAGACCATTTTAAAAGCCCCACCTCTTAATGTACTACAGTTTTCTGTTTCTATTTGCAGGAAATCCCCTGTGTATCTCAAAACATCATTTGGGCTAAATATTTCCATCTCCTCCCGAGGAACACCATCATCTCCACAAGCCCATGCAAAACACAGATAAAGCTATCAATTAGGCTGGCAAATGCCTCACCTATCGGTGTAATTAATCAGGCTTGATTAGGCTTATTAGCCTTTTATCAAGGGGAACACTGCCATTTCAAGGTGAGGGAGCATAGGGTTGCATATTTCAGCATTATCTCCCCTCCCACTTACACTCTTCTACTCTGGCCTGGATATAAAACCTGTTTGTTTGTTTGGTTTTTTTTGTAGCCTTTTACTCGTCATTATATTGCTTTTACTTAAAGAATTAACAAAATACTAAACCTGGCAATGAGTGACCTGGGTTTGTCCACAACTAGAGACTACAAGTACAATTTAAAGACAAACTGATGGCTACCACGAATAACATGCAGTGTAGAGCAAGGACTTGTTCAGTCAGCGTTTAAGGAACACCAGTGCAAAACATTAGTATGCAACACACTATTGGGTCCTGACCCACCAATTGTGAAAAATCTGATCTACATTGACCTTTAAAATGTTTGGGATAACAGCCATTTTTACAACCAGTATGGTACTTATTTTGAGTGCAACAGTTCGAACAGAATACAAATTAGCTGACTTTGACAAGGACTTTTGTTTATTTGAGTTGTGTTGCACAGCAGAGCTAAGATTGTTTAAAAGATAGAAGAACACATAGCAAAGGGAGAATGAGGCGTGGTAGAAGGAGACAGGATGGAACAGGCTAGGTAGCTGAGTAGATTACATAGTGAGTTAAAATAAAAGGAAAAATACATTTTAACTTAACAAATATATTATCAACCTGAATAATTGTGTATATTACAGTTACTACCTGTTTTTTGGTCTTACAAATAATATACGTAGGATTATGTCCAGCCTATAAATTGCATTTAAACCCATGAAATGATGCAACTGTACAAGCATCTTATTTTTTGGGACTTTTTGTCAAGAATCTAAACTTTTCTTCCGTCTTGTCTGCTGGATTGCTAAGGATGAATGAAGTGAAAGGATCCTATTTTGTAGTATAAAACCTGGTGAGGCTGCAGGAATAGCGACCTTCACTGCAGGGGAAAATCTGGCACAACTGTTACATGTCCGATTCACCTCGTATTCACCCCTCACTCTTGGCTCCTTTTGTAGCTGACTTGCCCTCCTTTGAGACTGGTCTCTTTATCTTCGTTGCCAAGAAGGCCATGGAGTACAGAACCATGCTTAATTAAGCCTGATTACCAACTAACAACCTCCCCAGGTCTGTTTCAGTCTGTTTCTCTAAAGTTCAGCAAAAAAAAAAAAAAAAAAGAACACATGCAGTCAATAAACAAACAACATTTCAACTGACAGTGTGACCTTGCTTTATCACTTTCCTTTACAGACATTTTTCAGAAACATACCTTCTTGTAAATGGTGTTATTATCAGTACTTAGGAGAATTTTAGGATTAAAGAAGTGAGATTTGGTGCAAACTCTTCAACGGCTGAAAACAAACTCAGGATAAACACACAAAGGTAGAGCCATCTGCACCTGCTGCAGACAAGCCCTCATTGTGTCTATAGTTCTGCTCTCTTTCTGCCACTGTCTTATTAGTACCTGTTTTATCATTCTTTTTTCACTTCCTCTGTCCCCCTCCCAACCTGATCCATCTCTTTCCTTTTCTAGCTCACCCTGTTTCCCACTGCTCATTGTTCAGTGCCTATATACGATCCTCTTCAAACTCCTCAGCACCCTCTCTCTCCTCCCCAGTATTTAACTCTTATGCGTGCAGCTCTCATTTGCAACATTTGGCTACTCTCAGCTATAACTGAGACCATTGTTACAGTTGCCCAGTTATCTCCATCTAGTCGTACTTTCCACCTGTTTTCCTCTCCCATCTCACTGGCTGTACTCCTGCTTTGCTCACTGCATGTGCCAACAGATGCATGTAACAAGAAATGAGATAAATCCCAGTCATGTAAAATACCTTACTTCTATGATTGCAGCTCTGTTTAAGTTTGTTCAACCACAAACAACAGAAGAGAACGGTAATAGGACATTTCATCATGTAAAGACAGAAGCCTGTATTTCACTCAACTGAGAAATATTTTTTGCATAATCATGACCATGGTCTCTATTCATCTGTATAAAAACAGACAGATGAAACTGACAAACATATCATATCTCTGTAACTATTTTCATATCATTTCCCACCATTTTAGATTTGACATGTCACTGCTCTATCATCTTGAGGTGCTTCATTTCTACTGGTTCCTGTCACTATCAAATATTTCTATGTATAGTTCAGTGATACGTTTGTTCATTTATATTATGTATGTCAAATCTACCCTGTGCAATTCTTGTTTAAAAAGCCAAGAGGGCAAATAGAAATGCAGCTTTAACTTGTGTTCCAGCCTTCAGTGCTGAAAAGTGAAGCCAATGCAGTAACGTCTGCAGTAACTAGACTGTCCACTGGGGGCTGACTCCACTGATCATCATGTGAAAATGGTCAACTTTACAGCAAAAGTAAATAACACAGATTACAGCATGGTATACAAAATGAGTTTGGCCTCTGCAGTCCATTTCCCCTTCCATAACAACTGTATAGAGAGTGAAAATGTGGCCTCTGTGATTGGCAGGGGAGTGCCATTAGTGTCTGTGCCAAGTCGTACATTCAGGGCTCTTGCTTATTGAATAAAATGTATTTTTCTACCTGACCTGCTGCATTTAAGGAGATGCAGTCACTACACCGTCAATGCATTGTGTCATGAAGTTATTGGTATTTATAAAAATTGCCAAAATAGCTTCATTAGCTGATGTTAGCATTAATATAGAGGTACTAGCGTGTTGACCTGTGGGGGACCATGGGTTCTAGATGTGATAGTTTTTATGCTGGGGGGAGCTGATTTTTGGGAAAAGATGTTGACTGACATAAAAATGGTTTGGTAAATAACTTTTTAAAATGTAAACAAAAATTAATATATTAATACCAATATCTAGGAACTGAAGTTAGTTAAGGCATCGTTCCTGTTTTGAACTTCATTTCCCATCATGCAAGGCTAACTGGATAAGCAAAGCTGCTTCCTGTCCCTCCCCTAGCAACTGCTTAGCAACGCGAATTAAATCAGTCCTTCATGACTTTAAAGAAGGACATTTTAAAGAAAAAAGATATTTAATGTCAAAATGGGACTATTCTGCAACTGTAAGCACCAAATT
The DNA here is from genome assembly GCA_029814545.1 of Apogonichthyoides opercularis. NCBI lineage: Eukaryota > Metazoa > Chordata > Actinopteri > Kurtiformes > Apogonidae > Apogonichthyoides > Apogonichthyoides opercularis. Next base: position 17,054,455 of record JAPTGW010000026.1, read on the forward strand.
GGCCAGTTAAAACATCTCAATTTCTCAGAACCGCACAGATACACAGACAGACAGATGTTCTGAGACCTTCCAGTATTATGGTACAGACAATATAAAGACATATATGGTCTGTTGGTTGGCCTGCTAATTATCTAATTAGTGTGTTTATACATTTACATTACATTTATATATACTGACAGTTAATAAACACTGTATGTGTTAACATTTACCAAATAGCTGAAAGTACTTCATAGCATGTAATAATAATAATAATAATAATAATAATAATAATAATAATAATAATAAATAAATAAATAAATATATATATAT
>JAPTGW010000026.1:17218248-17234246 GCA_029814545.1 Apogonichthyoides opercularis
AGTCCTTTGCCCTTGAATGTCTTGGCGACTATGCAGGTGGGTTTATCCTTTACCTGCTGAGCCAGCCAGAAAGTTTTGCACAGTTCCTCCACATCATGACCATCCACAACATACGTGTTCCACCTACACAAACATGGGTCCATTAGGAACATACCAAGTCTCACAACTACTATTAACTGACAACAAGAACTTTGGACCAAGCACGTTAAGTATCAAGACTAATAACTTGATCATAGCAAATTTGAGAATAAACCAAAAGTGTATGTGTGTGAGAATGATTAAAGTGTCGTGAAAAATTGAGGTTCATTTAATTTTGATAGTGTAGTTAGAAAAACCATCAGTGGTTTTAAGTCCAAGTTTGGTACTGACCCAAAGGCTTCGCAACGCTTGCGGTAGGTTTCCATGTCATGCCGCAGGGGCGCAGCCTCACTCTGGCCGAGCCGGTTGATGTCCAGGATTGCCACAAGGTTGTCCAGCTGGTAGTAGGAGGCAAAGGCCATGGCCTCCCACACTGAGCCCTCTGAACACTCTCCATCACCCATCATGCAGTATATGCGGTAGCTAGGACAGTGTAGACAGCAGAGTTGAAAATTAAAGAAAAAAACCTAACATACAATTAACTTTAAAGTGGTCACTAAATGAAGAATGAAATCATACAATTCATGTAACTAAAAAAAATAAAGAGTCAGAGAATTGTGAAAAACAAAAGCTCTTAATGTTTGCAAGTTAACACAAAACCATAGAAATTCACATTGATGCTTTTAAAAAAAAATCCCAGAAGAGTTTTCTTAAAAGCAGCAATAGGACACAGTTATGCAAATCACCTTAAGCCATAAATCATTCAGTATATTTTTTGCCAACCAACACAAGTTTACACAACAATGCTGGTTACCTTTCACTCTAATTGCATTCTGTAACAGAAAGTGCAACACAATTACACCTACACTACTAATTAAACCAATAAGCAGATTAGAGCAGACAGGAGAGTCACAACAGGCCCACACAGGAACCAGGCTTTATTCAGGGTCTAAAAGGTTAAGGTATATTATCAGATGCATTAATGGACAGTAAACGTGTCACCTAACTGTGGTCCACACTTCAGCATCTGTATACATACTCACCTAGATTTGTCAAAGTGTTTCCCTGTGTAGGCCATTCCACAAGCAGCTCCAAGACCCTGTCCCAGAGATCCTGTCGCCACGTCAACAAATGCCAGTTTCTGAGGAACAGGAGTACAAACAACTCATTAAAGACATAACTTCATTATTTGTGTTACTTGCCTAAGCATGGATTACAAAACAGGGTGTGATATTCTGACATACTGGTGTGGGGTGCCCCTCCAGGTCACAGTCAATCTTGCGGAGGTTGACAAGGTCACTCTCGTTCACGTAACCTGCCTCAGCCCAGGCAGCGTACAGTACAGGTGCAGCATGACCCTAGAAAGAGACAGTTGTAGGAACACTGGAAATGCAGTCTCATGCCAAGCAGCTGCGGAATATTTGTAAATGTCATTCAAATTAAGAGCATCAACCTTCGACAGCACAAAGCGGTCGTTACACTGGTTGCGGGGGTCGTCTGCTTTATAGCGCATGGTATGGAAGAACAGTACGGACATGAGCTCTGCAGCACTGCAGCATGATGTGGGGTGACTGAGGAGAGAGGAAAACAGGCCATTGATAACAGTAAATGTACCATTAATATATTGTCCACACACCGTGCACATGCTGCAAAACTCAGGAATCTTGAGCACATTAATGCAACTCCTCACAAGTGTTTTGTTCTAGCACAATCATGAAGTCATACCAGCAGAACACAAGAATTTCTTCACAATAAAATGGAAAGTGCAATACTTTTGAAGCCCTACTTTTATTTCTAATCTTAAAAAAAAAAAACAAGACATATAATTCAATTGGTTGTTAGTCTGTAACTTCCATGTTAACACACTTCAGAGCCCCTGAAAATGCTACAGAGTAAATGGGCAAACTTGTGAAACTGTTAGTTGCTGCATAGTGATCTGTATTGTAATCAGCATGTTTAGAAAGTCAACATTTCTCAACGTCAGCTTCCCTATGTGGGTTAATTTACAAATGGCACCATTTTGACCATGCTGTGGACACACAAGGTTATCCTTCTGAAACATTCAGTTAACTGAAATCTGCAAAACAAAAAGTAGTGTGCAGTTTACCCCTCATCCTTTTGTTGAGTGAGGACCTGCTGAAACAAACTAGAATTAATTCTTACAATAAAACCCATTTTAAAAAAAACAGAGTCAGGAGTAATCTGGCATAAAGTGTTGAGTGAAGGGTGTGGTGTGTCAAAACTCCAGAGAAAGATGGCCTTTGTTATAGCAGACAGTTTACAAAACCTTTGACACATTTCATACCAATGACATGCATAATGAAATTCACCCCATTTCCTTGTTAAGTAGCATAAGGAAGTGACAAAAACAGGTTTCCAACAAACCTGTCCTCCCTTGGGGTTAAAGGTTAAACTTGCATCATGAGGCCATGTTTCTGATTGCCTAATGCACAGAATTTGCAGAAACTTTTTTTTTTTTTAAACAAACTGCTATGGATAGCTGAAGTAAGAAGCAGCTAGTCTAGGGTCAAGTGGTACAAATGAAATTAGCAGCTTTGACAGTGTAAACAAAACATTTAAATCCTCATGTTTAGGTTTGTGTAACTTATGCAGTGTGGAAATTTAAAAAATTCTTAATCCATAATTTTACATTTTGAAGACAGGATCTGGTAGGAAAGTGTATTTTGAGGTTTGACCCTAAAAGCTCTCCAGAGAACATGCATAGTGGGCCACAGTTTTGCCTCATTCACAGAAGCTAAATTACACCCACAACCTCCAGGAAACTATTCAATTCCAGTGACATTTCCTTGAATAAAGCAGGAAGACTGTTTAGACAGCTTGGGTTTCTAGCACCAAGGATGAGGCAATACCACAACCAGGTGCATTCTGACATTACATTTAGAGTTTGCACACCATTGTTACACTTATCAGTCACCAGATGAGCTTTGTACAGCTCAAGCTCAGGTGCGATGCTAAAAGTTTTATAGAAAATAAATAAATTATGTACATAAAGATGCAGCTGCAACTTTAATTCGGAGCGTTACACAAACCACGAGGTGCATCACTCCTTTCATATGGTCATGTGATGTTTAATTAGCTAGCTCGTAAATCAGAGTTTTAGCACTAACAGATCATTAATTTGAACCCAATTAGGAGTACTAGTACAATTCATACTTAATGCTAATCCTACAGGATAACACCAAGACTGTAAACAATACCATGGGTACAGTCGCTGCCGTAAAACTTATTTGCTATCGTAAACTGATGACTGTTAGCATACATTAGCTTCGGCATACGGCAAATTCCATATTCAGTCAGAGTTAAGTCAGAGCAATATTCGCTACGGTTTGCATAAATGTGTGCTAGCTGTCTGCTGTGGCAACCTTCCACACCGCGTGAACGTAACCTGCTGCACGTGCGACCAGGCCCCGTGGGTAAAACGTGTTTCAGTTACATAAACATTAACTACTATAGACATCGTCACTGTACTTCCTGGTCGCCACGGCGGTTTTAGCCATTACGAGTTTATATAAGTAACTTATAATAACTTACCCAGAGTTGGAGGCGCATGTTGCCTTGATGGAGTTAATTCTGAGCTTGTTAGCGATGTCTTTCAACCCCTGCAGAGTTTTTTCGTCGGGTTTGTGGTAGCTAGTCATGGTTCACGGGTTACTTGGTGATAAACGCGTTAGTTTACAAGTTAATCTCGGTTGTTGCAATTACACAAGTGCTCGCCGGTGTCTCAGGGTTAAGTGCTGCGCCACGCCGCTGTTAGCTGCCCGGTATAAGTGCAACCGAGAAGGAAGGACCGAAGAAAGGAGTGGGATTTATTACGTTTCCTACAGGCCACGCCCCCTTAATCCTATCATTGGAGGAGTCGTGATGGCGCAATTTCAGCAGAGGATACTTTCATCAATCTATTTCAGATATTATACATTTTGACCACACAAATTCCATCGTATAATTTATAATAATAATAATTATTATTTTATTTTACAAGGAAACCTTTATATAGATGAATTTTTGAAAAGTCGTCCAAGTGTATTTTTTTATGTGTGAATCCAAAATTTGTTTTAATCCATTACCCCCAATAAACTCAAAAAGCAACAAAATCTGTCAGTCTGTACAAATAACTCTTAAAAATGGAATGATTGCACCTCCTTTTGATAATTGTGCTGTCTTTGTATTTTATTTTGTACTTTGATTATTGACTGTTGCCTGTAATATTGTGTTTCTTTAATAAAGTTTTTTACAAAATAAAAATAATAATTATAACTTAAAATAATTTAAACAATTACATAAGCAGAGTGAATGGAAATGCTGAGGCACCGAAATGCACCACAAACACTACCGTAGGACATCTGTGCTCATATGATGTATAAACTTGGTTCAGTATCAACTATAAATACATACCCTGAACACTAAGAACTAATCATTTTCAGTCATCAAGAGGTTAGGTGACTTCCTGGTTGTGCGAAATTGTCTCAGGTAATTATGTCAAACTTGGACGAACAGCTGTAGTAAAGGTTAACTCTTCACTTAAATGCACAATGTACTTGCCTGAGCATGTGATTAAAGAATAAATTAAAAAATAAAAGATCTACTGTTGCTGCCCCTTTAAATCTACAGCTGGATGACTGCCAACAGGGAAATGGTGGCTGATTCTGCTCTCTCATCCTTACTCAGTGAAACTCAGCACAGTCAAGGTTCAAGTAGCCCATCCTCTCATTTACTATTACCCAGTCATTCACATGTAACATGGATAAGTTAATCGTCAGCTGTAAATGTAAGTATCATAAATTTAATCAAAATGTGCATTTTCTAGAGTTTATTGTAGCAAAACAGATCAGTTGTATTAGACAGTGTAAGAACTGAACACAAACAATACATATATTTCTTTTTATGTCGTCATTTGTTCATACAAGACTTATATCAAATACAGGTTCCTCACATTACAGAGTCCACTACCTGGCAGAACCAGTCTATGTTCATAACAAAGACTATGTTTTCAAGGAAGTTAGACGTTTCCTCATTTGACAGTCCTTTACAGACATCTATGACTCAGGTATTTCCTCTTCTTTAAGTTCCTAAAAGACACATATTACATGACATTAGAACAAAGGGTGTTAATATGTGGGAAGAAGAGATTTCGTCATAGATTTTGTCAGTGATGATAAGGAAATAAAAACTCTTTCATAATGACAAAGTCTATGATGAAAGTCAATTGATGGTTTCAACAACAAATAAAAACAACGTAATAAAAGTTAGGGAGGGATGATGTGAGCAGAGGTCCAATCCAAAGTCATGTGGTGTCACAGGGAAATCATTTAATCCAAAAAAGACATAACTTTTTCTTTTTGCGTTTCAGGAGGAGAAATGTTACATTTGATGACAAGGAAAACTAACCTTTTGTAAAGTGTATGCAGGTAAGCACACATATCAAATGACTGAAGAACAGCGAAAAACAAGTTCACAGACGGCACAGACGATGTGTGCATCCACATGGGAGTATTTATCAGTAATCTGAGTCTTAACTGAACCTTTATTCAGAACAATTAGAAGAAAAGCAAGGAATATTAATGTTCATTTAAGAACTTTAAGAACGAGATTAACATTGCAACAGTTCAGATAACTAAAATATAATCTAAACTAAATGTAATTTAGTCAAAAGACCTAGTTTAAATCCTACAGCATGGACAATGGAGTTTAGAAAAAAATAGGAAAAGGAATAGAAATGGATGAAAACACAACTGCCACTTGTCTGATTGTAAATACACTGTTATCCATAAAGTCAGAATGTAATATTTTTATCTTTTCTCATGAAATGATGATCACAATGTGATTTATACTTGATAGATAAAGTGTACATAAGTGACTCAGTGGCTAAATGTGTGTGTCTGAGCATCAGGGCCCGCCTCAGGATGAAGGACATTTGTGGCTGAGTCAATCACAAGGATGCACATGATGGACCTTTTCATACCTATATGACCAGTGCACTTATTTTACACTTGGTTTGAATTTTGCTAACCCAAACAAATTTTGTACTCCACTGAATTGTTTACACCCCCATGACCCGAGTGAGGATAAAGCGGGTTCAGACGATGAATTGTTTACTTCAGAAAAGGATTTTTTTTTTTTTTTTTAATATATGCTATATTTCAATCAATCAATCATAGCGCCAAATCATAACAAAAGTTATCTCATGACACTTTAGACAGACACACACACTGTACACTACATGTACAAAACCAACACAAATAAAAAATGACCAAAAAAGTCTGACTAAAAACAGAAAAAAATTAATCAAATTTTCATTCATCAAAGTTAACACTGGATGTGTTACCACCATCTCTCTCTGCTTCACCTTTATTTTCTCCCGAGCTTCAATCCTCTCTTCAGAGCTGATGGTGTCTTTATCAAGTCGCTCCAAATGTGGCAGGAGCATTAATACACTAACATGGTAGTCTGACGCTTCCACTAGTGGATTCTCAGAGAGCACCAAAGTCCGCAGAGTTTTTGCCACAAACCCGAGGCTTTGCACAGCATTCTCATCTATGATTGAATTGCCTCTGAGGAAGAAAACCAATATGGTGAATAAATCCCACACATGCAGCTTACTGAACTGATCTGCGCTTGTGACACAGCTGAGTACCTGACATTGAGGTACTGGAGACACTTCATATTTGGGCTGAGGCCATCTAGAGTTTCTAGCTGGTTGTCCCTAAGGTGCAGGACTGTAAGGCACTCTAACCTTTCCAAACCCTCCAGACGTTTAATAACATTTTGTGCCTGAAAAGAGAGAGAGAACCATCCAAGTCATTATCAAAATGTTAATTCAGGTTGTAATGAAGCAACATCACTGTGAGTTTTAATCCAAATCACAGAGATCTACTTCTATTACCAAATACAACCACTGCAGGTTTGGGAGGTTAATGTCTTCAGTGGTGTCTAGTTGGTTTCCTCTCAGCTCCAGACTAACTAGGCTGGTAAAACAGCTACTCTGAAGCCCATTCAGTTTCTGAATACTGTTACCTGGGACAAAGATATCAAAACATTACTTGAAGCCTTTAACCCATAAAGACCCAAACAGCCACCGGCGACCAAAACCATCTCCTGATCTAAACCGTTTAGTACATGTTGATCCACTAACCTATTCATACGTGTAAATAATTGGTGTAAAATGCAGTTTGTCATCTTTTCATGGCCATCAGATATGACCCATTTGAATGTTCAGAGGCTCTGTAGTGAATATGGAAACACCGTCATCTTCTAAAACATTAATTGCCCAGTAAAACCCATGGAGTTGGATCAATGACAGTGGATGGAAACACTTGTTTTTACTTTATTTTGCTGAAAACATCACTTTTTCAGTTCTCTGTTTTATATAATAACCCTCAACTTTAATCTGAGCATTAATAAATAGCTACATGATCGGTAAATTAAATTTAAAATACCAGTTATTCACTGAAACAAATGCAAAATATAGAGGACAATATAATAAAGAATGGTGATAAATCACTTAAGAAAGGTTAAACAGAGAGAAAAATTCATTTAGGAACTGCCATAAAATTAGCAATGGGTCTTTATGAATTAAATGTACATTAAGGTGCTGACAGATATTGAAATGAAATGCTGCCGTTCATGTTATCAGAAGAAATAAACCAACCTGTGACATTGAGACTCTCTAGGGCAGACCCAACCAGGCCATCCAGATCAGTCAGCAAGTTCCCTGCCAGACTCAGCCACTGCAGGAAGGTCAGCTGAGCAAAAGGCTGCCCTTTAAAACATTTCACCACATTACTGTCGACCTACAGAAGAGTTGCATTGAACATTTATGGTTAGGTTGAAAAACTGGGACAACACCAGGTATTTCTTTTAGACATCAGAAACTAAGAAAATTGCCTTCAACCAAAGCAGTTGGGTCAGAGATGTCAGTGGAGCAAGATCAGCCAGGCGGTTGTTGGACAAATCCAGGAAGCGGAGGTGAACGTAGCTGCTGATTGCAGAAATGTCAGTAAGTCCTCTGTGGAGTACATTCATGAGAAAGGGGTGTATTATTATAATAATAAGAGGCAAGTTAAAACAAACTAGTTAAGTTAAAGTTTGTTGAGCAGTTTACTTGCTTACTTGTCTTTTAGGTCCAGTTTTACAAAAGCATGTGCTAATCCATTTCCTGTTTTGCAAAGTAATGACAGACCCTGAATTAAGGTTTCTTGGGTCAAATGACTAACTTGTATCTGCAAAGCACAAAGACATTGTTAAGAGAAATGTTCAATTTGGTTTAGGAAGGAATAATGATTTAAGTTTTAAATAAAGGTTTCTGCTGATGTGCTCAAATATACTGGAGACAACTTTTATCAAGTCATATGTGAATGCTTCAATGGTGCATGCAGGGTTTTTAACCTGGTTTCTAGTTAAGACAGGGGTAGGGAGGGCAAATACCTGCACCCCATTGCGTTTTGGATAGGAAGTTGGGTGGACCCTGGAATATGGAAAATATAGCCTACTAATCTAATCTAAAACCTAGCATGCACTCTTGAAATGATCTTCAATCCAATTTCAAGAAGACTACAGTGATCAACTGAGACATGAGTTTTTACTTCGATACCTTGTCTTCCTCTCCACCTTCTTCTTGTGTTTCATCTTGTACATCCAACATAGCTACATCTTCGTCCACTTCAGACATCCTCAGGTTTTATCACCTTCAGAAACCTAAGCTAATACAGGATGGGCACCTGCTAGTCTAGCTAACTGCGGGGTTAGCGGATAAAAAGGCAAGGCCACACAATTTACGGAAGTTAGTTTGTCAAGTAAAATGGATTTAGAAAAAGTTAGCGGTAGTTTTTGCTACGTTCCGCATAAAACTCCTGGATGCTAGCGCTACTGAAACCTAGGACACGCGTCTGTTGTTGTTACCATGGAAACTCAAGAGCGCATGTATGTAGGGTGAGGGCTGGTGTTGTTCACGGACACACAAAAACAACCCACAGTATTTCTACACACCAAAACATTGCGTTACTGAGATCAAAGCAACAGTTGCACTTTTTTTCTCCTTTTTTCTTTAAACCACCGTTTTGTAAAAACAACACTTTGGCAATTTCAGGTTAAAATGTCAAAACAGGTCAATACCTGCTGTTTACTGGTTTGCCTTAATAAGACAGTCATTCTTGATGAAAATGTGTTATTCTGATTTACATGATCTTGATGAAACAATCACATTAATTAACACATACTGAAGCAAAAAGAAAAAAGATAAACTTTCCCCATATTAACCACATATAACCTAAATTCCTGCAATCAAACATGATTTTCTATCCAGCTCATTAGGCCACAGTCTCTTAATTCATACTATGGTTAAAAAAGTGATAAGTCTAATTTTTACAGTGCTAAGTCTAATTTTTACACAATTTGTCATTCACTGAATGACAAGGCATATAGCATTAAATAAAAAAATTCTATGGTGCATAGACAAGTTTAGAAAAATGCCTTTTGATGACAAAGATCTACAGCGATCTTTCATTTTCCAACCACATAAAGCTTGTTTACCACACACGTTCTGAAAAAAGAGAGAACTCAGAACTGCATCATTCAGGAAGAAAGCAAAAAAAAAAAAGGTGCATTTGGTGCAATATCCCCACATCCATTGCTACAAAATCTGAGTTCATTTGAGTGTATTACCACTGTTGAGGTAAATTTAATACGAAACCAACAAAAAGAATTTATCTAAAGAATTCTATGTGATGTTAATGGTGAAGTCTCGTGTACTGGGCTTTCTCCTGGTCTTGTGATCAGGAAAGGTTGAAGGCTCATTCCACTTGCATATTCCGCAACAGAAGCCCTTTTTTCACTCCTCCTTGTAACATTCTGGCACCAAGACTAGTTCCTAAGATCCCATCCCTAAAGAAAAAAAAAAAAAAAAGATGATAATGCCACAAAAAGCAAGAATATCAGTATTCATATTTCTAGTGAGAACAGGAAGTCTTAAATGAAATTGTACAACAGGAACAATGTATACAAGTGTCTTAAATATTGCTTCAGGAGAAGCAGCTGTAACTCCACATTAAAACTACAAGACATCAGGGCATCAGCCTGCCAGTGGCTATTCTTACATAGGACTCAGCTTTCTCTTCTTGGCATCAGGTGGTGGAGGGCCATCTGCAAGTCTCTACAAAACAAAACAAAACAAAAAAAACACACAACAAAAAGAATACATCGATATCAATATCCAACAAATTATCAACAGATCTTTATTCTATGTACTGTCCAGCATCAGCCTCAACAGGCTTGACCAACCTCTCTTCCTGCAGTGTCTCGCTGAGATCGTCTCTGTTCCAGGTTTTGCTGAGGAAAAGCAAATGACAAGATAAATATTCAGACATGATTAGTGGAAGAATGTCAATAGGCTACACCTTTGTCAGCCTTGTAAACAAGTAAACATGTGTAGAGCAACTGTGAAGAGTGGCAAACAGAGTAAACAGATATTTGTACCTATAATTTATGCAGTGCTTGCAATTGTGAGAAATTTAAAAAAAAAAACTAAAAAAAAACCCCAAACAAACCTTATGTAGTTCAGAAAGCTGCTGATGCCTGATGAGGGCCTCTTTGCTTGGAAATTGCCTCCTACACAGCAAACAGGCCAATTTAACCCAGTCTGTCATTCTCCCTTCCCTCTCATCTTTCTCGCCTCCTTCATCCTCGCTGTCAGTTTCTCCACTGTAGGCTGGGACCAGGCCCTGCTGCTGGGGAGGGGAATGCTGCAGAAAAATGAAGGCTGGGTTAATGATGGTAAACTTGGGAGAAAAAAAAGCAGCCCCTACAACAAAAAGGTAACCAGGTAGAAAAAATATGAGTCAACAGGGAGAAACAGATGCACCAAAAGTACGTCACTGAGGCCATGTCCTCACCTCTGTGGTTTGTCTGATTTGATCCAGAAAAATCTGAGGCCGTTCAGACAGCGCCCCCTGCAGGACACACAACACAAACAGCCTGTGCTCACATCTTAACTTTTCCAAAGCAACAGTGAGAGTAGGTTGACGAAGCTAATCCAAAGCATCCCCTGAAGGTATTAAAGAGTTGACAGTTCTGCTTTTGTGTATGTATAAAGTACCTTTTTCTCCAGAACAGCATATCCTGCATCGGCACTGGCAGATTCTCTGCGGTCGTCTTGGCGACTGTGGCCTGGAGCCCGAGTGTGACCAGGGAGCATCACTGGGGCACCAACAGCAGGGGAGGAGGAGACAGAGCGCATGTTCTCCTTTTGTCTGTTTAGACTCTTAGCCCATCGCTCCATATCTTTGGCAATCTATTGTCATAAACCCAACAAAGTGCATATTAGCTACAGTGGCGTGCAATTCACAATTTAATTGTAATCTTCCAGTACAACAAATGTTTTACAGGAAGATACCCATTTACAGGTACAAATTCTGACTTGCACAGGAAAGCAAGCAAAAAATAAACTTTATAATGGAGCTTTTCTTCCAAATTGGCCCTTGTAGATAATGCTAAGCATTTCTATCAGTATATTAAACTCCATTTAGTAAACGGATTACCTGCTGAGCAGTTTTATTTTTCGGTTTGTCCTTTTTGTCCTTACTGCCTGGGCTACCAAATGGCAAGTCTGAGGGAGCTGCATTATCATTCGCTGGAGCACCATCAGTGTTTGACTGACCAGCAGCAGCAGGAATGTAGGTGTGCTTCTCTCCATCCCAGTACATATACTGCTGAGTGTGAGGGTTGTAGTAGTACTACAACAGAGATTAAAACAAACAAAAAATAAAGACGGATGGATGGATATAGAGATAGATGGAAAGATCTTTGTTGACTTGCGCAATATTACGAAAGACTAGATTCAATATAAACTTTTACCTGTGAGTTAGGGTCATAGTAAAGTCCTGTGAGTGGGTCATAATAGTAGCCAGAGCTGTCATCATACTGGTATGTGGACACATCTGGGACAGCTACAATCAAACAGAAATTGCCCTCAGAGTCAGGGATCACATTTTAAACAGCTGGGACATAACATATTATGTAAACTGCTAATTTCACACTTCAGGGCTTTAAACATTCAAATATCAACAGATTTATGCATAATGTTATGTATAATCTATTTTATGTTGAATACAAATACATTCTGGACCAGTCTACTGAACAGTGGACGCTAAAAGCCTTACGGTATTGTTTGAGCTCATGTTCAGTGCCTGGGGTGGCAGGTTGGCTTGGAGTAGCTGGTTGTGGTTTTCCTACTATCTCAACCTGTTAAGAGACAGAAAAAGAAATATTAAAAACACCAAAAAAACCCAAGAATACAATCGCATGAATAAATGCAAAAATATGAGATGCAAAATATTAAGTCCAAATGTGCACCTGAGTGGCTGATGCAGTGGTTGCTGTGGTGATGAGAGCAGCCTGTGAATGTATGAGAGGCTGCTGAACAACTGCTCCTCCTGATGTCACTGTTTCAGATGCAATGACAGCTGCAAACAGACAACTCCAATTGTATTCATAAATTTAGATAAGAAAGGTAACATCCTCTAAATAACTCCACAAATTTGGCATAATCAGTATAAACCTGTGGCTCCCCCTGTGGTGTAGGACCCCATCAGGGCTGCTCCTGTGGTGGGCAAGCCAGTGATCCTGGTGTCAGCCTGGCCCTTGAAACTGGTTCCATCTGATCCCGAGTACCCATGCCCATCCTGATTGTATGTTACTGCTGCCCCCTGCTGAAACACTGCTCCGTCTACACTCTGACCAACAGATCCGTTCTGAGCAGTCTGGGAAAAATAATAAGTTGTGTTAAATAAGACCAAATAAGGCCGAAGAATACAGTCATTAAAACACAAATAACAGATCTGTTGCACATTTATGCTGTCTATGATTTGCTGAGTGATTACCTGTGTGACGGCCCACTGTGCAGCGGCTATAGCTGTGCTTGCAACTGTCGCAGCACTCACTCTGCTGCCATCGGTCAGAAACACATCACTAAAAACAAAAAAAGAGGAACACAGGTTTTACTAATTTTACACTTTCTGTTGGTGACCTACATTTTTTTTATTCCTCATGCAAAAATAAATTGGCCCTGGTCAAGGTTACAAATGAGTTCTTCAAAAATGTTTTTGTTCATTGACAAACACATTCATCAGTATTAGTTGCCAAGAACCAACAAGAGCAATAATGTGAAGTCCTCAGCAAGATTTGTGTGTGAGAAAGTGTTTACCGTTTGGAGCCTTTGGCAAACTCCACCACAATAGCCTTCCCATCAATAGAGAGAGCTGGCTGCAGAGCTTGCAAAATCTGGAGCAACTGAGATGCCTCCTAATGATGCATTAAAAAGAGAGAGTGTACATTTGTATGTGAGATTTATTAATGTGTCTATGCATAAACATTACTTAGGAACAAAGCCATCAGGACACTATGATTACAATATATTTTCTTTAAAGATGAATCCATAAATACTGTACATACTGTATACAGTGAATGAAATTAAAAATGACAACAATACTCAAACACATTCATTCATCTAGCATTTGTTTATTTGTGTACATGTGTGTCTAATGATCCTCACCACAATGGTTGACAGCTGTAGGAAGGCAAAACCTCTGTTGAGATGGGTGTGTTTATCCTTGATTAAACGGATGTTTGAAGGGGACAAGGTGGCGAATGGAGCCAAAGCAGATAAGATAGCTTCAACTGAAGTATGTGGTCCAAGGTTTCGAAGTATTAGAGCTGGTGCAGGAGAGGATAAGAGTGTCAAAAATTTCCTAAAAGAGCATTTAGAAAATCTCTTAGCTGTAGTGAAGTGGATGATTTCCGATTTCATATAAACTGTATGTTAAAAAATTGTACAAGTCAATGAATTAAAAAACAGACAGGTTACTATTCAACACTGTAGGGCAAGGTATTTTCTTTACACACACATAAGAAATTTAAAATATGGCCAAGATTGATAGGGAAGCTGGAGGTTGTCCTGAAACAAGCTTACTGTCATTTGCAACATCTGGCTGCTGTGTAGCTTGCCCTTGGCCTTGGTTAACAGAAGGACCAGAAGTATGGTATGGTACTGGCAAGGGCAATAAGCCTTGGGCCCCCTCCTTCTGAAGGCCAACAGGTAAGTCCCTCTGCAACTGGGGCAACTTCAGCTCAGCCTCTGTAGGAAGACATCATAACATTTGTCATAAGGTATGGCAAATGTGTTTGTACTTGATAGTGTGAAATGGTAGAGATATTCACTTTAACCAAGGTCGATTTTACCTGATTTAGGTACGCTACATTTAAAGCACTTCTCCCTCCGCTTGAAGTTTTGCACACCGCACTGTTGAAATATTGTTGTTGAAAAAGACTTTTTAAATAAAAGACTCATATCAGAGGTTGATATACACAAACAGTATAGAGATATTAAAGCACATTTTCATTCATGAATGCCATACAATGTTTGCACAACCTTGTTGCAGAGCCAGTCCTCATTGGCACGTGGTTTTGGGTCACTGTAGTGCATCGACACTCTCTGTCCCAGAATCAGTAGCACTCCCTGAAAGAAAAAAAAAAGAGAGAGGGAGGGTGGGGGAACAAAGAATGATTATCAGCGATAATTAGGCCACACATGCCAGAGAAAGGCCTCATCTCACAAGAGATGAGAGAGAATGAAAGGGACAAGAGGGAGAGAGGGACAGAGAGGCAGAAGAGAGTAGATCTGAGGCTGAAAGAATGAGGACACCAGAGAATTCGAATTGCAACCTTCAGCTTTAGAGAAATTGGGACGGACTGAGATGGTGTATGTGTAGTGCATGAGTGGTTTTTTTCTTAAAGAACAGAATATGTTTTACTCAGGTGTGTCATCCCCCCCCCTTAAGGGGAATTCATATCACCATTTTTCCCGTCTCCCATTTCACTGTCATCACCTTCCTCCCCCAAGTAGGGAATAACACTCCTAGAGATGTATTAATGGTAGATGAATCAGAAATGAAAGATTCAAAACATTCTACTACTACAACAGACCATGTAAAAAATTACTCCAGAGGTGGTTATGTAATCTGACATGACAGTGAAAACATGTCACTAAAGAAAGAGAAGTCCTATACTGCAAAAGCATCTTTTAATATAACTGCGAAAATAATGTGACTGGGAGGGTCCAGTTAGATAAACTTTGCAGTTGTGCCACACATCCATATAACGTAACATGAGTTTGCCTGTATTTAATAAGTAGAAAGACAAACAAAGTGCCCTTAAGTTTAAACATCTACCTACCTCAGGTAGATTAATGGGACTGTACAGATCTGTCCTGACACTAATCCATGTATCTCTGTAATTTATATATATGTATGTATGAGTGTCTGTGTAGGGGAGAGTGACCTGGTTGGTCTCCATCCAGCGGGTGGCCTCCTGTATGAGATTAAACTCGACGAAGGCGAATCCTCGGCTCTGACCTGGACACCGCCCAGCGCCATGGTAACCGAACAACAACAACAACAACATAACAACAACGCAGTGAGGGGTTAGTGCTTCTTGTACACAGGAGAGTGAGACCCTGTATCAGCACTAATGAAATAAGCATTGCTTTCTCCATCCCTTAGAAATAAACACTCTTGACAGCAAGTTGGAGAGCCACTGTCAAATTCTCTGCAAGGGTGGGAGGACGCAATGTCAAGTATCTCAACACGATCAAGGAAGGAGGGAGAGAGAGAGAGAGGAAGAATCCTTCCCACTCATCAGTTTGAGTCTGAGCTCTTTTGGCTTTGAATGATGAAGCACCCAGCACCAACAGATGTGCACACACAGCCAAATAAAAACACATGCACTCACACACAGGCAAAAATACGTAAGCTCTGTTATCGTAATGGTCAGAGGGCAGTCAGAACTATGTAGCACTGTGGTGGACTGTCTCCTTTTTAAGCACTCAATGTCCTAACCATCTTTTCGCTCTCTGA
>JAPTGW010000026.1:17268151-17279203 GCA_029814545.1 Apogonichthyoides opercularis
AAAGTTGTGCTCCGTCCGCATACAGCTTGCGGTGAGCGGAGAAGGAGAGCAGACATGGCGAGCGTAGGAAAGGGGGAGCTTGAATGCCCCGCGACACTTAAATCCCCTGTATGGGAGCATTTTGGCTTCCCTATCAACTATGATGAAGGAAAGAGGTCAGTGGACAAAACTGCGACTGTGTGTAGGCATTGTGGCACAGGAAAGTCATATGACAGTGGAAACACATCGAGCATGTTAACTCATTTGGAGCGACTTTTTTTTTTGCTTTTTGCTGATCCGAAAAATTATCCGATCTGTGACTCTTGAGCCGAGGAACGATCCAATCCATTGCACCACTAGTAGTTAAACTGGATTTGAACATGCTGGAGCAACATGTCCAAGCAGGTCTATGAAAAGATAAGGCAACAATACTCCACATAAACACTCATTACCCAACACGGTGAGCTACACCTCTTTAACCAAATGATGAATTAATACAACCAGAAACCAGAGGGTGATGATACCGGGTTATATGCAGTCTATGTCTTGAATTTAAACATCAGTTCACTGACCTTCATTACTTCCTGAGCAGCCAGACCCCCAATGAAGGCATTGACAGGAGCTAGGTCACCAGCAGCCACATAGGACATCTTTTTGATGAGAGCTTCATCCAGCTGCTCCAACTTGGCTGACCCTGTCTGGGCAGAGTTCAACTCCTTGGCCAGTGTCAGGAGTTCATCACCATCAGCCTGGAATAGACGCAAGTTCATTGTGGTGAACATGTAATAAAATACTCTTGTGCACACATTCATTTAGAATAACGCATTAGCAATTTTACAATATATAACTCTAATTAGTTTTTGTTTAATAATGTCCAGACAAAATGAAGCTAGGCCAAGTGATGAATTTGAGATTTACCTGGCTCCAAGGAGAAGGAAGGTGGTTGTGTTTCTTTTGGAAGGCATGGATAGCCTGGAAGCCGACATGCAGCTGTCCTGGACGATCAAACTTGGCAAAGTCTGTCATCATGAATTCCGGCTCAGCCATGGAGGAAGAGATGGATTTCTGCAAGTGACAAGTTAATGAGAGAGTATTGACACAAGTATTAGCGAATGGCTCAATTGAAAAAGAAGTCCCATTCCAGAAGGCAATCAAAAACATACATTTCATTCCAATGTTGCCACTTACAAAAGAGATTTTCTTGGGCATTTTGACCTGTGAGACAATTCCTCCTCTTACATAGTCTGTAAATCCAGCGGTGTCACAGATACTGAAAGTGTAAGGACCTAGGGAGAAAGAACTCAAATGAATCTGAAACAACCAGGCCAGTCAAAAACCTTTTGGAAAATGGAAACAGTCTTACCTAGAACTTTGATTTCCACTGGCTGGCAGCCATTCAGTTCTGTCATACCCTGAACCTCTGTGAAGGTGATGTAGTCTCCACTCTCAAAACCATGACGAGCTTCATCCAGGCATGTCACAACTCCTGGACTGTCCTGCAGAGAGAGATGAATTACTTTCTGTAAAATTATATATCTGCCCTGTGTTCATCCACAAAAAGCTCCAAGTGTTTTGATAGCCACTGGGACAATTGACGAACCTTGGTGATCATGGAAATCATGGCACTCAATGGCTGTTCCCCATTAGTGTCATACACGACCATGTCCTCACCAAAGTCACAGAAAAGTTGGCTAAAAAAAACCAAAATGCATACATGTTAATCTTGATGTCAGGAACAAGCAGACAGTGGTGTAAAGTCTATGTAAATGCTTAGTTAACAGGAAAGGTCAAAGTTTTACCCAAAAAGCCCACGTGTGTCTGCAACAATCAGTTTGATTCCTTTGCCGTGACAGAGCTCTCCCATCTGCTGCTGCTCATCCAGGGTGGAGTTAGTCAACACTACCACCTACGCACAAAACGTAAACATTTGCACCCTTTTTTTTTTTTATGTCCCCTTCCTTTATGCTTAAAAAGCCAGCACAAATATCCACATAATATACCTGGAACTTAGTCAGGTAGTCTTCAGTAAGTGCTCCAGTGTAGGATGTCACAGGAACATAGCTATTGAGTTCAGCCAGGCGGGGCTGACTGACTTCTGCTCTGTTCTTGCCTAGATCCTCTTCCCGAAGGTAAAACTGACCCACAAAAAAAAAAAAAACAAAAAAAAAACCCTCATTAGAAACAAGAAATAATTTATACAAGTTAATCATGCAATACCAGCCAATATCAAAGCATGCAACAAAGATGCGTTTAGTGGTTTTGGTCCACATTCAAATTTATAAGTAATTTTGAATACTTCCATTTACACTAAAATACAGAGCATCAGAAAAACGGTAGATTGTTTTTCTAATTTCGCTCTAATTAGAAAGGGCCATGAGGACAATTTCAGTACTTAAAAATAGGAACGCTTACAGATAGAGGACAAGATTAAAGAACTGAAACCAATAACCACAAGTATACGTTTCTGTCATGCAAAAAATGGTTTAAATATAAATTAAACGTGCCTGAGCAGATTTAAGAGTGACCTTACTTCATATTTAACAATGTCCGAAAACAGGCCATTGCTCTACTATGATTATGACCCTGGGAGAGGCCACCCACTGATAAATCTAGGTCAGCCCAACATTAGAAAGGGGAGGGAATAGCTGCAGCACTATTCAGATGGCAGCAGTATAACAAAGAAAGTGACTCATCACACAGGTGGAACCCTGCTGCACTTTGGAATCAACAGTAACAAAACTACATGCATTGCTGTTACAAGAAAATATTAAAAAGTCTGAATGGCTGAAATAAAGCAGCGATGAATATTACTGTCATGCAGTAAAATTTCTGTGAACCATGAGATTTCTACTCACCTGTGAGGACAAGTCTCTCCATTCTGCAACACCTTGATCATGTACAGTGACACTTCTAACTCCTCCCAAAATGACATTTTTGGCTATCTCCACTCCAAGGCCTCTCATACCCGAGATGAGGACATTGGAGTTCTGCATGCGCTTCATAGCGTCATGGCCCAACACATAACTATAGAAAGAAAGGAATATTACCACAGTTATGTAATTTATAACAACTACAGTGTGAATAAATACTGAAGCAATGAGAAAATTTCTGATAGAAGGCTTACAGTTGTCTGGAGTACAGGCCTTCATCAATCTCAGCATCATTGCCATTCTTAGCCATGCCCTATGGAGACAAAACAGAGTACAATCAATGTATGATGCAAAAATGTAATTAATTATAAGAAGTATGTGTGTCCACTTACGTTGGCAGGTGTGTGGGACAGATCAGTTCTGACAGAGTTAGAGGAGGAGCAGTGGGATCCCGTCTTCGTCTCTGTTCCTGACAAGCGACGCTTCTTGGACAGCGGCGAGCTGGACATCTGCATGTCAACAAAGAGTAAAGGCCATTCATACACCATTCAAGGTGAACACTTCAACACAGACACTTTGACTAGGTCACAAAATTATTCAATACTTGATCATTTACAGTTGTGAAAACATTAGAAATTGTTTGATTAGATAGTTTACAAAGCAATCAGTCAGTAAAAAAACAAAAACAATTACTACAAAATATATTGGGTTTAAAGTGGAAATATTTGTATGAAAAACAAAATTTATTGCTTTGGGTGTATTATGATGAGTATCCAAGCTGAATGCCCAATCCCCTTCATGTCGGAGAGAAAGGATTTCTAGTCTAGGGAGCAGCTGGGCTGGCTGTAGGCCAAACACAAATCTGCTAGAAAACGAACAGAGTCTGGCAAGAGACATGAATAGCTGCATTATCAGGTCTTTTCATGCTCAGAGACAGTAGAGGCTTGTTTATGTACTACTATTGTTTATCATACCGGTATTTAAGGACCGCCAACATTGTTTGGACAAAAAAAAAGCTGAATCATTAAAACTTCACTGCGGTAAAACAGGCAACTCTTCACAGTGGCTGGCAGCTGTGACACAAGGACTACACCGTTCCGGTGGAAATACTGTCTGTTTGAAGGCGCAAACGGACGTGAGTTAGCGATACGGTCAAAAATAACTCCCATGTACATTAGGGTCAACACACTCCTCTGGACCATCGGCAAGTGAAACGATCTGCAATGTCTTGAACACATTCCCCCACACGGCGAACATAATCAACTATAATTTCCGCATCCAATGCAGCTAATAAACCAAGTCATTCAAGCCCGACTTCAACGTTCATAATAATTAACCCAAGGTGTCTTAAACAGCCCTGATCAGACAGAACAAGTTTCATATTTTACTGTAGCCTTCGCGGTCGCAGTTCGTTATAAACGAAAATGAAGGCATCCGGCATGATACAGCAAAGCGCCCAGGGTGGAAGTGTTCAAGTACTGTAATGTTACCCACTGAGACAACTACTAACAAACCACTTTGACGCTTTAACATTCAAAAAGCTACACCAAGTAACACTGAAATGAGAACGGTTAAGAGGGTTGTGTGCTACTAATCAGTTAAGTGATTTGGCAAGTACACAGAGTAGGAACATGAATAACTCAGAGGCAAGAAAACACTAGACTGCCAGCCTATCTATTAGCAGAGTCGGCCTAGGCCTGCATTACCCCCAGTGCGGAACACAACTTTACAAGCTAGCAGCCGAAGCTATATTGCAACCTGCTCGCAAAAGATGACAACGCGTTTAGTTATTTAGATTGTTCACCATTACAGCTCCTCTACTCATGTAGGTAAACGTTACAGTAATCAACAAAGCCATTTATATAACTTCATAATCTCTCTATGATACAATTCTGAGAATGAAAGACTAGCCATTACACTCGTGCTCCATTGATTTCTCTTTTCTTACCAATAATCCTTCTCGGTCCCTTCCCAATGCGAACCCGCTCCTCTACCGTAGTGTTCAGATGTCAGTATTAACCACAATTGTAAATATGACGATTGTGCGAAAAAAGGAATTCGATTCGAGATTAAGGTGGTCCGCACTATATTGTCGAGTCACTATGTCGTTGTACTGAGAGTGTCTCTCCTATGTAATTGCGTTGCTGGCTTTGCGACTGCAGACGGGAACAAAACCAAAATGGCAGATGGGGAGAAAGGGGCGGAGGATCTGTGACGCATGGGCTGAAATATTCAACAGGAAAGGGTCGCCGTGAGCACGCTGCTCTGCCAAGCCTTCCTCCCATTGGCTGCAAAGACGAAGCTAACGCGCCTTCATCCCGCCCCAGCTGCCAGAACATGCATGCTATGTAGTACTGTACAATGAACTGGAAGACCTCCAACAATCCATGGCAGAAAACACCAAGCATTTGTTTAAAACACACACACAAAAGCATGCCTGACGCTAGTGCAAGAGAATAACTCAGTAGTAATTATAATGTGATGTTTCCTAGGTAAAGACTGGACTTCAGCTGCTAGGGAGAAATTCAACAATAACTCCATCTTTGTTTAAATTACAAGCATGGCAAACATCACTGAGCACTACAAATAAATAACTCATTTAGGGGTAGAAAAATTGTGCAAAACCCATCTGCAACACAACACGAAATTAGATTAAGTAGTTATTCTTTTTCCTCAGTTAAACAAGACAAACCATTAATGAGTCCTCGCGATGCCCCAATTATAAACGTGACATGTCCAACATAACAGTGAGTAGGGCTACTTGCTAGCTTCAGTGATGCTGAGTGTCTGGGCCTTCAGTCACATTGAGGTTAGGGGTGAGCATTCCTTGCAGAGGAGGAGTATTGGGGGAGGGGGGTGCCTGGTAAATGACAAAGGCCCAGGAAAAGAGTGGGCCGCATACTCTCCGATACACATGTCGAAGAGGTCTCCCGTCTTATCATATTACATACACATTAAAAACAATTTTTTCTCTCGGGTTCGGAACGCACGGACCCAATTAATGTCACGTTAGCAATGTGCCTTAATTTAGCATGACAAAAAAGACACTGGCCAATTTTACGTTACTGGGGATACATCAATTGTCATGCTATCCTAACGTTAAGCTTTCAAAATAACGTTAAATGTATTGCGATGGAAAACAACCGACCAGTAGATTTTAGCAACCATTGCATGCATCAAGTTAGCTAATGCGTGCCCCTCCATATTGCGTCCTGTAACGTTAATGTTTGTAGCCAATTAGCTTTCCAGCTACCGTTAACGATAGTTATCACTGAAGATTGATTAACATGGCATTCACATGCACATACAATGTGCAGATGCGAATTTACCATTAACAGTTAGGTGACAGCGGTTTGTTAGCTACGGTAGGATGGGGCAGATAACTAAAATATTTCAGATAGCCGACAGCAACTAACGTTACCGAATACCAGTGTTGCAGATCAAACGACTGCGTAGTTGTTAGCTTGTGTGGAGTTAGCTCTCGAGCTATCTAGCCACCCAGCGACTTTTTCCTTCTTGTGCCGCTCTGTCTGCTAACTAGCTAACGTTAGCTAACTAGCCGCAGCTAACATGAACAAGACGAGAGCTTATACAAGTGTACAGAACTTACCACATCCGATAGTACTCGGCCTGATATGTGGTATTAAAACGGCTTGTATTTAAGCAAGAAAATAGTAAATAAGGTGACAATATAACACTCGTCGTATCCAAACTGTAAAGTGTGTCAGGGTGGCGGGCTCTGTGTGAGTTTTTCCGCTGGACGGCTGCCTGCCCGAACCGTTTCCCCTCACTCTATTTCAGTTGAAAGCGAAGCAAAGCAGCAACATGTGCACGTTACAGGCACAACCATCACTCCGATGGAGAGGGTTGGATAAAAAGTATATTTGGTTTATCTCTTATAAATGAAGTGGATTATCTACCTTAAACGTCAAAACATACGATTTTAAATTTTACAATGTAGTGGACTCACCATTGACATATGATTTGATCCTGGGTTTTGCGGCGTGTAATTGCATGTATTTGTTCACACCCGTGTTTTAACATTAATGAATTGATCCAAGAGTCGCGCAGGGCCAGACGGGACTTGTATGCGTGGAACGATAATTCAACACCGCAGCGAGATTCTTGTATAACGGGTCTTTGGCGAAGCAAATGAAATTTAACAATACTAAGAACAACAACAATCGAAACAAAACTAGTAGTAGCTCTTCAAGTTTCACTTAAGGACTTTTCGATATGAGGTTTTTTAAAATTATTTTGAATTTTGGCAAAGAATACAACGCATTCTTTTTTCGCTTTTATTGAAAGACTTGCAAACATAGCACATTTTACATAGGGACAAAAAGTGGATGTAGAGACTTGTTTGAGGAAACAGCAGAGAACGTGGAACAACATAGATCCAAAAGCAGAATAAAATTCAGACAGACCTTTTTTACAGGCTTGAAGCTGAACGGGAGCAAATAGGCTGCATTGCCTGATTAGTAGCAGAAATGAATGTTTACAAAATTGAGGAAAGCAAAGACAGATTTAAAGGAAGTATTTTTTGGAGACCTCAAGAGAAAATGCATGGGTGCACATTGGTGGTGGTGTTTGTGCTTGTTTGTGTTTTTGCAAAGCTTTTTACATTATCTTGCATTAAATACATTTTTCTCCAGCTTGCAAAAACGCTGGGCCATTGTACACAACTCTGAATGACAGTTAAAGTAAAAAAAACAAAACAAAACAAAAAAACACAGCATAATTCAACAAATGTTCAACCGTTTGAAAGGCAGGGCGATTAAGTTTCTTATGTACAACTGCATGGACCTCAAATGATTTAAATGGCTCAATATATATGAAAAGCTACATAAATAGAAGTGAACAAAAATAGTGAAATGGAGTGATATGCAAAAAAATCATTAGAACATTAGGAAGTTTACAATATGAGACTATATGATTAAGGAGCTCAGTTATGAATGTATTTACAATTTTAGGAGATAAATTATAACACTTTCCTAGCTTTTCTCTGTAGCTCTTTCTGAGAATTGTATCATGCCAGTTGATGCTGCGTGGTGAGCATTTCATGCACACAAGTTCAATTTGAGATGCAAAAACCTGGCTCCTCTGGCAACTGTCAGACAGAGAAAAATGGTAGACGGCACCACCTACACTTCAGCCATGGGAATATTTGGATATCATTCATAGATCTTTTTAAACCAGTCATATCAATATGAACACAGAGCCAAGCCAAGCAGTGCTGCATGGTAACTTTTATTCTTAGGAGTGCATGATATTTTGAGGTGAGCTGAATTTTTATACTAATAAATTTAAATTACAAATCCAGTGTTCAAAATGCTGTGTTTTGCATGCTCATTTCATAGCCCCCTGCCCATCCCAGCTCTTGGTGACTGGCTGGTGTGAGCAGCTCCTCTCTGTCCATCCCTGTCTTCCTGATCTCCTGCAACCTGGGCTGAGGTTTGTGTAGGTGGAGAAGGAGGTGGATAGGAAGGGGGAGGAATAGTAAGACGAGGGAGAGAAGGCAGTGCAGGCCTGGGAGAGGTAGGAAGAGGTGGGGGTGTGGTTGAGGAACGTGCACGAGAGGTGGCTGGTGAGGAGTGTGTGCTCCGGGCCCGTGGTGGTTCAGGTGGACAGTCACTGATTTGCTCAAGCAGCGACGGCATGTCTCCTTCAATCTTCTCCAACACAGCAGCCATTTGCTTTTCTATCTGCTCAATTACACTGTCCATTTGCCAGTCACTTGTGGTGCTGCTTCCACCTCCTCCATGCTGTAGGCCTGTCCCGTACATTCCTACTCCTCCACTGGTATAGAGGGATGTGTATGGACTTCCATAACTCCCAGCCATCCCTATTCCAACAGTCCCAACCTCTGGGTTGTATGGTGTGGCATGCCGACCCAAACTAGCTGAGCTGCCAACTGTGTAACAACCTTGTCCTGGTGTAGGACCTGCTCTTGCTATGCTGAACTCAGCACTGTATCTGTCTGTTCTCCTAGAATCCCCATCTTTTTTAACAACAGGGCTAGTGTCCCCCCTTAATCTTACTCCTACTCCGACATCTACCCCAGAGGCTCCAGCTGCCATCACTGGAGTGACTGCTGTTCCCACTGATCTTTCTGCCACTGCCTCTGGAACTTGGGTTTGGCACCAGCTCCCATCAGTCTCATCCTTCTGCATGGTGGGTCTTGTCTCAGGTGAGAGTGTTGTGGCAGCAGGGGCAGTAGCAGCGACTGTGGTTGAAGGGCCATGGAGTGTCGCAGCCATCTTACGTTTGCTGACAGGATCAGGGGAGCTGGTAGGTTTTTTGTCAAGAGTAGTGCCCAAGGACCCATCTGAAGGTTTGGTGGATTCAGCGGTCACCACAGTGGCTGGCTTGGATTCTGGAGCAACTTTATTTTGACTGAAATTGGCAGCCATTTTTCTGGTTCCATCATCTGTAACTTTTTTTGTACCAACTTTCTCAGGTTTTTCCTGCGCAAGTTTGGGGGCTATATTTGATTGGCCCAATTGACAAGGAGGCTCCTTATTATCTGATGGGGAAATCCCTACAGATGGGCCTATATTCATTATCTCCGCTGGTTTTTCTCCTTCCTTACTTTTCTCTTCGTCCTGGTCCATTCCTGTTGGTCTGCTTTCTACAGTCACCTCTAATGATACACTGCTTGATGTTACCCCTCCATCACTTGTTCCTCTATCCCCCTCATCACTTGTCCCTTGGGACACACCCCCTTCTCCTTCTCCTGCTTCCTCACCACCTTGAACCTCTGCTGAACTGTCGATCAGTGCTTCTGAGTTCTTTAGTCGTTGCATGAAGGTGGTGACACGAATTGCTTTCTGCAAAACAGAGGAAAAAAAGGAGAGAAAAACAGAAGAAATAAAAAGGATAAGACTGAAGTTAATATTTTATGATCACTATTTGTTTTCTTCTAAGAAAACAATTGCTATAACAGTAGGTTATGGCCAAGCATACAAAAATAAGCACTTGACAAAAAGCCTGTTTAGGCTTCATGTTTTAGCATCATCATACTAAGGGCTGCGATGCTATTTTGTGAACAGTACAGAGAAAATAGTGCCAGTTATTACTTCCAGGAGACTTAAATTATTGTACCCTGGTTTAAATCCATCTCAAGTCTCATTCTTCCCAAGCAACTCCTTAACTGTTTGTTGACTAAAAAAACAGGTAAGTGTAAATCTCCTCCTAATTTGAACGCTCATGAGACTCTTACACTCAGCTGCTTCTTTCAAGTCTACAACTGCTGAAGGAGTTAGGGAAAATGTTTGATCTTAGACGTTGTCTCTAAACCAGGGATTGATGCTCTGGAAGTGAGAAGCTATTTAGACAAAGCCATGTTACCGATCACATTATGGCTTGATTGAGCAGCTTCTGTATGACTTGAACATAACACTGAGGTATAGTATGGTGCAATGAGCCAGGATTCTATCAAGAGGAATGGCAGAGGACCTCAGAGTTCAAATCACTGCAGTTCAATAGTCCACAGTGGCCTACATCTTTTATATCCTTTCTAATTCTATCCCTCCTTATCTACACTAATCTAAAAGCTACTCAAGTAAGGAGTAAAGGAATAAACCTTAGTCCTAGTTGCTGATTGTTATCATAGTTTTACCAATCAGGTTTCACAAAGTAGTGCAGATGAGGAGTAAGAAAGGAACATAGCGGGCCACTCTGAACATCTAATCCAGTCTAATCCAGTGAAGAAAAGTGGGGCAAAGTGGATGGATTTCTTCTGGGATAGGCAGAGTGACAGTGGGCAGGAACAGAGCAAATGAGAAGAGGTTCATCAGCACAAACATGATCAGTACATCTCAAGTAGATTATCTTGAGTTTATATATTTTTTTAGGATTTTACTTTACAATCTACCAGTAAAAAATGTTTGAAAGAGTGTTCCTCAGCAAGTGGTCAAGATGTTTTGTTACTGAATCATGAACCAGGCTGAATATGAGGATCTACTCATGCTCTGTCCTTCCACTCTCCCTCACAGGAAACTACAATACCTTCAACTCCTGGGAACCACATGGAGAAAGAGAGAAGAGGATTATAACTGTTACTTATGCTATTCGTTCAGCACTACCATTGTGATTTCCTTCTTCTTGGTCTTCTTTATTCACATTTTGAGGACCTTTTCAAGTCCATCATCATTTGCGAACTTAAACATACCTTTGCGGAGTTGCAACTTGAACAAAAAAC
>JAPTGW010000026.1:17531447-17542917 GCA_029814545.1 Apogonichthyoides opercularis
AGCCCCAGTTACCCTGCACTATCCTCTCCTACAGCCTGAATAGGAGTCATTAGACAGATATACAGGGTGTGTACCTCAACTCCTTTCCCCCTGAGAGTGTATGCATTTATGTGTGTGTTTACATGCTGGATGAACACAAAAATGTGGTTGCAGATGCACTGAAAACATCATTAGTTTTTACCAACAATCTAACAACCTGCTTAAATGAGTGGTAGCTGACAAAGAGGCTGTCCGCAGGCTTACACTTGCTGTAGTAAGTGAATAATTATTATTTAATACTGTGTTTGTTGTTGTGTTTTTCACAGTTACATGACTCATTACGTGCCTCCACAGTAACAGACTGTGAAAAGGAGCAGCAAGTTGTTTACTACTGTTTCTCTCTGTCAAATAGATCCGGATCATCTGCTGCTGTTAGTGTTTCTTGTTGCTTCTTTCCAGCTCCCTTTTCCTCTGGTTTTTATTCTATTTTCTCTATTTCTGTTCCTCACTCTCTTACTCTCAACTCCTTTTTCTGCCTATTAAAGTAATCACTACTGTTGTGGTCATATTTACATAAGTGCATCACAAATGTGAATGTCATGGCAATGTTAGGCTCTTCTTGCAGCAAAATGATTGCACAGTGTGTATCCTTAATTTGGTGCACAAATTGTTAAATTCATTTTGCATTTCCTGAAATCAACTCATTTCTTAAATTTAGATTCAAATATACATACATTCACTTCAATTATTAATAAAGAATTGCTGACAGCTCCAAAATGTCCTTTAATCTGTCAAGTTCAAGGCTTCTTCAGTGTCTTATCAGTAAACATAGATGGCAGCCTCTCTGTGCCAACATAAAATGTATTTTTTGATTGCGTTCACTAACCTGACATCAACACATTAAAATAGTAAAGTCTAAGAACCTCATTACAGATCTGTAGATTTACTCCAAGAGTAAATCATCTCAAAGCAAATGGAGATTCCAAGTCCATCAGTTCAGAGGAATATATGCAAAGTGTATTTTAATGGAAGGTGTAGCCATTTTTGCAAGATCTGGAAGAAGACTCAAGCTGTCACTATGAGCTGAAAGCAGTTCAACAGCAGCAGCAGCAGCAGCAGCATTTGTAGTATAGAACAACGTTATTAGAGCTAGGCTGACATGTTTCAGCACGAGGCCTTCATCAGAGTAATCATACCATCATCATCACCAGCTGTATTTAAGTACGATATGAAACATACAAAAAAATGAATGAGAAACACTCAATCCAATACATCCACACAGATTTATTGGCCAATGGGATATGTGCAAATACGGGCAGGGCTGATGATCAGATGGCTGTGAGGGAACTGATTTGGATGGAACAACTGGACTCAGAGACTGCTGCCCATGAAAGTAGTCCTCACTCTTAAATCAATGCATGCTAGGTCAGTTAAAGTTTGTACCTGACAGTGGAGACAAAGAAAATTCTTTTGGTCAGATGTGACAAAGATTCAGTTGTTTGGCCACAAAAACCAAATGTACATTTAGAGAACTC
Organism: Apogonichthyoides opercularis; assembly: GCA_029814545.1. NCBI lineage: Eukaryota > Metazoa > Chordata > Actinopteri > Kurtiformes > Apogonidae > Apogonichthyoides > Apogonichthyoides opercularis. Next base: position 17,532,962 of record JAPTGW010000026.1, read on the forward strand.
AAGGTGAGACATTCAACCTAAAGAAAACTGGACCAAGTGTTAAGCATGATTGCAGTACCATAATGCTTTGCTGTGGTTGTCCTGCCTGTGGAACTAGTGCATCATATTAAGTGTGAGGAATAATGAAGTACAGTATGGCTGCCTCAGGAGTATAGAAGCACAAAGATAAATCTCTGATAGTATTTTTTTTGACAGCTTTCAGTTCATAGTAATGGAAAAGTAGCTCTGTTGCTGGCCAGTTCTGTAGCAATGGGACAATGTATAGACTTAGACTTTGACTTCTTGGCAATATAAGTTCTTTGTTTTAACCTCAAACTTAGTCAGGAGGTTGAAACTGACACATGAGTGGGTGTTGCAATAGGAGCTTTTGGAACAAGTTTCCTATAATCCTGACCTCAGTCTTATGAAAAAAATATGGACGTCACATAAAAATTACATCCATATTGAATTGTAAGAATTGTAAGAATTTAACAAAATTCTATTTATTCTGCTGAGAAGAGTGATGACATATACAACCACAATTCTGGCAGAAGTTTGTTGTTGGCATTTTGTTAAACTGTGACTTGCTAAGGGACATTTAACATTAGATCTGTACAGCTTTGTTTGGTTTTGGGTTTTTTTTACCTTGTATTGATTTATAGAAAGAAAGAAAAAAACTTGAATGTGTGTAAACCTCTGACCAAAAACTGCATCTAAGAAACAAGGAGTTGACATAATGGTTTTATCACCTGTTGAACATTGCCTCAAACAAACCCTTATCAACAGGACAGACTGCTGATCATTTCATCCTTTGCTCTCTCACTCCTCAGGTGTTGGAGGAAGACAGAATAAAAGATACAGTCCATTCATCTTGTAAGTTCTGTTGAAGACTGGATACTCCAGTATTCTGATTCTACTGACTGAGACTCCCATCAGCCCACCTGTCTGTGTTAGACTGTCTTATCCTGGGGTCCCAGGGCTGAACTAGAGCCATGGAGGTGGCCCTGGTAGACTTTGAGAGCCTTGATGACATTGACGGTGGCCTTGAGGATGAAGTCGACACCTTCGCTGATGAGACCACAGCCCTTACTGTGGACATACCCCCAGAGCCCAGCGGCCAAGCCAGTAACTACCTCCTACGAGCTCCTCAATGTACCTCCACGCCATCTCAAAGCCCTCGACCCTCCTGCATTTGGGATTCCCCCTTACCTCTGTGTTCCCAGGCAAAGACACTGGGTGTGCCCCAGTCTCCACAAATGCCAACACCAAGTAGACAAGGGCGCACTAGTTGTGCCAGCATGATCTCCAACTGGAAATTGCTGCTAAGCAGTGAGAGCAATAAAGAAAGTGAGAGAATCTTCAGTCGACTCGCCCGGGAATGCTGCGAGGACCTGTTTGTAGATAAACGAGGGCTCGATGATGGAGATCAGAAGGTCATCATCAACATCGCAGGTCTCCGTTTTGAGACACAACTTAAAACATTAGACCAGTTTCCTGAGACACTGCTGGGAGACCCTCAAAAAAGAATGGACTACTTTGATCCAATGAGGAATGAATATTTCTTTGACCGAAACCGACCCAGCTTTGACGGGATTTTGTATTACTACCAATCAGGAGGCAAAATCAGACGCCCAGCTAATGTTCCCCTGGATGTGTTCGCAGACGAAATAATCTTCTATGAGCTTGGGAGTGAGGCTATGGAGCAGTTCAGAGAAGACGAGGGTTTCATAAAGGATGTTGAGATCCCTCTGCCCACTAATGATGTATATAAGCAATTTTGGCTGTTATTTGAGTATCCAGAGAGTTCCAATGCAGCCCGGGGTGTAGCACTAGTGTCTGTTTTTGTTATTGTTATTTCCATCATCATTTTTTGTATGGAAACACTACCAGAATTCAGAGATGAATCTGACCCAGTCGTGCCCACAACAATACTGTCTTTCAACCAAACCAAAGGTTACACTTCTGTGGCTCCACCTGGTGTAAAGCCAACCTTCTCTGATCCTTTCTTCTTCATAGAGAGTGCTTGCATTTCCTGGTTCTTCTTTGAGCTGTTAGTACGATTTGCGGTCTGCCCCAGCAAAAGGCAGTTTTTCCACAACTTAATGAACATGATTGACATTATATCCATCATTCCCTACTTTGTTACTGTAATAACAGAACTGGCCACAACGCCACAAGAGAGCTCAGGACAGAATATGTCTTTGGCCATTCTACGAATCATTCGTCTGGTCAGAGTGTTTCGTATATTCAAACTCTCACGTCACTCCAAAGGACTCCAGATCCTGGGACAGACTCTGAAAGCTAGCATGCGTGAGCTTGGCTTACTTATCTTCTTCCTCTTCATTGGAGTTATCCTCTTCTCTAGCGCTATCTACTTTGCTGAGGTAGATGAGCCTAACACACAGTTTGTCAGCATACCGGACGGCTTCTGGTGGGCGGTTGTAACTATGACTACTGTAGGTTATGGAGACATGTGTCCTATAACTATGGGGGGTAAAATGGTGGGCACCTTGTGCGCCATAGCAGGTGTACTTACCATTGCATTGCCTGTCCCTGTCATTGTCTCCAACTTCAACTACTTCTACCACAGGGAAACAGAAGCAGAGGACAAGACACCCTTTTCAGATGCTGTTGAGCAGGCAATGAAGGGTGACGCAAGCACCAAACAGGGCAGCAATACATCACTCAATAAACCCAATGGCATCTGGCAGAATGACAGAAAGAAATAACATTGAAAGGAAATGAAAATACTAAACTTCACGTACTGCTGAAATGGATCAATGGGATGTTTTTAGCAAATAACAAAAAATATGTTAAGTTATGATATATTGTACCATACCGTTCTTACCTCTAATGAAGATGGCCCACTGAAATTAGCATAAGTATTGGTGAGATTACTATTCTCAGATACACCTAAATGGGTTTATGATTTAAGCATAATGTTGGTCTGATTTTGATTGCTTTAGCCGTCATTCCTAATGCCTACAGTAACATAAAAGTCAATGTAGATATATTCGCCACAGGGACTTTTAATGCCATAAGGCCATAAAATGGGTCTAAGACAGTTTTAAACCAATCAAAATGAATAGAAAGGTAAACTCAAAACACATTTTGGGACATTTCTGTAATTGCTAATATAAAATTGTATCCAAGAACTACAATATATCTATATTTAGCTTATATGTTGCTAGAAAACTGAAAAAAAAAAAAAACCAAAAAAACGCTGGACTAGCTAAAGAGAGGTTAATTGTAATTTTAATCAAGTAAACTTTTGAACTGAAGTTTGATATTTTGGTCTTCACCTTCTGCAGGTAATTGACACATTCAACACAGGCAGATGATGGCTAACAGCAAAAAAGACCAGTGTTCTACAAAACGAAATAAAGAAACTACTTTTCCATTTTAGTGTTGTAAATGGTTAACTGTAGGTTTTATCATATAGTCGTGTATCTATTTATTTAAGATGTATCATGTTTCTATTGTATTAATTTATTTATTTTCTTTGGTAAGTAGCATGTATAAATCCAGCAGTATGACTGACTCCACAGTATGTATTTTTACTGGAGTGCCTTATTATGTTGGGATGAATTTGCCATACATAACCTCAGTACCTGTATGTTTATTGTGCGTAATACACTCAGTATTTTTGATTTCAGTGAAAATCTAAGTTATAGCTCTTCCATTCTTCATTTTTGTGAGCATTTTATTCTGCAATTGTCATATTTTTCAATAGAAAAATGTAACAATGCTGTTCAACGAAGAAAAGCATCCTGACCCGAAATAACATTTAATGCATCCAAAGTATAGTGAATCCCCTTTGTTTCTGCATTATTGTCTTATCAGTTTCATGATACCCTTTAGAATATAGTATTAATCAAATCTTCACAAAAACAATGGATTTAAGAAAGGTAAAAGAATGCAAATTTATATAGAGAGGGAGAGAGAGAGAGAATAAATGGATCTGTCACAGGGAACCTTGTACAGTACATCATATGTGTTATTTTGCAGGGGTGATTATAAACTATCCTGTAACAGTACCACCCTTTAGTACTGGCAGCGTATTTTATTAGTGTTTATTTTAAACAAATTTTCCTATCAAATAAACCTTAAATAGAATAGGGGCAGTGGTAATTTGGATCCAAGAAAATAATGTCAGCTCAACATCGAGCTATAGTGAATTAAATCTGTTTACGGTTTGTCTGATGTTCTGAATATAAGAGCAAATGTGTTTCTGTTTTCTGTCTGAGAAAATTACAGTAATGAGTACGGTGACTATACAAGAAGATGTCAGTGTACAGTATATTTCATAATCAGTCTATCATCTGTTACAGGTATGGTCAAACTAAAAGCCACTGTCGTACAACAAAGTAGACTTGACTGAAGTGATAACCTCGGTTGTCATGGCTACAGAAGGCCGGGGTTATTGCACCAACAGACCTTTACACTGTATTTGTACATGTATGTATGATAACATTTCAGTATATGATTTACTGTAATGTAGATGCAATACAGATTGAATCTCATGATTTTCTATCATGTCCTGTCTTGTTTTTGTTGTTCTGGTGTGTTTATAGTTGCGAGAGAAGGACAGAGTGTGTTTAGCCTCTCATACTACCCTTCAAGAAAGAAAATCTTCGGCGTTATATAAGATTCCATCATTACTTTCAGTAACGTGTCTCTGCTTTCACTGTAATGTTAGTGCCACAAACAAAGATAGAGGTCACATCAAAAAGGCATGTGGGACAGTGAAGTGACCGTATCATTGGAAGTCTTCCAGACAGGATGCCCGTCTCTGGTTAACATGGAGCGGACTGCTAGCTATTACTGCTAGCTAACTTCATCTGATACCTCCATCTGGACGCACTTCAACACCTTATCTCTGGCTCCGGATGGCGAAATGAAAGATACAGTAAAAATGGTATATTGGAAAAACAGAACTACAAATATCACAGTTATTTATCATGTAAAGAAGTGAAAGTAGTGAGGAAAACAAGAATTTGATCCAGTGTGAACAGACTTAATTGTTTCAAAACTGTGTCTTCTTTTCCAACGGCAAATAATGATTAAAATCTGTCATCAGGGAAATGGAAAAATAAAATGTCATATAGTGGTGAAAGAAGCATTCAAATACCTAATAACCCTCTGAAAATACCACGACCTATTACTAGTACTGTATACAATTACCAAAATACAACTATCAGCAGAATATATTTAAAGTATGAAAAGTTTGGTAATCTAGTTGATGTTTTTATGTTCACATTACTGCTGCTTTGATATATGTTTTATTTTACAGCTGTAGTTGGTTACAGTTGAGCTCATTTGAACCATTTTATCATTTTACTGATAAATAATTTAACAAACCACAATAGATCATATTCTGTAATACGATCATATATTCCAAAGGTAACAGCTACTATGACTGCTTAAATTCCACCGTTGGTATCATAACTTCAAGTGCTAGTGTCCAACAAGACAATGGAAAATATCTATTCTTGCGCTTTATTTGTACCCACATTAGAAAATAACTTCACTTTATTCAGCTTTGGATTAGATTTAGTTGCACTTACCAATATGCACACTGTAAGTTTTATACTAAATATCTGTGTGATCTCTGATGATGTAAAATTCTGTATTGTGTCAGAGTAAGGTTTAAAGTCAGGGAAGGTGATTTTTGATGTTTTATTGTTATTTTAACAAGAATCATGCCACACTTCTACTCATCTAGATTATAATGGGCCTGAAAGAAATAGCAGTAACAGTGATTTATGTAGTTAAATCAAGCCACTCAACATTAAATGGACAAAGAAATAATATGAAGCTAAGAGTATATTTGATTATGCATTTAGAATTCAGTTAATGCGAGGGGAGATCTAGCAGCCTGCACTAGCAAACAAAAAAAGGCCTTAAGTCGACCTGATGCAGGCATGTGGGATTAATGCGGTGCCCCTAAGCAATGACACACCATCTGACATCTATTCATACAAATGTACGTGACAATATGTATACAGTCGTTAATAGTGTAGTAGAATAGTAACAGAATTCCATGGCCTCAAAATACATAAATGAACCTTGACAAAACTATAAGCTCTATTTGACTATTCACTCTCTGAACCCTAATGGCTCTACAGTAGATTGGTTTGGAAAGTGTTTTGTCATGGTAAGACAAGTTCTGTTTAGAAATGTCTAATTAGCAATGCTAATTGATAGATGTGATAACACAAAACTTTAGAGCTGAATTTTATTCTGTGTCATTGCACCGTCATTACAACTGTTGTATTGTTACACAATGCTGGAGACAATAACGCAACGTGTGCAACATTCAAGCCTTTAAAATGCTCCAGTTCTTGTCTTTGCATTTTCTTCACAAAAACCTGAATCCTCAAAGGTGTGCATGACCTGCGATATTACCACTTGGCTGTAGGAAATTCCAGGGACGTTCAAGGTCAAAGAGTGAAAACGGAGCTGCCAATGAAAAGAGAGAAAGGAGGGATGAATGACGCCCGCGAGGAGACAAGAGCGGACAGTTCACACGCTACCTAGTTGCTGATAATGGGCTGTCAGCCACATATATACGTTACAAGCAGGTGCGGAAATAGGTTGCAAGTGAAATAGATCCCTGACACAAACAAATTTGTATGTATGTCACACACACAAGCTCAAACACAAGCTAAGTCATTTGTATAATTCAAAGTATTATTGTTGCACTGTTTTATGTAAAATTTAAAAGAAAACCTTTTTTTTCCTTTAAAACATTTGTCTAAAATGAATATTCACGCCGCGCTCACTCAGCATTACATTTTAATGGCGGCTGTGTTAGTGATGGAACAGAACTCTGACGGTAGGATGTCACAACAGACTTTCCTTTTAGTCAGCACCGCATACTACAACAGCAAAATGTGTTCATTAAAAAATCATCCTATTGAATTTTTGAATAGGATGAATTTGAAGGGGATATTGCTTTACACTGCATCGGTCAGCGATCCAAAACAGCCGTTGAAGTAATTTACCGACACAATTCAACCAATTAGGAAAGTATTATCTATGTCTGATGACCGACCAGGTTTCTAAGCTTACAATAACAGCTGCATTTTCAATCCAAATAATGCTGAGCTTTGTTGTTTCACATATGAAATGCAAAATCCAAATGTCACATTACCCAGGATTCAAATGGCTTTTGTGCCATGTGTATGTGTGTGTGTGTGTGTATGTGTGTGGATGGAACAGTGGGGTTTAACCCACAGCCAGTCAATCCGATTGCATCCTTGGCAGGGTTGGTTAGGTCACTAAAATTGTATTCCATTACAGTCACTAGATACCTCATCAAAATTGTAATCAGTAATGTAATCCAGGGATTACCCAAATTTAATAATAGATAGTTCCAGATTCTTTTCAGTATTTTGTGGTATAATATATATATATATAAATCAAAAATCCTGGTTCATCCTAACATAAGGACTTACTAATCTTATGTTTCGAATGTTTTACCTTAAACTAAAGTAATAACTGATGATATAAAACAAGTACTTTCTGACATTAGAGTTCAAGATATCTCTTCTTACATAAGTTCAAGGTGCACATATGAGCTCACATTACTGTGCTATATGCATGGAACACTCCCACACACCTTGAGGACATTTCAGCACGTAATGAGATTGCGAGCAGCATCCATCCGGGTCTTACACTGGGAAAGGTGCTAAAATATTGTGTGACTGGCNNNNGTGTGACTGGCTTTGGAAGGATGACATCTGGAGCACACGGTAATTGTGGGAGCCTTTAATAAGGTGCATCAACTAATGTTTTTTTTGAGTGTATGTGGATATAATATGACTGGCTCAGGAAGATGCCTTTTTTTTTTTTAGCTCAAACACTCATGATCCTATTTGTGTAGGTGACAGGAGGAGTGTTATCTTTTGCATGCAGTGTCTGAAGTTAATCTGCTGGGACGACATAACATTAAACATTTTGAGCTTCCAAAGGCCCACACACTTAAATACATTCTCACATTATATAAACACAGATGTGGGTCAGTGCTGGGTTCTTCCATGTTTTGGTCTGTTTTATCAACTTACTTTAAGTATATCTAGTTGGTATTTTCTTCCTTTTGTTTCTTTGCACATGGACTAAAATGTGTTGTTTACTTTTATGTGTGAGTTTGTGTGATCAAAGAGTTTAAACTGCACAGTGGAAGATCCCTGTCAAGTGCTTAAAGATGCATGAGAGTACTCATTAATGAGAGGCTTTGATGGAAAGTTCCACAACGGAGTGAGAGATATGGGGAGCAAGTGAGAAGACAGACAGAGGAGGGCACAATAGGCGTAGGATGCAGATAGAGGAGAGAACTGGCACACAGTTTATTTCTGTTAAAGCCGGGGCCTCCCTCCTTTCAGCGAATGGTGTGTGTGTTTGTGTGTGTGTCTCGTGCATTGTCATCTATAATTAACTGTGTCTCTTGTGATAAAATCTGATTGTCATTCTTTGCTACACACACACAATAAAGGGAAAACGCCAGATTTTAATGAAAAACAAAACACAGCTTGGATTCACACCTTTTTATCGGAGTGTTTCATTCATCAAAACAATCTTCATGCTTCACACTTATGATATTTGGACCAAATGTAGTGTTGACTAATTAGCATGGAAAGCAGAAAGGATGCACATTTCATGACTTCAGTCCTGACGGTCGTCATTGTTATAGCAATGAGTAGGATTCATTATTGGATGAGATGCAGGATCTTTGTGCAGCTTATTAGAGGTCAGAGTGCTGCATTTGTGTTTTTGAGCCAATAGAAGCACTTTGAGGTGTTTTATGTGTCATGGGTGATGCATAACTAAAGTCATCACAACCATTATCATTGTATATAAGGAAATAACAGTGATGCGAGGGAACTAAACTTGAGTCAAACACTACAGCTCCCACGACTTTTGGATTTGGTGAAGGAGCTTCAGCTATATATGCAATAATGTGAAGGATGATGAAACTCACCCATGCTGCACTTGAAAAGGTGTAGTCTGTGTTCCACTAAAACAGTGGTTCCCAACCATTTTTGGCTCATGACCTCATTTTAACATCACATAATGTTCAGTTTCCAACATAAGTAACACATGTGCAGATAGATGGGTTCTTCTCATTTTACTTATTAATTTGGTATTTGTATTATGTATACATATACAATGTAAATGGGTTGCATCGCATTACATGATTACAAAATGTCATACATTTTGTACTTCGCTTGACTTTTGATAAAACAGGAATTTGGCCGCTTCTATGAAACTGGTCCCTAAAAACAGGACAGAGGGGCTAAAAATTCAAACCAGATGCAAACTAATGTTAAGAAGCAAGTTTGGAAGCACTTTGGGTCTATTTTAAAAATAAGTACTTACTGAGATAAAAGAGAAACTATTTTTCAGATAAAACACATTTTTCTATTATTTTACATTATATTTAATACAAAATTTTTTATGTAACAGTGAAAAGGCAGTAAAAATTATGCACAACTATTTTTTTGAGTATCTCTTTATTCTCTCACAGGTACATCTTAATGGAACTAATCATGCAAGGCAGAGTGTTTCACAAAAATGACCACTGTTGCAAAATCATTTGTGATTTGGGCAGGTTGCGCATATAACACTATTGGACACGATGGGTTACATACAAAGCCTGGAATGAGACTGCCGATTCATGAAAAACCTGCATGTCTGGGTTAGAAAAACCACTAGGAACGTCAAATTTAGCACAGTGTTTTTATTTATAGCACTATATAAGACCATTTTAAGTGATGTTGTCAAGATCAAATGCACTGATACATAGGTTGTTTTTCCTGTCTCATGCCTGCATCCTGTCCCAATTTTGATCCTATTTCTGGCCCCAATATTTGATTAAAAATTAACTAATTTTGGGATGTCTCAGAGCAAGAGTATAATTTGTATTGCATTTATCTGAGATCATCATTAGGTACATCTGGGGGGGAAATATGTCT
>JAPTGW010000026.1:18773144-18792755 GCA_029814545.1 Apogonichthyoides opercularis
CGGTTAATACCATTCTACAAAAGTCAAAATAAAGAGCATTTTATGTGAAGACAGTACTTGAGGCTATGGCCTGTCACATGATAAGATATATTTAAAAACACTAAGGAGTCACATCAAATGCACAATTAATCCTTTTACATATCTGAAAACGATCTTCAAACTTATGAGGAATAATATCTCCTATCTGGAAATAAATAAGTCACCATCAATAATAACAACAGATTCATGCATGGCGAAATTACGCACAGAATGGCACAAATTACGCACGACGTACAGACTATTTTGTAAAAGTTTGTTTTGGAATTTTTTGCTTCACAGATTTGTACACATGGCAGAGTTTTAATATGACGTTGCTGTCAATGTAAATAAATCTTAGTATTATCATATTTTGACCACCTGCCTGTCTGTACTAGACACTATTGTGCGACTATTTTGTCGTAGCTTCAACGCAACCGAATGGCTTTCATTTTTATTACATGGATTTTGTCTGTTATATGTTGATGGGTACATGATGTTAAACACAGTGAATGTCAGGCACGTTTAGGTAAAATAGAATAATTTGCAGGAGACAACGTTAGCCGCGTATAGTGTGCCATCAGTGCGTTACATATATAAGACTGAATAAAATGTGTTTATCATTGGAACTCTGGTCACTGCAGGGTCACTTTATATTTGAAACATGTATTCCATCTTGGATTAAGGATGCACCGGTTGCTTCGTTTCACTCAAGGGGTCAATATGCATTATTTTTGCTTGTGCTGGCCTTGCCAAAATGGACCAAAATAGAAGCTCTGCGCTTTATGCTACAGCGTCAGATATCTTTAAAATGGCTGCTCAAACACTTAAGCACTAATGTTTGCTTTGCCGTCTGAGCTGCAGATTTTCCTATTCTTCTGAGCCAAACCTTTAAAAAAAAAACGTGGAGAAAGAGCATAAAAATCATAAAAATACTGTTTTTCAATTAGAAAAACACGGCTATAACCCAAACTATACTTTATGTGCGCTTGGCCGATACTGGACAAACACGAACAGGTGACACAGAAATTTCCATCTTGTATTAAAGTCTAAGAACTTTGCACAGACACCGCCCGTCGTAGCTATATGTTGCATACTTGACCTTCAGTGGGTGTGTTAGTCTGGTAGGGCCCTAAAGTCGGCCTGGCAGGGATAATCAAAATACGAACCATTTAAGGTACCGGACGCAGAATAGAAAAACAGAAAATCAGCAAAAATCAAAACCATTTAATTTGCGCAAAAATCTGATGAAAAATGAAGAATAATACATGATGAATCGATTTTAATGAGCAGATTCACCCGGGGCGCATTCTGTGCGTAATACCGTGCGCATTCTTGGCATTGTTACAACCTTCACCCAATTTCAACATTCATAATGCTAAATAAAAGTAAACATATGATGAGTTAACGGAGAAACGAGAACATCTGACAAGAGATTTATAATCGTGGCTTCAATCAATTCTGAAAACCTGAGTTGTTTTCTTTTCTGTCTATGAGGGACAACTGGAGTACGAGGCTTTTTTTTTCCAAGACGCCAATGAAACCTTCACACCTCGTATTAAAGGTTGTTGGAAGTGCTCTGCTATTGAGAAACAAATTTATAAGACGGTACATTTGGAAATATAGAGCCCATACAGAACTCATTTCAAATCATGTCAAAATCAATATACGACCATTCGGAAAGAGGTGAAAAGATATGGATCTCTGATGTTAAGCATTCTACCTATTCCGTTCTCTCTTTCTCTATCACATTAACACTCCCTTTCAAAACACAAACACGCTCCCCCCGCACTCACTCACTCACTCTCTCACACACACACACACAGAGGTCCAACCAGAGACACACACTACATCCCTCACGCACACACACTTTAACAGAAATAACACTGCTTTCTATTTCTCTAGCCAGCTTCGTACCATAAACGGCAGAGGGGTGGCGGGGGACCCAGACCACATGCCACACAAGTTCTCTGCGAAGGGCACTGTGAAGCTCACTGACCTTTGGGACTCGGAGACAGGCCGCCATAAACAGATTTAGCCAGTCTCAAAGTCAAAAGTGCTCGAGAGCAGTGAAAGACCTATTGTAAAGACCTGCAAAGCCAACTGAGATTTTGTCCTGTTTTACAATCCAAATATCTTTCCGCATGACGACAGATTTCTCTTTGCGTTTTTTCATATGACATCACTGTGCAAATTCTACTAAATCTGAACGGAGACAAAGCAAATAAGCTCCAACTAATATTAGCTGTAATGCAGCAGTGAAATGCACTTTTAGGATTTGGGGAGAAGCGATCGCCTCGGACATATAGTGAACAGCTGGATCCTTAAACACATTCAACCAAATGAAATGTATTTAAATATAAAACACACACATACACACAGAGATACAGTCAAATAAAAGAGAATGGAGGACAAAAATACGCGTTAAAAACGAAAGGTTACACAGGTGAGGCGCATAACACATGTGCAAGAAACTCTGTAATTTGAAGTTCAAGTTAAAACGCACAGATATCCGTTTAGCACCACGCAAAGACCAGGCAGTCTGTCACGGTGTGAAGTCCAACCGGTTCCACTTTAACAAAGGAATCACCTGACTAAGCCAACACCGAGTGCTTAACCGCATCTTTTCATCTTGGCAACAAATGCGAACCACGTTGTGCTTTAGGTTGTGACATGGACAAGAATTTATACTGCAATGTGTTTAACAGATCATAGATCTTGGTTAATATGTGTTTACCTGGCTCTCTGTGCTGCGTCGTCAGATTGTTTTCCTCGTTTGGACAAGCTCAGACGTGCATAGAACCAGAGTTGAAGAAATAAACCTGGTTTTTTTTATAGTTCCTACAAATCTTTGCTGTTTAAACATCAGCAACGCGGTTTCTGGAACCATTTTAATATTTTAGGACAATATTTGTGACATGGTTGACCTTGAAGATTATTTACAAATAATGTCTCAGGCACTGCAAAAAGAGTCCCGGGCCCCCATGGAGCATTCTTACATCTATTTTTCTCTCCAAACCACTGAAAAGTCAACACAAAAGCAAGAGACATTTGTGTGTGTGTGCTTTCATGGCCAACAGCGCGTTTGATGTAATAAAAAGAACGGTTTTACAGTATAAAAAACAAACAAACCACCTTTATACTCAAGTCAGATATACATAATTCAGCATTTTGAGTATTTCACGATCTGTGTTAATATTTACACCGCAGCAAATATTTGCTACACTCGCAGGTTGTGATTCACACCCGACTGTTATCACTATATACAATGCAGATGAAACCATACATTGTTACATGAATAGTGCCACCGCTGCGTAAAGGTTCGCAAATTACAACATTACGCTGTTATTTCTCTTATAAGGAAGAAACCATGTCTTTCAAAACATTTCCACTGAGTCATTTGATATGAATGTACAGATACAGTTAGTCATGACTGAAATTCATCTTAAAGAATTCCTAAATGACTCAATATTCACATGCGTAAATGCACGCGCAACGCATTTTCCCCAAATCATATATCATCATCTAATGTCACTGTCTGTATACTGAATATTTCATAAATAATCATAGTGTATTTCAGACATTTAAAAGAGTAAATTTCGGAGACTCACAGCATATTATAGTTGTATTATTTTTGATATGCGCAGACTGTATCAGATCATAAGACGAGGTCCTTTCCCTTTCCTGGAGGAACACTGGATAAATGTACAAATACAAACCAAACTCAATGTACTACTCGATGGAGTGTGCATTTTTTTAAAGGTTTTGGATAAAATGTCCCTGCTTCGACGTGCGAAAACACAAATCAACCTTCTATCAGTAAAGACATTAGACATAAACATAGTGTAGCACTGCAGTCAGACATGTTTGTCTTCCATATATTCCACATGTGCATCAGTGGGTAATAGTGGGAGGTGGCCAAAGTATTGTGTCACGTGAATTTTCACTTAGTAATGTGTTGTAATTGTGAATAAACTAACTCAGGAACACCATTCCTGAACAGTGTGTCGGCTGCAGGAGCGGCCACTCACAGTTCACTGCAAAGGCAACATCTGATCTCAACACTGAGACTGCAGAACAGTTTCCAGTGAACCTACTTCACCTAACTATGACTGAAAGCTGCATGGAGGAGATAAAATAATGCTTGGTAATGCACAGACCTGCATTGCTTTACACTTCCTTACCAGTAGGGAGAGCTTTGGGATTTCAGATATGACATTGTTATAAAAACCATTCAGTAGTTTTAAAGATGTATGATACTTTGATACTTTATAAAACACGTTTTGATGTGTCATCCAGATAGATAAAGACCCTAATGCAAACCAGAGGATGCACACTGAAAAGCCAGTCCAAAGGCCTTGTCTATATGGAGCACTGGGGTGTAACCCTATTACTACTTTACAGAGTTGTTGCGTGTTTAGCTTCGCCGTTATAGGCTTGTAGCATACCAGTGACATTGATTAGGTCGAACTTCAAGGGAAACCACAAAGGCGAAGAAAAAAGTGAGCATTTGTTGAAAAGTGGTGCTGTAGCTGTACATCTTATCACACTCTGAAATGAAACAGCCGGTGCATCATGGGGCTTGGAATATGCATATGTCGGCCATTTTGCATGCACCTATAGATAACCTCTGTATTGGAGCAGGCGCAATAAAACAAGGCCAACCTGTGTGGGCTCCTTTTGCTTATAGTTCACAGCATGTACAATTATGTGCCAACAAAACACCCACTCAAATGCTTCCAAATGTCCCGTTAATGTTCAGATCTTTATTTAATTGTGCTGGACACATGTATTTTTTAAAGTGTGATACAGGTCACCACTAATAAAATAATCCCACCCGTAAACTGTCAGAAAAGCTGATTTTAAAGCAGAATAATCACAGAAGCCTCCTAATAACAGACTGAGGCAAAACCAATAAATGTTTCAATATTCTGTTTATTGAAGACCTTACGCATATACATTCATATCATTATTACTTTTACAAGACAACGTAGCAATCCTTACAAGCGCAAAGAAGGGAATGCAATGAGGGACGAAATAAAAGAACGATAACAAACAACTACTACACAGAAACAGGGTTTTCATTAAATGTCATGTATGGTAGAATTTCTTACATACCATATAATACCATTCTTGGCAGTATAATATAATAATAGGCCTATATTTTCCAAACCCTTACATCCACAAATAGGCTATATGGAATGCGATATTGTACAAGACAATGAATAACATAAAGCACTATTACATAGCGATAAGGGATCCTCAAATAGGATGCAAATAGTAACATATGTAATTTCATTTTATACACGATTACAAGGTAAGGAAAGGGACAACACTGAGCACATTGCGAGGGGCAAGTAGCCTACATTAAGAAGGCCTACGAGGCCATCTGTCCTTCCATCCTAATAATAATAATAATAATAATAATGATAATAATACATTCTCTGTAGACCGTTGTGTCAAAAACGTTTGTGTTCGACTTCGATTTGTTCCGAAAAAAAGTATAAAAAGTCACCTACAGAAAAGAGTAGCCCGCAGAACATGACTTATAGCTATTTCACATCAATAACATGCTGCAAATACATTTCACTGCTATAGCTTACTCATTAGACATGACGGATGATGCACTGCATTCGCACCATATTAAAGATGCGAACGCATTATCAACGTTTCTATATTTTTACATATTTATATTTGTTACGAGCACCAGCATTTATAAATGCTCTTTTAGGCCCAAAAGCTTAACCCCCCTCCCCAGCTGCAACTTCAGGTTATTCACTTGTTTAACCAAGTCGCCCTAAAAATGTAATTATACTGTTGGATATTTCAATTACAAATCTTAGTTTATTTTACTGTAGAATATACTATTTTTTTAAACTGGTACAATCTGGACGCGGACCTTTAATAGCAGCTCAAAACCGTGTTCAAACGGTGATCTCACACAGTTTCAGAAATGCAATCCATGCAGGACACTGTGGTTGTTGTTGAGACAAGTTGGAAGATAATAAAAAATAAGAAAATACTTTTAGAAACTTGTTAGCACATGACCAGAGTCATGGAAATTCGTTTTTTCAATGTGCAGGCATAAGGTTATGGATTACGTTGCGGTTTTGTCCTCCCTTTCCAAATGCAGACTCCCAGACTTCCTGCCCGTGACCGTGAACGTGTCCACAATGTGTGGAGTAAAGTATGGGGGGGGGAGAAAAACACAAAACACCATCAGTCCCTCTAACACAACAAATGATGGTTGGGGATATTAAGCAACCGAGAGCAGATTATTGTTGATCAAATCCTAATGTGAAATATAAATTATTGCGTAGATGCGGCTCCGGCCTGTCTGTCAGTTAGGCACCTCTGTATTTATGACCAAACTGTTATATTTAGGCTTATTTTCTTGATTAAAACAGGAGTTTCTCTCTGCGCTCTCTGCATAAAAAGGAAACAAAGATACTGTGTGTTCATTCCGTGTCATCCCAAACTGCGGTGACACTTAGCTGCGTGTCTTACATTGTGTGGTGGACAACCTTCTGGACCAGAAGAGATGGATTCTACACAGTAAAACACAGTCTCACAGCTTTTTTTTGTGCGACTACAATAAACATGAAGTCTGTTTTACTTCCATGTACATTATAGTTTTGGATGCCAGATAGTGGCTTGTTTTGGGCTGGTTTAGCCCGCACCTTTAAGAAGAAAATACTTAGAAATTGTTGAAACAATCGCCTGCAATGTAAAAGATGGATAGATGAGTGCATGCACTGAAAGAAGACCTAAGGGAGCGTAGAAGGCTTGGCTTTTACTGCCTATCGATTCACCTTCTGCAGCATCTCTAAAAGTAGGCCAAAGCTTGCTCCCTCAGCATGAGTCTCTTCTTCTTCATCCTGCGGTTCTGGAACCAAATCTTGACTTGTTGGTCGCTGAGGTTCAGACGGTCGGAGAGCTCCCTCCGCCGCTGCCTGGTGATGAACTCATTCAGCATGAATTCACCTTCTAGCTCAGCCAGCTGAAGTTTGGAGTAGGGTTTACGCTTCTTTCTGGTCCGAGTATGCATCGGGTACCACGGGGCACCTAGAGGAGGGGGAGCAGGAGGAGGGGGCATACGACACATTTGTCACCACAGTTGCAAAATCACGGTCACCTCCAAGGTTATGAGAAGACGTGTGTTGGTCTATCCATGGTAAGTGCACTGGCAGAGTCAAAGTTCATTCCACATTCATTTCATCATTAGACTTACAGAAGAGAAATCCAATTCCAATAACATTATACTGATGATATCACAAACCGTCCTTCCTTCCTTCTTAAGATATTTATTAGACACAACAGGATGATTTTAAAGTTTTGTACAAGACACCAGATGCGTTGTGTGATTGTGATTCAGAGAATTGACGCAGCTGTGACTTCCTCCAAACACAGCCAAACTGGATTTGTTTTGATCACTGTGACTGGTATACACAAGCCAGTCAGGAATCCACCAGGCTATTGTGCAGTGGGGTATAAATACATGTTTAAGTTGATTTTATTTTTCAGATTCTCAGTAGAGACCACCGATATACAGCGGTTTGTGTCAAGCAAGTTTTATTGTTGCAGTTAAAGTTGCATTAACGTGATAATTAAGCCGTGCTTGCAAATACCCCTACTTATTTGTGAGTTTCGAAGCATATTAAATGACTCTTGAGTACACAGCGACAGATATTAATTTTGTTTACGAGTCATTAAAAAGAAAACTCTCTCTATTAGACGCAGTCAACCAAAACACCTCACCTCTTTAAATCACAGCGTTAATTTGTGTGTATACTCGCTGCAATAGTAAACAAAAAAAAATGCACTATTCCTGTGCTCGAATTACAGAGCGTCGTTGAATCTGTGGCAGTGCAATGGCAGCACTGATCTTTTATCTAAAGCTCCATAGGTAATTTGGCTTGGTGTGCTTATCTATAACTGTATACAACCACATGGCGCGTGGAGTATTTTAGGGCAACCCCTAGCGGCGTTTGCACACCACGCAACTGCCTTGCAGCCCAATGTAACCAGCAAGATGTGCATCAAGATAACGAGCTCTGGTGACAATTACATACTGCAGCGGCTACGCTACGTGCAGCCTTGTTACAAATAATATCAAAGAGCGTTCGTAACAATCAGATTTAAATAAACACCACCCACCTCCGCCTGCGGCTATGTTGGTTGAATGGCTTCCCGGTGACACCAGGGTCTGTGTCTCGCTGGATGAAGGCTTGCTGCCCTCGTTGAGCAGAGAGGAGCTGGAGTCGGACTCCATTGACTGACAGGATGGCGGATCTTGCGTTAGCTGCTCGGTCCCATAATCATATTTGGAAAAGGCGGCAGTGCTGCCAATTCCACTGTGCATCCCGTGGTCAGATGTTAGGGATGATGTGTCTCTCGCCCTATCCTCTCGTTTGAGGCTGCTGCCACCTGAACAGGTCTCCCTGTTTCCGTTGCCGTTGCTATAATAACATTTACCCTCTTCTGGTCTGGTAATTTCACACGACCGATTGAAAGAAGGGTTAATAGACACGGGGCTGCTAAAGTAGGATTGAGAGTATCCATTGCACGGCTCCGAAGGATTCCACGGGAGGGAGCAAACATTGTCCCTTCTCGGGTAGGAAAGAGACGGTAGCCCCGCCAGTTGTCCCCCTGAGGCTCTAAAATTCGGAAAGTAAAATGTGTCTCCAGTGTGGATGTTTACCAAAGGTCCCACAAACCCTGGATTAAGGAGATTATGCTCGCCCATTTCCGCGGGCCCGACCAACAGCTTCTACTTTATTGCAATCTGACATTTAACATAGTTAAACCTGGAGGGGCGCCTGATTGGTCACCCCCAAACCACGTGTCCAGGCTAACTTCTGCTACACATGGAACCACCCACTTGGTCCATCTCAGACAAAACAAAACATTAACTTCTGTATTACAGAGGTTTATATGCTTTTTAAAAATACTATAAACCTTTTATTAAAAATGTTGAATCCTGTTTTTCTTCTCTTGAGTCATGCTGAGCCGAAAGGAGCCCAGGCTGCTTCTCCTTTTACACTCGAGGAACTGTCCATGGCCTCGTTTAATATCTTTATAAGCTGGCAAAAGTTTTTTAAATGCTATTTCTTATGAAAACTATTTTTCTTGAAGGAGAGGGTGCATATGACATCTTGTTTTCTTGCAAATTATGGTTGAATTCAATGTCATATAAAGCTGTGATGTCCCAATTTTACAAGCTTGTTTTAAGAAAAGACTGATGCTCATTGCCGCACTCCACTCATATTTACAGTAACGGGGTCAGCAGGTTGAAGCCACTGGCTCTGTAAAAGAGGACGATATTCTACAAGGTTACTTTAAGAGGGTATATTTCACATAATATTCTCTAGTACACCTCACATGAACAACTTTAACAGATACCTCCAATAAACGTTCGCAGCCAAACTCTGGTGGGATTGTTATACCTCTCACAATTCTTTTATATGAATTTTACAAGATATCAGAGGGCATTTAACTGGTTCAATCAGTTGATAGTCTCTCTGCTTTATATCTCACTAATTAGTTGATTTGTAGATGCACTTCTGAAGACTGAATAAATAGGCGAGATGTTAGATGTAGTCTTTCCTTTGTTTTGTCAAAAAAAAGAGAGGGGGGGCTTGCAGACAAGAAAAAAAAAAACTTTCCACACATGCAAGCAAACAGTGCAGTCTTTCTGCAGAAAACTTATGATATGCCCATGATTCAGGCGTCGTGCCAAGAATTTGTAATACTGTTTTCGGTCATCAAACTGCCCAACCATCATCCACAAATATTCTTGTGTGCATTCGCATTCCTCTCGGGGTTCAGGGACTTCTTGTAAATTAAAAATAAATATAGCGTTAGGTCTGGACATTTATATAATACACAATATTTTTTCAGACCGAATTTGCCTTTCTAATTTCAGAATTTGGCCTCACATCAGCCCGCTGTCTCCTATAAACGCAAAGAAGAATCCTTTTACGCATCCCTAACTCTGCAGCATGGACCTGCTCAGGTCTGCACTGCGATGTTAAATATAGAAAAATAAAACTGACTTCATCTCATACAAATAGTTTGACTCCTCAGACGTTCGGAATTGACACGGGAATACCTGGATTAACACTGTGGCGTCCACCGTCAACCCACTCAAGTTCACTCCGCACAGTGACGGTGCGTTGAACTTGATGTTGAACTCGCATGGCGAATTTAAATAAACGCAAGAAGAAGAAAATGTATTCCATAAAATACAATAAACATATTACAGCCTTTAAAGCTGTGGCAGTTTTAAAGTGGGAACTAACAGCCTAGTGCTATTAAATGTGAATAGAGGCTATTCTAAGATGTGATGAAAGCCACTTCTGTGATTTAAAAGGTAACCCATCATCAGGCGGAATCAAAAAATAACCTAACTGATAAGAGTCCAAATGCTAAAAACAAACACTCATTTATGTCGAAAATACTATAAGGTGATTGAAATGTGCAGGGTGCAGGGTTAACACCTTGCACATGCGTGCTGAATAGTGCTAGTTGCGTGCTGCAAATTTGCCAATGTAGTGTTATGTGAGAACATTAGCATTCATTTAAACACTGGTTTGAGAGCCATTTGCAACTCAGCCGATATTTGATAGCTGCATCCGTCACTTGTGATCACGCAGCCTGTCGAACCCAAAGACACCAGGCCTCGTTCGAGCCTTAAATAGATAGAAAATATCAAATGTGTAAACTGGAGAAGCACAGGCGGATCCGTTACGGTTTCACGTTGTCCTTTTGACTCTCTGCCTTTCCTATCACTGCACATTCTTGCATCTAGTTAGTCAGTCTCGCAATGCAGCACATCAGTCCAATATAATATCTTGTGGCCCTGGTGTGTCTTGGTATCACGTCACGGCTTTTCCTGTTATGATAACAGTTACCAAAAGCAGCCCAGTGTGATAGTCGTGACAAAATGGCCCGGACGCTTCTCCGGTGGGTCCAGGCTTAAAGTCGACCAGTTTACCTCGGAGAAACGAGGCCATGTGTTGCGCCTCCTGCCTCGTCTCTGATCCACTGCTCCCACAGATCCGCATTTCACATGCAAACACCCGCCTGTCTGTTTAGTGCATCTGCAGCTCAGCTATGATGTCAGGTCATAACCGTGAGCTGCAGGCCTTGTGCTCGCGTTCAGCTCAACGAAAATCTGCCATGAAAAACAAGTTAGTAAACTGAGTATACAGCACTGTCAAGGTCACTGTCTAGTACACTGTCTGCTCGATATTGAAATTGCCCTCCTGGAATTCACTGGTCCTGTCCAGACAGGGCAATAGCCTGAACAAAAGGCTTTTCTTCCCATTTTCTCTCTTTGATTCTCTACAGGCAGGTTGCCACAGTTATAGCTTTGTGCAACCCTTTTAAAGCTTCCTTGAAAGAAAACAAACCACCAAGGGAAGCCCAAAGAACACACAAAAGTGATAAAGGTTTACTCGATCTGATCTTAATCATTTGTTTACAGTGACAGAAGAAACTGCTGCTTTTTTTAAAAATATAAATATCACCTTTACATTTGCGCCTGTGAAAAATTATGCATCAAAAATATTCATTTCAGCTATGATGGAGGTTCAAGGTTTAAGATAATCCACATGGAATTAAGAAAGAGTTGTCTATGTCTACATTTGATCTAAAATATAACACAACCTTAAACGCAATCTTTATTATTCTCGCGTAGAAAGGTGCAAATATGTAAAAAAAATTAAAAAATAAATAATCACATTTAAAGTAGCATAATAATAATAATAATAATAATAATAATAATAATAATAATAATATAAACATTTGTAGTTCAATGACACTGTGTATAAAGTATATTTACATGAAGTTATAACGGCGTATTTCGTCAAATAATTGAATCCTCTTAATTTAGCCTATTTAAAATCAATTTGTCAGCTTATTCGTTTTTTTTTTAGTTGTGTGCAGTGTGTGTGCGTGTATGAGCGACTGTTGAAAATTAAAACAAAACCAAACGCAATCTGCTGATTCAATATGGGAACATATTTACCATAAATTAATTCTAAATTTTATAACTTTGCTGAAATCCTCAACCACATGTTCTTAATTGTAAACGCACTGACATAACCACTGCTGTCAGAGTTAACACAGGCGCATATTATCTTCTTATATTCATAAAGACAAGGGCGGATAAGCAAAGGAAAATAATAAAACAAAAAAAGTGTCGAAATCTTGGCTGTTATTGTTGCGACGAATCATTTTCATATGATCGAATGGGATACACCAGCAATAAATTCAGAAAAGTCACAAAATTATCATTGGACTGTATTTTGGTGATATTTAGTCTAAACAATAAAACTTATGACAAAACAGACAAAAGGAGAAACATGACGAGTCACACACATTATACTTGTGTATTTACTGTACCATCTGCTTTAAGCCCCAAACTCCTCTTAAAATACCCGCATAAACAGCATAAGTCATACCAGTTGTTTATTCTCAAATAAAATGCATTAAATTAAGACCAGGGTTAACCCAAAGTCCCGGCTGTGCAAAAGGGAAATCCTGTATAGGGATCTAAAATAGTCCCAAATCAGAGTGAGTCACTTCCTGATATTTTCCTCTGGTCACCACCAGAGGTTATCAGCCCCCTGTCTCATGTCTGCAGCTGACACTGGCCTGCACCGCTTTCAAGCCTCCACACAAACAAAACTCATGCAACTTTCTCAACATTTCAACTTTTTAAGTCAAAAATCTCAGCAATTTAACGCATAAAAGCAAGTTTATGGTCACTGTTTCATTTTATTTTAGTTTCCCAGAGTGATGTTTTAGAGGTTTTATCCTGCTACTTCTTTATACTGCATTAAAAGTAATCCCGGGAGTGTGTTTAATTATTATAGGTAACAACGTAAGGAAATAAACATTTAATTTTCCAAAAAAATACTGTATATTTACTTTATATTTACTGCAGGAGTAGAATAGGGAAAAATGTTTTTTACGTTATTTAATAAATTGAAGATTCTGGATAGCCTATACGTATATATTTGTATTTGACAAAATTAATAATATTAATGTGAAGTTATACTTTGTATTTAAAGTTAACTATAACAGCAAAATATACTTTAATTGCACTTTATCTTAAAATAGGCTACACTTAGCATATCCGTGTTACCTTATTTTATTATAGTTGTATTATAATAATTTCTATATGTGACAAAATGCTTTATAGCGCTGCTTAGCAAACTCTAAAATGACACAATTTCTGAAAAAAAAAAAAAAAAAAAAGAAAGTCGTAAGTATCCAAAGTAACAGGAATTAAATGCAGTGTGTATTCAGGACCAGGCATGTTTTCTTTACTCATAACTGCGCCCTGAAGATGCACAAATAAAACACACGCCTGTCACGGGACATACTCTACATTATTTCTTTATATATACGTACGTTTTGTCCGTTTAATGCACTGCGTTTACAGTGAGCTAAAAAAGTCTTTACGCACAGTCCCATTCAGGCCTGCTGGTATAGTAGGAAGAAAACGGCCATACCTTTAATCGTTATATTGTGGGCGACGTCGTATTATCATTTCCTCTCGCTGTGTAGGCACTATGGCTGCTGCTGAGGATTACTGGTGTTAGTGTGAGACGTCAAAAGTACCTGTCCTCCGTGGTCAATAACACACACCTCATGATGAGTGCATGAAACCATTGGTGGTTCCAGAGGCATGGGCCAGAACAACTACTTTTAGAGGACTTCTGCAAAAAGTACAAAAAGAAAAGCGTCCAAATGTTAATGCAAACCTATAAGAAGATGGTCAGAAATGCAGGTCAGAGGATATCACTACACTTCCCCTTTTTTATGTATTTATGGCATGTCATTAAGCCTGGCTGTCTAGACAGGGAAATAGCACCTTGTTTGCCTACAAACAAACCGCCGGCATCGGTGTCCAGCCCCCTATTTATTATTCACAATCTGCTGTGATGTCAAGGTCAAAGTGACTGCATAGTCATGGTCAAGGGTAAATGACGAGGCCCACAACTTTCCACAAGGATTGAAAATGCAGGAGCCAGACAAACACAAACTTCACTCCCCGAAATCACACCAACAAACTCCAAAGATGTGAAGAAGCGGAGGAAAATGAAAGAGTGTCATGTGAGACTTTAAAAGTAAAAGCAAAACCTCCACCAACTGGGACGTCAGCGTCATTTTGACTAAACCACCACAACATTATGTGTTACTAGTTTTATTTAGATACTGTTCAAGGTCACAAGAGTGAGTTTTGTGGAGGCAAAAGCAACTGTGTTAATTTTAATTTATTTGCTCTTATAAGGACTCATGTGTAACTTATTGACACAGAAACTGGATTATGAGACTAGAAATACACTATTAAAGTTAGGTTCACTTCAACTTTGATTATTCTTATGAATTTCTTGTATGAATATTCATTTTTTAATCAAATTAGTGTTTCCTCTGAATCAAAAGTAGACTTTAAGGCCTGAAAATGTGAAAAAACGAACCGCGCCTGCAAAAGCTGTACATTCAGAATAAGTGAATGTAAATAATAAATACATTTAATTAAATACATGCTCCATATTCCGTGTTTAATAATGGTGTGCAGCTTATACTTTCGCCCGCCCGCGTGTGTGCGCACAAACAGAGGGACTGATATATTTAGAATGAAAATGCAAAACAAAAGTACGGACTCAAGCACGGATAAACAAATATAAGTTAAAGATCAATGCACAGCTCATCTGAGCTCATCACACTTTGCATTTCTCTGTCCATAACATGACCATGTGACAAATAATCAAATGATGAATCTAAAGAATGCACGCGGAGCTCCAAACCGGCACACACTCTGTTTCAGATGTAGTTTTACGCACGCAAACCTCTCCCTTTTTAAGGCAGCTTCTTTTTTTTAATCCATTCATCAAATATAAAGTATGTAGAAGGAGGAGAGTATGGACGAAATAACTGACGGGATTGGACTCAGTCCTTTTGGGGCGCAAAAAGAAACTGTTTTTAAATGCATCCAGTAGATATGATTAATACATGCAGATTCTGAAAGGCTGAAAACAGGACTGGTGGTAGAACTAGTGCAGGCTGTCCTGACAGCTGATCTGCTTTTTGACATCTGAGATACACAGAGATGATAGTGCCAACTTCACTTTTGCCAAGTCATATTTCAGGTAATGAAGACACCTTTGGCGTTAACCTGATTGAAAACCGGAATGAGTTGGAAACCATGATGGGAACTGTTTTAGTCCTAGGTCTACCTGTTTCTCTCACCCGCCGATGGACATTCTCTAAATTAATCCTGTGAAACATCAGATGCGTAAAAATTTCATCTGACATCCTTATCCGGTACAGAGACGCGTTTATAATTCATTTAATCTCGTGTTTTTCTCTTCGTGGATCACAGTTGGCGTGAATGATGCGGATAATCCAAATACGCATAATCAAAAATCTCGCTTTCCTAAAAAAACAAACCAAAACATAAAATACCCAGAAAGTTTGAATCTAACACTTTAAATCTTAACCCTCCATTCTCCCATCCATCCATACTCTACATATGAAGGAAAACAACCACAATGCAATGGGATATCTTGCTGTAACTTGAGAAAGGAAATGTTGCAAGTAGGCTGTTTGATTGACTTGAATATGTGAGCATATTCATAATCATCATTTATTTATGAAACACGTTACCAGTACGTAATTCAACACCACAATACAGTTTCACATACTGCACCAAAGTAGAAATTACAGGCTTCGTACAAGGCGTGGGATTAGCTCCAATGCTACAAAGAACAAAATAAAACGATTGTGCATTTATGTGTAATACTCACTGACTTTTAATGGTTTACAATCATTCCAGTTGCATGACAGAATCCTTCACTGATAAAGGAAAACATACAGGTCTTGGGATATTCCAGTTTACAGTTCCGCCATACAAGATAATATGAATTAAATAAAGGCATTGCACTATACAGATTAACAACATAGCAGCCTTTGTTTTACCCCAGGCTTAAGAGAACATATCCCACACATAGAACATTGTTTTTTTTTTAATCAGAAGAAATATTGAGAAAAAAAATCTCTGTTCTCCCATAACTCCCTCTGTGAGCTCTTCGTCGAAGGTCTTTAAGTCTTTGAAGTTGTAGGTTTGCCACAATGTCTCCTGTTTTTTTTATGGCGATTATGTTTTTAGAATGACATCAAACCAATCTGCCCGTTACAAGTCTGACAAACATATCAGTCCTTTTGAAGATCTGGCTTTAAAAAATAAAAAGGAAAAGAAAAAAAAAAACACGCAATACTTGTCTTTGAAATACAGATATCGTTTTAAATATTATATATTTATATATGTACATTCATATAAAACAAATGTGAAGTGAATTTTCAGTTTTTTCACAGTTCTTAGAGCGTTATTCTCTAAACTGAAAAACGTAGGGCGGGTGTAATGGTCGATGAAGATGATGATGATGGAACTTAAATTAAGAAAAACACTCAGTCAAAATGTTCTTCAGCCACGATTTTAGATGCAAGAGGTAAATATATGGCATGGTATTTTGGAAGGTATGAGTTGCTGTTTCCAGGAGGTCGCTGATCTTATCAAGTGGTGTGCATGTGATTGGTCTTGGATTTACTGACAAATTTCTTCTCCTTGACCCGCCGGTTTTGAAACCAGATGGTGACTTGACGCTCTGACAGGTTTGTGGCGGCCGAGATGCGCCTTCTTTTGTCTTTGGTTATGAACTTGCTGGCTGCATACTCTTTCTCCAGCTCCTTCAGCTGGATCTTGGTGTAAGGGACGCGCTTTTTACGCCCTCGACGATAACTGCTGACCTCAGGCTGCAGTGGCACAACATCTGGAAAATGAAAAAGAAAATGTAAGAAAAATGTTAGATATTAAACAACAATGTTAATTTGGCAAAACTCTTAATTATGCATATGCTTTGGAAAAAGAATGTTGCGTTTAACTTTAAAGAAATATGAATTTTAAACTTGTTAAAATTATAATTATAAAGAAGCTCGACCTCTGTGGTGTGTGTCTGCATGTGTGTGTGTGTGTGTGTGTGTGTGTGTGTGTGTTTTACGGTGGGGGTGGGGGTGAGGAGGCAAGCATCAGATATGTTGGTGTAGTCAGGTTCTCAGGTGTTCTGCACCTGACATTAAGGAATGTAATAATCATATCATGTGAGTTTACTGTTCAGCGCAAACTATAACAATTGTTACGTCCTATTCGACTTTCTTATTCTACTTTTACTACCCAAATAAAGTTGCTAATCGTGTTTTAGATAAATCTCTGTCAGATATCTTTCATTGGGCTTCAGTTTTGCACTAAAACTCTAAGAATGAACTGTGCGTTAAAACTGTGTGTTCATTTTAACCACGGGAAGTGTGAGCAATATGGCGGCCTATGTGCCTGGATACACACAAAATAACTCAGGCTGTGAACAAAAATACACCAGAATCCGCCCCTTAAATTAGATAAGAACAGAAAACTGCAGTTGCCTATTGCGCAAAAACTACTGTAAATATAAATACATAAAAATATATTACAAACGCGCATAGTAATTTATCTGCTTTGACACGTCGTTAATTCCAACAATATTGATTCGAAATGTCTGAACTCAACCAAAAACCTTTTGACACTGGCTATATATAAATATTTACAATATATATGTATGTTGAGGAGAACAAAGTGCTGCGATTACACCCTATGGGCAGACTGACGCTGAGTTCAAGACAACCAATGAAAAACATGACAGGACAAGTATGGTAATACCTGGAGAAATAGTGGCAAGCTGTGAGACATGAAGCTTTTTACCCCCGTGTAATTTTACAGTCTGGGGGTGTTGAAATTTCTTCATAGCAGATGTAGGTATATGGGGTTATATAGATGTTCATTTAGGACAGTGGATCCCAAAATAACACTTATATGCTCACACAACTTCTCTGGTACATGAATATCCTCCTGTGAGTGTGTTTTAGAGACTATGTGAAAACTGGCAGATGATTGGTAGATTATTTCCTGACAAAATAGTATTCGTGGAGTGTACTTTGCATGTGTGTGAACTTGAATGTAGTGAGACACACATACGCGCGCGCAGGGACAGCGTGTGCCTGTGTTTTTGTGCATGTGTGCGCGCGTGCTTGTTTACGTGCCCGTGCTTGCGTGGCTTGATCTTGTGTATTTTCAGTAAAAGGGGGGCATATGGCGAGTGTGAAGTTCAGTGGAGGTCTGAGAGCATCCTTATCTGAAATTAAAATACCTACAGATTTCACCAAGATAATAAACCCTCGTGGCAAACGGAGCAGCCTAGTAAACACTCTGTAAACGACATACTGGTCGGGCCCTTGTGTCTATTATCAGATAACATGCATGTTGCATGATAATAAGTAAAGCAAAAGGCTAAGCTCATTACAGTGACATAATTGAGCAGTGGTTGTGATGCATTCATGAAACGTGGTACAGAAAAAGCCAATGCAAATTAATTCTGTATGCAAAAAGACTGTGGAGACATCGCAGGACGCACAGATTTATTGGCACTATTCAAATACTCAAGGCTAGGCTTCTGCACTAGATTGTCAAATTGGGGGCAAAGGTATACCTGCAGTGGTGTTTCACTATTCTACAACACTGAAAACGAACTACTCATCATATGACTTGAAAAGGGGAAAAAATTACACACTGCCAAACCCAAATGCTTACTCTGTTTTAACTGTAATTTATTGGAAAAACTATCGAAAATTACAACCCTGATAATTATTTTAATGCAAACTTCTAAATATAACAATGTTTGTTAAATTATGGGATATTGTCTACAGTTCATAACGCACAAATGACAACACACAAGAGACTGTGACAGTTGTTTGTTTGAGCTGCACATTTAGTGTTTCCCTGCACTTTCTGGTAAGTTGATATTGGCAGTTTAACACAATAAAATTCATGGACTATGCAATAACATCTCAGCAGGGTAAAATATCAGCCTATATTTAAATAGCTATCTTAATGTGATGACACAGGTGCTAAAAGCCAACAAGCCGCTGAACTAACTCATGAATTCCTGTCTGTGGGAAACGCATGAAAATAAAAGTGATCGGTTTCGTACCTGGAAAAGGTGATTTCCACAGATGAGTTGACTGCGTTTGTTCTTTGGAGCAGTACACCTGCCCATCCCAGCCATTGGAGAGAGCCCAGTGCTGGTAACCCTCCATGGGGATCAAGGCGTCGTGCCGCGGCTCAGGATGGGCACTGATACTGGGCACCACAGACACGTCCAGATATCCAGGGACAGCCTGATAAGAGCTGGCGAAACTCGGGTAAAAGGCAAACTCTTTTGCCCTGGTAGACAGTTCTTCCGTGGGCAGCGCTGTGCTGGGCTCGGCATATTTCTCTGCAGGATGGTACGAGCAAGGCTTCTGCTGCAAGTTCACGTTGTGCGAATGAGATAATCTACAGCCGTAATAAGGGTTTCCAAATGGATAACCGTAGCTCAAAGATGCACTCGATGATGTCTGGGGAGCGGGACACTGTCGGCCGGTGTCTGGAGAGGAAATATCCGAGTAGACGGAGCCCTGGTGGGTCGCTATGGTGCCAGAATGTCGTCCCAGCGC
>JAPTGW010000026.1:18854445-18865729 GCA_029814545.1 Apogonichthyoides opercularis
CCCATTTGGATGTTCAGAGGCTCTGTAGTTACCATGGAAACACTGTCATCTTCTACAACATTGATTCACCAGTAAAAACCATGGAGCTGGATCAATGCCAGTGGATGGACACACTTGGTTTTCTTTTTATTTAACGATATTTTTGCTGAAAAAAATCACTTTCTCTGTTTTGGTACAATAACCTTTGAATTGACTTGAGTTTTCATGAACATCTAAATTAAATATAGGAAAATACATGATTTACAGTGAAAAATGGAAAATATAGATGATAATATTATAATAAATGGGGATAAATTGCTTAAGAAAGGTAAAATACAGAGAAAAATTCATTTGGGAACTTACACAAAAGCCGCACTGGGTCTTTATGGGTTAATATTTATTCTAAATACATGCATTCTGCTGCTGCCCGGTACTGTTTTTGTTTACAATATTTGTAAGTTGTATAAAAATATGCTTTCCAATAATAAAACATTTTATTCAAAGAAAACATTTTTGTGACAAAAATCAAAAATTGTCCAGTAATCTCACAAAAGTAGTTTATTGTGCCTCTTACTGTTTATATGGCTTTTCTTTGTATGACAAGAGTTGACATAAACAGAGGGTTAACAACACCTTGGCCATGTTGAAAGAACTAACAAAAAAAAAAACAATACAACATAATCTCAATGATCCGCCGGTGGCAGAAAGAAAGGATGAGGTTATCACACAAGAGTTTTTGTGTGACAGCACCATACAAGGACATTCACCCGATGACTAAAAACATGTAACAGCGTTCACTCTCTCATACACACAAACACTCACACACTCAAAATGAGGAGACCTGCCCATGTTCAGAGATGGGACCTCTCATCGCTACAGAAATGAAGTTCATATTGCTTCAAAGAGAGACAGAAAAAAAACCTCTGTATATCAGCTGCGCTTTCCCAGCCGATCGCCTGGTGAGACGTTTTGGCAATAAAGAAATGATACATGAGAACATATAATCCTCCACAGCTCCTTTTAAGAGAAGTGAGGATATACACAAGAAGACAAGATGATATAATGGCTTTTGGGATGAGAAGGCAGTTTGCTGCATGGATGCCAGCATGAGCTCAGGCAGGGCAGCGTTGATGATTTTTACCCCTCTGGGAGAGTCAAACTAGCATCCATGCTGTTCTTCAGACTAGTCACCTTCTATGTACACAAAAAAAAGGGTTGTTGAGCTGATCAAAACTGAATACACACATAAATATTGCCTGTTTCTAGCATGCCTGCAAGCAGCTAGGGTTTGGTCCTCACTGAAAAGCCCTGAGTCTGATTCCAAAATGTCTTCCATAAAGATTCCTGCTTTCCACTTGCATAATGTCTTTGTTCATTGTGTTGATGCATAATGTCGCTACTATGTGTGGATGATTTCTGTCTGTGCTGAAAATGTGCATTTGTGTGTATTTGTCTACTGACATCATCGGGGAGTGCTCTAAGTTTGATTGTATTTATGTTGGACATGTTAATGGGGATAGAACGTCTACTCTCAGTGGACGGGATGCGCCGTACTTGAATACAGGATCACAAAAGTGCTACATATACGGTCAAGTGTAAATCTCTGTCCGGGCGCTCGATGCCGGGTCGGTACATCTGTTCCAACTGAGAATAGATTGAAAGGAGTGTGTTGGTGTAAATAAACTGTGCATGATTTTTTTTTTCTTGGGGGCGTGTCTTATTATTAGTGCATGTGTGTGAGTGAGCGCTCTGCTGTAAGGATTGTACGGATTGGATCATGGCTGGAGTCCCTGCCAGTAGTCAATCTCATGCTCCGAAGATGACTTTTCCTAACTTTGGCACAAAGGTACGTACTTTTCTGCAGTGACAGCATATGTTGGCTGCAAAGAGAGCAAAACAGAATAATGCCAATTCCCTGATAACAGAAACTAATTAAGTCACTGTAACAAAACAATAGACCTCTAGGTTGATTATCATTGACATCCACAGTGAGCCAAAGTGCCCATAAAAGCCCCAGCTAAGCATATGTAGCTGTTAAGGAAGACCCAGCCAGTTCTGATTACCCTTCTTTCCCTCTGAATATCTTCTCGGGAAAGCTCTTCAAAGAAAAAAAACTTGTCTAAAGGATTCATATATAAAACCAGAATAACAAATAAAGACAAAAATATAATGGTATATAGATATGTATGGACTTAATTCATAAATTGAAAAAAGGAAAAAAACTGGAAAACAATATTCAAATGCAATAACCACAAAAACAAAGATTAGCATACTCATTTGGTTTTGCCCTGTACTATTGTTTTCTTTTGAGAAATGTGCTTGTTGTAATCCATCAGCATCAACTGCTCACTTCTGGTATCTGGTTTGGCCGTTCCCCTATTTAGATATAAACAACAACAGTGGGAAAAAAAAAGAAACATTTAGCTTTCTCAAAGAGGTTATGTTCTTTTTGTCAAGTTAACTCCGCTCTTGGCTATGCCAGGAGTTCTTATGGTTTACTGTCATCTCTCCTTTACTTGTTTCTGTAGTTCACTTGTCATGGACCATGTGGCCTGAGTTAGGAGTGTCTGTACACATAACGCTCTGCTGTGCCCCACTGCAGAGACACAATGATGTGCAGTAAGGAGAGAGGAAGGGGGAAGGAAAGGCCAGCATTTTCTTGAGGTGAAACTGTGTTGGTTTGTCTCATTTTATGTCTGCATGTGTTTCTGTGTATGCCTGTAAATCTGCTTGTGTATGTCTGTGTTGGTAAAAAAAATTGCTCTGTTCTGTTCTGTTCACTGTGCCCTCCCAACAAGGCCTTTCCTCGACCCATCTATAGCCTCCAGAACCCCCCAGGGCTCCCCGTCACTGTCCGAGCCTCTGTCTCGCTCTTCATCCCCCACATCGTCGTCGTCGTCCTCATCCTCCTCTTCCGGCGACGGCTCGCTGCCGTTCTCCGTGGCCCAGCTGTCGTCCTCATCCTCAGCTTCCTGCTTCAGAACAAGCGCTGGAGGTGGAGGTGGTGGAGGAGGGGGCGGCGGCGGACTCTCATTGGACTCTGTTTGGTCGTCGAAGGCCTCTGGGTTCTCGAGCATCTCCCTGATCAAAGGAGGCATGGGCCCTGGGATCTCCATCTTCAGAGTGATGGCTCTCTCTGCGCCTGAACACAGACAACATGGAGGCAGATGATGAGCAGCATTCTCCCAAAAGGGTCCGTCATCCAAAACATAAACGAAGCAAGTCATAGACAGGTAGGAATCCACTCTAACATTAAACCACTGTGAAACATTATCACAGCTTTTAAGGAACTTTTTTCACTTTTTAATGATAAGGCATGGCAAAAGTATTTATGTAGCACCATTCCTGCACAAGGTAATTCAAAGGCATAACATTACATTAAAATAATAGGGAATAAATCAATGATAAATGACGAAACATTTCAAAATATCCATGAGCGATGCTTTATCTTTGTCACTAGAAAATCCTAGTTAGACCTGAATATAAGTAAAGTTAACTTGATGATACTGAATGCATCATTTTAATTAATAGTGGCTTAATTATATAATAATAAAGAATCATATTCAATGGTCGTAAGAGACTTTTTGTTTTTTGTTAAAGGTGAAAACATGCAATAATAGATAAACATTGCACTTGTATTTCTGCTCCATTTTATCTGTATTTTATTTATTTTATATGTCTAAGTTCCTGTCTTTCATTGGACTATAGGGATTATTTCCCCCTTCTTTTCATTCAGCCATGGATAGGCTTTGAACTGATCAATAATGATGATAATACTGTTGTTTTGTTTAGTCTGTGCTGTTCATTTTTGGATCTTGTTTGTCATGTCAACAATCATGTCATTTTCTGTTCCACAAAGCGTGAGAAAGAAAAACAGGTTCTTGATAAATATTGATATCTGACCAGTACAGCAAAAATGCCTTTACATTGGTGGATTTTTAAATGATAATCACTATTTTATTTTGATCCTATTATAAATAACTACATATACGATAAATTCTTTTGAAAATTTGGTAATAAATAAATAAAAGCCAGATACAATCATAAAGCTCTGTGTTTATGATATTTACTATTATTCTTAATGTTATGCCTGATTCATGCTAATGATCCTGCAGAAACATGTGCATGAATGGGAAAATCTGTATAGTGATATAAAGCAACTACTTAAAATTTTACATATCGTGTTTCCCGTTTTATCCAGAGAATCCCAGCCCCCCCTGGCTCCCCTCTACTTCACACCCTGTATTAAGCAGCAGCAGTTGGCAGAGCCTTGAGTCTCACAAATTGGTCATGACAGCAGTCAGATTCTTTTCAGTGATCACACTGCATCCCAGAAATGAGATTATCCATACTGACCCTTGGTGCTGATGCCCCTAAGGTCGGTGATCTTCATCAGCATGCGAGGGAACATGTGGGGCTTGTTGGGGCGGCGGCGCCGTGCGTAGATCTTTAGCGCCTCAAGTAAAGGCTCTTGCAGCTTATCCACTTTCTGAGGTTCCTCTAGATCCATACGGTCTAATGGTGAATGCAAAAGACACAATTATTGGGGGAATTATCCATTTGAGCCACAAAATGTAGATTTTTTTTATGTTGTATGTACTGTGCAGACAAAGACAACAGCAACTTCCTCTTTTTTAACAGATATTAAGTGCATGGATTACTGCAGTACCTCCACAGATGAGGCAGATGGCGCTAAGGAGGCCTGTCTCTGTGTCATCCATCTCCAGGGGTAAGAGCTGGCCAGCAAAGGCAAACACCAGATCTGTGAGTGGTCCAAAGCCAGCGTTGTGCATCTGAGTCCGATTAAGAGTCAGGCCATCTGAGAAGGTCATAGTGTCCTGTTCAGGAGTGTAGCGTGTGCAGATCCTCAGCATCTGTGTGCGGCAGAAGATAAGACGTAAGCAAACAGGATATAAAGATGATAAAAAGCCCCAAATTAAAGACATTCTAAAAAAAAAAAAAGGAACACAGACAAGCATAAGCTTAAGGTGATGCATACTATTCGGCAAGTAAAGCATGGAAACGTTTCTGACAAGAACAGGAAAATGCAAATCACATGACGAACCAAGAGTGACTGTTACATAACATCAGGTACAAAAATAAAGGGCTGTCAAGAAGACAAAGGACTGCCTATAGAGCCTCATTTCAGCCTGTTTCACCTCTGCTCAGTCACCTACTGCACTCTGTACTCACCTAAACTATGTGTTAATACAGCTGAATGAAAATATAGTCTTTTATATATGTTTATTACATCATGAGGATGAAATGGTTATTCAGTCACACTCTAAATGTAACCCCAGTCACATAAACAGCAGCATTATGAGGATGAAATACTGATTCTACAGTTGTGATACTGCCGGACACATTAACGAAGTGACAGAAAGTAATTCTAAGTTCAGTTCAGTTCAAGTAGGCAGCGAATACATTTATTCAGTTACAGTTACTCAGTTTACATATTGCAACATCAACCCAAAGTTGACACACTGAAAGAGCAGTGATTGAAAATAATGTGGTCTGCTGATAAATACACTGACTGACAGCAATTAAACACTGTTAAATAGTTACACATTCTTTTAGTGATACTTTTAATACTGAAAGTGAGAAACCAAACTCTTGTTCTATGATAATAATATGAAGTAAGTAATTAAATACAATATTATTAATAATCTAGGTCCTAAGAATATATACTGATCCACAAAGGGGGGGCCGGCACAAACAACTTTTACCGCTTTTCACCACCAGATGCCAGTGTTTCCAAATCTCAATGTGAACTGTATCCTTGGAGTCACAAAGGATTGTCCTATCTGAGTGAGTTAAGCCTACAGGAAAGTTATATATTTATATATATATATATATAAAAAAAGACCAGTTCTGTACCAGTATGTCCAGACAGGCTGACTTGAGTAGAGTGATCTGGTCAGCGATGGTAAGGGTGGTAAAACCTGGCAGCCGCTTGGCGAATTCCACAATCTTGATGATGCATTTGGTGGAGAGCTCACTGAACTTGTCCCATAGACCCAGGTCCAGCTGGACACGGTGATCTGAGCTGGAGTTCTGAACAGACAAACACAAACACCCAGGGATCAGCATGCTGTGGGCTGCTTGCATCAAGACCGAGGGTATCGCGCCTCACAACACATTTACATTTTACATCAATCAAGGACAAAAATCCATTTACATGTTGCATCAATCATTTAGAGGCCACACAGATGGCCTAATGGGGAACTGAATTCGTTAAGCCACTGCTATGTTGGGAAAGCCATGGTGTATTTGCGTCTTTGCATGCAATTTAGGAACCCTAGTGACGCACTGCTTGCAGAAAGTTGCCTCACACACTATGATTGCAGTGTAGAATGTGTGTGTGTGTGTGTGTGTAATGTGTGGGTGTGTGTGAATGTAAATGTGCGTAACTTACGGTGGTGTATTTGCCAAGTTGGCAAAGTGATGGGAAGGTTTCTTGATGGGCTTTGCTGACTTTATTGACCAACTCTTCCAATTCGCCACTTAGTTCATAGCTCTCTGGAAGCACAACCTCTTCCTTCACATCCTTTTTCTTCTTGTTTCTGTCATTACGCACCGCTACATAAAGAAGAACAAGAAAACAGAGATGTTAAAAGAGAAGTTCGCCACTTGGTTGTCCATCTCTCTACTCCACTCTTTCCCTCCTCTCCCTCCTCCTCCCATACTTTCCTTCCTCTCAGGATATCCAGTAATAGCAGAGGCACAATGTGATCCCGGTCTTAACACACATCCCACACAAACATTACACCCACATACATGTCCCATGGGTTCTGTGAAGGGCAAGAAACTGCCACTTACACACAGCCGTCCCAACACAAGGTCACATTAAAGAAAGTGCAAAACTGGAATTCTGATTGTGCAAGTGTGAATCCTGCTGTTGTTATTTCGAGCAAAACTTAAAATTGCTTTTCTGCTTTTGTGCCTTTATGAATGAAAGCAGTGTTTGTGCTGAGTAGAACAGTGAGGTTTCATGGTGCTACAGGAAGTTAGAATCATTTTGTAAAGCGATTAGTCATATGATTGGTACAGTGCCCAGCCTCACCCAGATCACCACCCCTTCTAGGCTCATCATCTGCTTCTGTCTCTCTGCCACATATTTTCCCAGGCTATCTGTATGAGCGCTAATAGATCAATAAGTTCACACTGTGAATTAGGTCACCTCATAAGTCTAATGGTGAAAAGACTGATCTGAACCAGAAGCATTTCTACATTCACCACTGTGACTGTGTGATCCACATGAAGCCACAATCCTACGTGTAAATGTGCTCTTAAATGTGTCAAAGTGAATCTCCACATTGGACATCCAGTCCAGCAGCGCTCACCTTCCTTGGACATGCCAACTTCAAAACACTTCTGCAGCCTGCAGTACTGGCAGCGGTTGCGTGTGACTTTGTTAATCTGACAGTTCTTATCTCTGTGGCAGGTGTACACCATGTTCTTCTGGATACTGCGCCGGAAAAAACCCTAAAGCATCAGGAAACGGGAGACAAAAGGGGAGTGAGTGCGAGAAAGAGAGATCATTTATTATGGTCAAGTCATCAAATCAAGTATATATGACATTTATTTGTGTCTCTTTTCACACTTTCTCATTCTGTGGCGATTTTTCACTTATCATTTGACCCAGATTACAAATGCAACAAAATTATCAACACTGCCCGAAAGGATTTCCCTCGTCTTATCTTAACGTAAAGACAGGAAGCTAGGAATTCTTGCAACCCAGCATCTGGTAGTGTAGTCTGTAATAAATCCAAGCAAAGCAGTTTCATACGAGGTCATGCTCTTGTAGATTCTTCTCACCTTGCAGCCCTCGCAGGAGCTGACCCCGTAGTGATACCCTGAGGACTTGTCCTGGCACACGAAGCAGGGCTTGTAGACACGAGGTGGAGGAGGTGGAGAGGGAGAACTAGGCACCATCTCCTCTGAGCTGGTGCTCTGGGTCTCCACCGCTGAGGACAAGAAAAAAGAAAAAGGAGAACAGGTCATTAGCACACATTTTAGCAAAAAAAAAAGTGCAAGTTGCAGTTCATTGCAAATGTGATATGGGTATTTTTTAAAATCACGAAAGAAGCCATTAGAATTTCCTTATGCTTCTGAATTGTGAATCCAGCTACAGTTGTCAAGGTTGTGTTCAATTGGTAAACATTCTGCCTGGAGATACATTATCATATATTCTTTACAAGATAAAGTTGATCAGGAGGAATAGAATATCAGCCACAGACAACAGCTTCTGTTTCCATACAGTAATTACTGCCCTAAGGAGTTGAACTTTGGGGATATTATATTTTTAAAATCAAAAACTAGAAGGATCACTAACTAAAGCAAAAGAGAAAACAACAGCGTAAGAAAGGGTGCCACTGATCGACAGGTTTTCTGATAAGACCAGGTAACAAACTGAGTGGTTGCAGCCAGGAGTCAAAGCTGGCTCTTCCTCATTCCTCACACTGACGACAGCTTATAAAAACACCTTGCACTCATACAGCATATTCACCCCACACGCATGTAAAGCTTTAATTGAAACTCTCAAACTGGAACGGAGCTGTGACATCTGCTCTACCTTGAGTCACATAGTTTCTATGGTACATTATGTTTCATTGTAGTCCAAAGCTGAGCTCATATAGGCTCTTTTGGACGTTCAACTGTGCAACGTATGGATTCCATACTTCACCCGAGAAACATAAGCTGCTGCACACACACACACACACACACACACACACACACACACACACAGGACCATGCCCTCATCACACATGCTAGTCTGCACAAGCTCACAGACACACATGTTGTCCCCCCTTACCTAACAGCACTTCTTTCAACTTTCACCCTTGGTCACCCTCAAACTTCAACCCCCCCCAACTCTGCATCCCACCTCCCCT
Organism: Apogonichthyoides opercularis; assembly: GCA_029814545.1. NCBI lineage: Eukaryota > Metazoa > Chordata > Actinopteri > Kurtiformes > Apogonidae > Apogonichthyoides > Apogonichthyoides opercularis. The sequence continues at coordinate 18,863,319 of JAPTGW010000026.1, forward strand.
TGACACACAAACCCTATTTTTCTCTTGTTTCCTGGCCCTAAATTCCTCAGTGCAGCCCTGCCAGGTTTTAATAGAGGCCTAGTCTCGTAAGGCGGCCTATAAAGGCGGTCCCATGGCTGGACTGGAGGCCCCAGCCCGGCTGGCCTACACTTTATTGGGACTTGGTCACCTTGGGCAGCTATTCACACCACCAGCTGTAGCTCCTAGCCCGTAAAAAAAGCCAATCATAAAATAAAAAACAGGGAGGCTCTAAAATTCTAACTTTTACTGCCCCCACCTCCCCCCAGCACCTTCAATGGAAAGCACAGAGGGCTAGCCTAAACTTAACCTACAACCCCCTCCTCCCCTCTCTCACACCCAAGGCTGAGGCAAAAACCACCAGCTTGGCTTTTTACAAGAAAGGGGAGACTTCAAAAAGAAGAAAAAAGGGAGCATAAAAAGAGGAATTTGATAAAAAACAGAGAAAGGGGTAGAAGGAAAAGGGGGGAGGAGAGGACACAGTTGCTCCTGAGGGCAAGTCTTGTTCAAGACCAAGCTGACCATTACTAGTACTCCTGCCACAGCTGCTGTGCCTGGCCAGCTAGGACCTCATTAATGATAGTAACAGAAATATGTCAGACATTTTTCATTTGTTGCCTGCTGCTCAAACATCTGTTTTTCATATGTATTTTTATATTTGACAATTCAGAATCCACATTCAAATTCCTCCTTTGAAAGCTTTACTTTGCTGGAGGCAAATATGTTTTCCATTACTTTTAAGAGCAATCCCAAAGCCAAATGTGCAAATCAATCTAAAACCTGAAGTTGAATGTTTCTACAGCAGTTCTCATATCTCCTTGGCCTGAATGTAACAAAGCGGTGGGGTCAGTGAGAGAGCAGAAACCCTCTGAACGTGCCATGAACCTCTTTGTTTATGCAATAATAACAGCAGCAAATGAGGCTCCAGACCGAGCGCTGACAACCCTTTAGAAAAGGACAAACCATATGTGGCGTCAAGTAACGAACACTGACTGACACCGTCTAAATGGAGAGGGCCAGTGAGAGAAAGAAAGCAAGCCAAAGAGAGAAAGGCCATCCTGGAAAAAACTCGGACAGCAGTGAGACAGAAAATACATCAGGCTCCGTCAACACGTCGAACCTGGTTCGTGCCAGAGAACATGACTCCTGTACCCGCCTCCCAGACTTCGCCTCTTTCAGCCCGCTCTATCTAAATCCCCTGCACCACTTACCCAAGGGCGCCACAGTGAGAGGGCCCATTCAGGCAGCCGCCCTGAGCCCCTTTCCCCAGTCTCCTCAACTGAGCTCATCACTGTTTAGAAAACAAAGCGCTGTGAAATGAGAGGCCCTCCTTATCAGCGCTCCGAGGCCTGGGGCACCATTTGCATGACAATCCGCCGGCCGAGGCCTGTGAGCCGATGACGGACTGATGAGATGAGAGGAGTGGGATAGGTGGGTGGCTGCTGTTGTTGGGGGAGGAGAAGAGGATAAGAGAGCAAAAGAAGGAGGGATAGTTGAGTTATCAGTAGCCACTGTTCGTTTCCTGCTAAGTATCAGTTTACTCCATAATCCCTTCTCTCAATGCTCTCTGTGCTCAAGTGGCCCAGCTGCACTGACCAGGCCTAATCCCTCAGTCACATATCTACATAGATACCATTCACTCACTACAAACGACACACACATGCATACAAGGGGATAATATTCACTAGATACAAACTAGAAAAAAAACATGCAAAACAATCTGCTGCCCTTACATTACATTAGCATGCGTCAGTCTGAGCAGAATGTGCAGCTCATCATTCTCCACAACCTCATTAGATGTGAAATGTAAGTGCACATGACAGAAATAGCTGTTTAGCTGAAGGTGACTTCAACTAGGTCAATTACATTAAATTCTAGGTCAAGTCAAATGGGCCAGTTGAGGTCCCTTTAGGTTCAACAGATACGACAAGAGTCAAAAGACAGAACAGAGACAAGCAGAGGATATTATAGGAAAAAACAGGGGACTTTCTGGAAACACTGAGGCTGCCTGTTGTTCACTCGACTGGAAAGGGGAGTGTTTCTAATGTATGTGAGCAAAGGCATGACTATGCAGCTCGTGTTTTGTGTTGCAATACACTCCTTTTAACTGAGCAGCATATGACATTCTGGCAGGGCAACAAGTATTCTTTCACAATAGGCCTGCAGATTTTGTCTACGTGACTTGGTGGTGTGATTGAATCTTCAGTGGGATGCAGTTTCAGAAGTCTAGTCTTGGCATGTGAGATCAAATACTAAAGCAGTTTTTGTGCGACGACTTGTGTATATACTATACACTGGCATACTCTTTTAGGTGTTTGTCTTGCGTGCGTGCGTGTGTGTGTGTGTGTGTGTGTGTGTGTGTGTGTGCGTGAGTGTGTGTATGTGTATGTATA
>JAPTGW010000026.1:19296004-19308008 GCA_029814545.1 Apogonichthyoides opercularis
AACTTGGCACATATATAGAGGCAATTGATATGCTGACATCAGCACACGCATAGACATGATGACATCAGCTGGATCGAGGCCGAAATGAGCTACAATACGTGCAAGAGGTGGGGTTTGTTGTGCCTGGCACCAGTTGTTAAAATATAATAACAATACCATTTCTTTAGTATTTTCATATTGAATGGACAGTGGAGTATATTAATTAACAGAGTCTTTAATTCAATCAGCAGGTGAAAAATAAATGACAACTATCTGAAGCGCCTTGGTTTGTGCCGCCTTAGCAGGAGCTCATAAGCCTCATGGATCTTCACAAACATTGCCTCAGAATCCTTGCCGGGGTTGTGGTCTGGGTGCCATGTCTTCGCCAGCTCCCGATAGGTTCGGGTTATCTCCTCAAGAGAGGCCTCTGCTTTCAGTGACAGTATCTGCAACAGGAAACAGGATTACTGGCCTAGATGAATATGGGACTTGACTGGTTACTGTCAGTATATGTACAAACAAAAAGGTAGCGAAAGTCACATGTAGATGAACACAGACAAGAACACATAGTAAGAATGTAATAAACATGTCATTTTGATTGGTGGAATGGAATGAAGTACTCAGCCTACTGTACTTAATTAGAGGTTGTACTTGACAATTTCCTTCTGTTCCACTGCATCTCTACACAGTGTTGTATTTATTACTATTACTACTTTTCACATTACAGTTATTCATCCTGTTCCTGTCCAGTGAAAACCACATATCTCCAAATTTGCTGATTATGAATATTTGTGAAAAACTAAAGGGTGATGGATTTCTCAATGGGTCGAGTTTAAAATGATCTTCCATCCTTAGCTAAATGAATTATTTCAAACCTATATTCACTAGAAAAACCATTGTTGCAATTCAGGCCAGTTTTTCTGAGCTGATGAAAATAGCTTTTTATAGATACTGTATGTACTTTTCACAGGATAGCAGTGCTACAAACACATGGTGACCTAATTGATATGACAGTAAATACATAATATTAATAGAAAAACACAGAATATGAACATTTAGCAGCATGGGATTTTATATTTCATGAACATTTTGAATGTAAAATTGTTACTTCCAGTGGAGTATTTACACAGTGTGGTGGTAGCAGTATTTTTACTGAGTGGCTCCATCACTATTACCATAAAAGCATACTAATATATGCACAGACTTAAACACACAGTGTCTCTAAACAGGTGATGCTATCACAGTTAAATGTCTAAAGTTACTGTATTTGCCAAATTATTTCTATAGAAGAGCGATTTTTTTGTAAAATGCACACAATATATACATAACTATTTTTATCAGTCTTTGGAATAGTATTACATCGCTCACCTGCAGAGCCTCTTTTTCTTCCTCAGTATATTCTTTGAGCAGTATTTCTAGCACCTTCCTCCAAGCCTCCTCATAGTACCCTCCTCCAGTCAGAGCACACAAGATCCTATATGGCATTAACAGGATGTACTCCAGTGCGCCTCTAAGCCAAGGTAAAAACCAGAACATATCCAGCAGTGCTGATACACAGTCAGACAGGTAGTAGAGTGTGGCTGTGGTGTTATGGAAAATGCAGTAACCTAGTGGAGCAGAGAAGGCCAGCCAGGCTAAACCGAGCCTGTACAGCCGTGGAACTGGACACAAGATAAAGAAAAATGCAATTTTAGAAGATATCATTAAAAGAAGAGCAATCTACTGTTTACATGTGTGTAGAAAGAAAATCTGACAATTTTGCATGTTTTGTTAGATGTCCTCACCTAGTCCTGGCTTGGTTTCAGGATTTTGTGGAGGTTTAAACCTGCGGTGTTGTGCAGCGGTGATACTGGCAGCCAGGCTAATAGGGAGAGGTGACAAAGTACTGCCATAGAAAACCGGGGATGTCATAAGACAAGCAGTCAGAGTTTTCTGAAGATCTGAGGTTTGCTGGCCCACAGTAGACACCAGATGTACCCCCGCCCCCACACATAAAGGAAGGACGAGCAGGTAGAAGTAGCTGAGGGAGTTCAGTCCTATCAGAGCCACAGTGCCAAAGTAGATCCCAACACATACCTGTCCCACAAATCTGGTAGGACCTAGAGTTGGGATGGCCTCAGTGGGGTGTCTTCTCTTCGCTTTCTTTGCTTCTTGATTGGCCTCACTGACATATGAAGGGATTCGTATGGCCTCCCTGACCCAGCCAAAGCCAAATCCTCCCAGAGTTAGTATCCATAATAGAGCATGGCTGTCTCTTCCTAAATATAAATGATGAAGTCCCAAAGGCCCACCTACAGCCCACAGCACATAGGTTACCATTACACTTTTACTCATGCTTTGGCCTCTGTACATCAGTCCCAGTGCAGATATGGAGTACTAAACATCCTTGTTGTAATCCTGCAATAAAGAGAAGTATATAAATAGATCATTTAAAGGAACAATGTAGATGTTGCTTATTCAGATACGATATAAGAACATTAAGTGGACCATCAGTGTTGTAAATCTGTGTCAGTTTAATTAATGCATTTATATTAAGAACCAATCTGTTATCTGTTTGTTTCATTTTTCTAACATTATCTCCTTTTGTTTTTTGTGAAAAGCTACTCGTGTTATTATAATGCTATATCTAATTCATTACATTACTCTGGTCAATGCTTTATTTTCTGCTGGTCAGAATAGAATCTAATCTGTGGTCCACGATTAAATAAGTTATTACATAATGGAGATTTATCTTAGCTTGACCGGCATGTTTTTGTCCATGTTTACTCGTGTTATCATTTTTTATGAGACAAAACACAGAAATGTTGGCTAGTCATATGATGTAGGTAAGAAATGATAGTCCAAACATCACTATCGTTAATGAGCAAAACACATTAGGCTGATTTTTTTTTTTTTTTTTTTTACCCATATAGACTTACTCACCTGCTTTTGATGAATGAAGACTGCATTACTCACAGAACACTAAATTATTAATCCGTATCCCAGGAAATCCTTTTTCACTCGTTTCTGTCATTAACATTACTCCATGTTGTTGCAACACTTTGGTGGACTTTGAATCGTGACAGTGAATCTGACAGATAATGTCACACATTAACATTTAAGCCCTAAGTCATGTGAGGTGAAAATGATCAAACACTGTGTTATGAACAGATTCATTCCCTTGGTTAATTTGATATTTGACAATGACCAAAAACATTAAGATGATGCTCTTGGAAAATAATCAGTGATGACAAACATGAAGTAAAGAGGTACAGTAGCTAATCAGCAATGTTTACAAGCTATTTAAATACTCTGTTCGGCCTATAACAGGAAAGATGCATTTAAAATATAACTTTAAGTTGCCTGACCTAACAGCTTATTATAAGACATGTAAGATATTAAAAAACAAAACAAAATATGACCTCAGTGAGTAGCAATTATTATCTTCTCTTGACATTCAAAGCAGCACTTCCAAGGCTTTTGAGATCATTTCAATATAACAGCTTGCATAGCCAAGACTTAGAGTAAGTATAATGATGAAAGATGTACACAGTTTTAGCTAAATTTGATAATCTGTAAAATTAGATTTACATCCTATCCTAACAGATGACTTTGTGTGGAAATAATGTTAGACATACAATTTGTAAGTCCAATGATCAACAGAAGGAGGCACCCAGAATGTTTATCAGAAAGTTACCCAACAAATGTCTTTACTCTCTCAGTAACAGTCCTGAAGAAATGCTGTGACCTGTTTCCAGCTGTGGAAGCAATGTCAATATGACAACTTCAGTTTAAATATTTTTAATGCATCTTTTAGTTCATTAGCATCCAAGCTTTCAAACTGTCTTTCTCAAACTCAAATAGTAGGACCAAAATGGTCACCAACTGTTAGAGCAAGAACAATATAATAAGTGCAAAATACTACGTGTGAATTCATCTTCCTAAATAAAAATAGTGTCCTACGGAAGAATTTAATAGAATTTCTGAGATATGTAGAAGACAGGCAGAGGCAACAGCATGAAAATGACATAAAAGATGCAAAAAAAAAAACCCTAAATATTGTAAAAGACAAGAATTACGTAAAAGACACAATGAGACAAAAATTGCATGAAAGGCAAAACTGACATAATGCAACAACATGGGAACAACATAAAATGCAGAAATAATGTAAAAGATGCAACAGGACAGAAACAACACAAAAGACAAAAGTGACATGAAACTAAGACTAATACAGAACTGACACAAATGATGCGAAAGACGTGAGATAAATATAACATGAGAGATGCAAGAAAAATAAAACAACATAAAAGACAAAAGTGACATGAAACTAAGACTAATACAGAACTGACACAAATGACGCGAAAGACGTGAGATAAATATAACATGAGAGATGCAAGAAAAATAAAACAACATAAAAGACATAATTCTGGAAATTTGGGTCTCAAGGAGGCACCACATTTATCGTCAATGTCTCAAGCTGATAAAGTTTGAGAAACACTGGTCTATGGTGTCTTTAAATCACAATACATTTCTTTGACTTGAACCAAAAATATTACAAATTGCACCTTTAAACTGTAATGCTGAGCATAGTCTTCTTCAATACTAAATTTTACCAAACATAAGCTAAATTAAAAGATACAAATAAATTCGTCTCTTATTAGAGAAAATGTACTGATGGAGGATTCAATTTTTATGTGAGGGCTGACCAACAGATGTCAGTATCCATATAAGATACTGTGGATCTATTTGTTCTTCATTTTGGGGAACATGTTAGAGGCAACATCCAAAAGTAACCCAACCCCTCCATTTTTTATTTATTTATTTTTTTACATTTTCACACTTGATCAACTTGTATGGCATGTTCGATATGCAAAAACACTTCTGTGAAGGAGTAGATCTACATTACAAAGCTGATGGCAGGGAATGTGTGAATGATGATTGTGATGATTGACAGATACCTGCACCTCTCTGCTTTTCCTGTCTCCTCTGTAGTCCCGCCCCCTGGACCCCTCCTAGTTTGGTTTTTATCACAGTCGTGTAGCACCAGGCTAGCCGCTTAAATGCAGCCAGGCTAGCCAGCTACACACCTACGGAGTTTTTAAGAAAATGGTTTATCTTTTAACCTTTTAACTACTGGTCTTTTCACACAGAGCTTTAATGCCTGAGGATACTGTAATGGTTTCGGAGAATGGAAACGGACGACGTGTCGATTAGGGAGCAACTTTTCCACAACCGTGTCCGGGAGACTATTGTAAGTATCACTGTTAATGTAAGCGTCAGTTAATATGCATATGAGGGTCACTGAAAACAATACGAACCGCTGTTTAAAGGCAAAGTCATACCACTAAACTAAGCATTTTGCATGATTTGCCTACTTTATAACTCGCAGCGTTAAGGTGTCTTAGTGTCATATTTAACAAATGGTTAAATAGTCAGTTTTAGACTTGGAAATACTTCTTTTGAAGGTGAAGTTAATGCTAGCTGAACATTTCTCCAACCGTTAATTGCTACATTGATGCAGCTGGTCATTATTAGGAAGTGGTGTGTCTCAGAACCATCAAAAAGCCCAGTGACCATCTGGGGCACCTCTATTGTGTTTTAACGCCCCATTCCGTTTCCTTTATCCGTAGTCGGGCTCAGCCTACCAGGCATTTTCAGATAGACTGTACTGAAAACAATGCATTTTCCAGGTCACTTTTTCAATCACAGTGGCTCACGCTCTGTTGTATAATGTTACACACTCTGGTGAACTTCAGACTTCATAGATATAGTTACAACAAAGCACATGGATACTGCCCTTTAACCCTTGGGAGAAGTCAGGTCTCACAAGCAATTAATTTTCTGTCAGTGATACAGTGTCATATAAAAGATAGGTCCTTCCCTTCTGCAGAACATTATGTACCTAGCAATCTGTTTACTTATTACTTTGTCTCCTGTCACAGCCACCTGTGTGTAGATCAAAATCTGACTTAAACGCATATATTCTTGCAGTAGATAAGCCAGCAAATGCAGATAGTATCCAATATTTGTTTTAAAAAGTTGCTCATACTTAAAGATAAACTGTCATTGTGATAGGATGAGGATGCACAAGTCTTAACAGCGCATAAAGCTACATTGTAGATGGGTTGACTTGAACTATGAGTGACAGATGGGACCAAGTAAACCCCCCATTTTGCTTGGTTTTAGGGTGTTGTCTGAAAAGGTGTGATTCCTACCTTCCCCCCCACATTTTATGACAGGCCCACTGTAATGCCCTTGTAGTGTCATTGTCCCTTTCACCTAAAGACCTAATGCTATTAGTCGACACCCCCTTCTTAAGCTACTATCCAGCCTGAAGTCTGCAGCTTCAGCTCTTCATAGCGCTGCCTCAGTGACTAATGAGCTTTTGTACTGATTGGATAGCAAATTTGGCAATGATAAATAATATCAGTGAAAGCACAGATAAATTCAGAGTTCAAAAAATGTGCAAATACAGAAGCCTGTAGTACGACAGAGCATAACACATAAAAGAGAATAATTGCATTGTTGAATAGATCATTTAAACATTTAATACAGAGCATAAACGACACTATAGTGCCAAAAGGAGGCAAAGCAGGTTCATTGTCTTATAAAAATATCGATACATTTGTCCAATTTACATTCAGAACAAACACTTGATTCAGACTGTGAACTGTGAGCAATATAACTAAATCTGATGTTTATTAATATTATATTATTTCACCCACATCACATTTTTAAAGGTGCTGTTTAATTCAGGTTTTACAGAGGCCTCACAGCTGTGCATTTTGTGCCAGGTCCCTGCATGTAAACAGAATTTTTTCCAGATTATAAATAGATAGATTTTAGACAGATTTAGCCCTCAAAAATATAATTTAATGTAGCCTGAAATTTATGTGGGTCACACATGCCACACTATTTATTTTTTGAATGGGTTATTAAGCAAAAAACAAGCTAAACTGTGGGAAGATTTGATTGCGGCCAAGTGTCTGTCTACGATTGATCTAAAATAGCACTATAAATCACTGTTGGTAAATGCTTCTGGCAAATTTAATAACTGTAGACTAAAAAAACTATCTGTGAGAGATGGAATGAAGAATTTCGTGATAGTCTCAAGAATATAAACGCTAAGTCCGCACCCTGGGCCTAGAGGGATGAGGAGGGATCAATGATCAGGAAATAAAAAGGTCATGATAAGATTGTTGCAGAAACACAACACCCTGTATCAGCTTGCATTAAAATGGAAACAGTTTAAAACCGGTTTTTAAAAACGTAAACACTGTCTAAGGTTTCAGAGAAGGCACAATGACAGTAATCTATAATATGTATGTAGCATAAATATGGTTTATTACTCTTGATAAGCAGAGGTTACCTAATAAGTAGTAAAAGCTGAGATAGTGACTCAACTTCTGGAGTAAAAGTGAAAACATTTTGACCCTGAAAGTATAAGAAGTAGCACTTGAAAGACATATCTACTGGTTGTTTCTGAGCAAAGTTGACTTATCCTTGTGTCATATAATTAGTGTAACCATTAAACCATTGTAACTCAAAGTTTAAAAAAAAATAAAATAAAATTACAGGACTACCTTTGCTCAAATATGCAAATCAGTTTTCACTGTCAACAAAGATAAAGACATGGCCCCTTTCTTTGTGGCCTATTTTTCCTTTTCTCACTTATTTAATCTTTGTTATCTTATCTAGGTTTTGTTCTGTTTTTGTGGAGTGAGATTTTCCAAGATGGATACACCAAAGGATCATCGTTTCTATGTGTTTTTTGTCTAATCCATTTAGTCTGAAATAGGTTTCAATGGTGCAAAATAAATGAATTGCCTCAAAGTGCAGTAGTTATTTTATATACATTAAATCTTGAGTAATGCACATTTCAAAATTGTCTTAATTGTTAGAAAGTATACGTTTGTGTTAAAATGACTGAAGTAAAATGAAGTTGTCAGAAAAAGACATAGTAATGTAAAGTACAGATACACAAAGACTGCTTAAGTGCAGTAAAAAAGTGTATGTTTGTATAGAGCTGTGTTGGCACAACACATCTGACCACATTCTGTATCAGGACTGCTATAGGTCACAATAATAAGTTATTTCTACACACAAAATAAATCCTTCTTAGAGCTTGCCCAAATTATCCCCTTATTGTAAACAAAAGCCATCAGGCATGCTTTTGCTCAGCATGTTCAGCTGGAAGGCTGTGTGCCCCTAAAACAACACAATTCAAAGGAATCCTGTTGTACATCGCCATGGACTAGCTAAAACCACTTCCCTTTTATTTTTTCACAAGGTGAGATGAGATTTCAAAACATGTGCACGTCATTGTTTCTTTTATTGCTTGCATCAGCACAAAGATGTTTGTGTTAGTCTGCATGTTTAAAGGCTTTTCAGTGACCTCTTAACCCTCGGTCTGTGTTTTCAGGACAAAGACATCCATTTGACATCCATTTTCTTGAACTTGTTTCCCAGTGGTGTCCCATTTGTACCTGCTCACAACATTGCCAGACAGTCCATGTTTCTACCAGTGTGTATTAAAAAAGTCTGTTACTTTGTATACTTTTCTCTACCATAACCCCCGTCCATTGTTTTCTTGCTTTCCCTTTGGATTAAAGATCATTACCAAAATAGAAATAATTAACAGTTGCCAGCTAAACTGATTAGCTGTTATACAGTCTATTGTTGTTTCCAAATATTACTAATGATCACGCCAACCTAATTTTTACAAAATCTTTATTTTGTAACACATAAAATGCAATTTTATTTTATACTTAAATGTTCGTAGCTTCTATGTAACAGTAACATGACATTCTAGCGATGTCAATATGACTACAAATTACAAACTGCTTTTTACTGTTGGAATTTTGGGACAAAGCCAGGGATGAGGGAGCTGTCAATCTAGAAACAAAGAAGCCTTATTATGTTTGAGTTTTTTTAATTTGCCTTTTGCTGCCTTTGGAAAATTGATCTGGTGTTGGACCTCAAATGCAACTTTCTTAGAAACTTAAAACTAGTAACTTTTATGCCAAGGCGTCGCGTCACCAATGCATTTATTGGCTTCCTGTGTAAGAAAAACAGGTTTTGTACCTGCATACCTGTTATCACGTTATTTGCTGGTATTTTTAACCTCAGAGTCAACATACTCTCACTATTTTTCCTTTGATTTTGGTTGTTGAGATGAGACACCTATTGGTTCATTTGTCACTTTACAGTCAGAAATGAAAACCCACTAATACATGGTCATCATGAAATTTGAAGACTGGGGACAATCCCTGGAGGGTGAAGGGGTTGATGATAAAATTATGAAGTTTTAGTACTTTGGAGCTTCTCCATAGTACATCTGAATCTTATGTTCTTGTAAAGCAGGTATTACAGCTTCCTTCTGCATGCCCTGTTTCTCATATATTTGTATCATACTTTTCTATTCTTATCAAAGTGCTTTTGTCATGGTACTTTATAGTTCTGTTGCTCAAACTAATGCGTAAAATTAGAGCACTTTTCCCTCCCACATGGGAACACGCATACATATGTTGGTATTGATTTGAATGATTAAGTGTTATTGGGCTTAGCAGTGCCTGTGCTGTAGAGAATGGACTGAACCATAAACAGATTTCATATGGATAATGTATTTAAAAAATTACTAAGATGGTTGTAGCTTTTAGTTGCTCTTTCATGTTTTGTATCATTGTTGATCAAGAGATTTTACAGGCCTCTCTGGAGAGACAGTGTTGCCAGACAACAGATTGCTGAGTGAATGTAGGCTTATCTTGAATTTGTTGGCAGATTTCTTATAATGTTGGATAATTATCCTGCTGCTCTTGTGATATGGGGGCTATCTGCCTCTGGTATTAACCCTCTTTTCTTTGCTCTACTTAATCTTTACTAGTTGATCACTGTCACCCATTTAGCTCTTTGTTGGAATAAAATGTTAAGCTCTAGTCCCCATCTGTTGCCCACAGCAAAAGGCTGATTATTTTTGGGATTTTGGCACTTGTAACAATACAGGTGCTCTCTTGCTTTTCTGTCAGTTTATCTATACAGACTGGAAGAATCTGTGAGGAACAATTCTCTCAAAACTGTAAATGTTATCTTTTTCTCTAAGCTATTTTCTGTGCTTTCTGTAATTTGCTTTTTAAGGCCCACTAGGTGTTCAACAGCATGTGATAATTTGCTTACAAGGTTTCATGGACAAATGAAAGGAATAGCAGTTTGGTTTGCTCATCTCACATGTGGCCTGTGCCAAATGAAAATGATGCATTACATTCCTCTTTTTTTTTTTTTTTTTTTTTCCAGATCTGTGTCCTCCTGTTTACATGCCTCTACATAGTTTCCTACCTCATACTAACTCACTTCAAAAAGACTGCCGAGTTCATCACAGGTGAGTTTTGTCCTTTTCCACTTCTTCAATTTGAATATAAGGTCTACATAAAGAATGCTTTGTGAGACACATTTGCATCAAAGTCTCCTCCAAGGTAATTGCCTGGAGGAGAATTCATGGTGTTGACAGCTCACTGATTACATTTGTGTTTTGGAATGTGTTTCTACCCTTAACGACACTTGCACAACACAACACATAAATGTCGTTTCAACGAAAAATGCCTGTTTTTATATTACATAAAATAGTCTTGTACTTAAAGTTGGTTGGAGGCAGAGGGGTGCAAAAGTAATCCTTCCTCCTGAAACTGTACTTCTGTAAATCTTTTATACTTTTCAAGAGGGTAAATTACCTGCATCTATTTTATTCATTTTAACCTAATGCTCTGGACTGTGGTTTGAGCAGCCCAGAGGTTTAAAAAAATGTTATGTAACCTGTGACCAGCTCTTTCAGACAGTATCCTTGTGAGTCAGGATGGTGGAGGGGCAGTAAAGAATGTTACAAGATAAACACGGTGTTGTACTTAAGAGGTATCTTTCAGGATACTTCAAACTAAGCAAAATGGCAAGCACTCACACCCATTGACTCGGTGCTATGAAAGTGTCTTAGGATGTATTTGCTATGAAATGTGCCTTGATTTATGACGATAGGAGCAATGTCAGAATACATGTTGTCAGCACAGTAGAGAGGTAATGTATACTGTTAAATGTGCTTTTAAGGGAAGACTGACTTTTTTTAGAAGTTTTTTTTGTTTATGCTGCATTAGTTTTTTTTTTTTTTTTTAATCCAAATTAAAAAGCATGTTTAAAAGCCAGTGTTGTTACAAGGCTGAAAGTTACATAATAAATGCAATAACTTGCCATTATTGGAACCAGATGTAGGATGTCCAACTAGCCAGGTCTTCATACTCCACTTTAATTTCACTGGGTTGGGACTTGGGACATGGCCAAGCTCCTTTTTTCTTTTAGAAACCTGCTTTGCATTAACCCACTGTTGTTTATGTCTTCTCTGCAACGGCAACAGCAGAACAGTTGTGCCTTACAGCTATGCAACGATTGTGCAATACCAAGCCAAAAAGTTTTTTTTAACATCGAGCAATATGTAGAGCTGGTTTTTGGTACTTTTGCCTTCACTTTATTAAAGAGCTGTACCACCACCTGCATAGGAAAGTGTTGCATCACTGTACTGTGATTTGCATTATTCATGAACAACTTTCCATAAAGTACAGGTCATGGATATATAGCATGTTACCTCTGACCAAAACTGTTTGTGAAATATTTGGACATGCAGTAACATTTAGGGATACTCAGGTGTCCTTAATGCTCTGCAGACCAGTGTGTGGTTCCTTCCAATATCTATGTGAGTCTGTTGAACAAAATGTTCCTGACATACTCCCCCACTCACGCCCCAGTCTGAGGCCAGTGGGACTCTTTTCAGTCTCCCGTGGACTGTCTCTGTTTCTGTCATAGTTTTCCCTTTTTTAAACTACAGGTATGCACTGAATGTACATACACAGACACTCTGCCCTTGGCTGAATTTACCTTTTCAAACACAACACATTTCAAGACACCCTTTTCTGACTTTTTGGATTGGTTTGGGTTTAAGCTTTCCTGAGTCATGAAAGATGGAGAATGATTTGGGCATGTCTGTGGCAACTTGAGACATCACTGGAGC
>JAPTGW010000026.1:19353648-19363761 GCA_029814545.1 Apogonichthyoides opercularis
TGCAATGTTTTTTGTTTTTGTTTTTTTTAAACTACATGCGTTCACTTGCTAAGGCTTTGCTTCACTTTCAGGCAACAGGTTTCTCTTCTTGCTCAAAGGCTGGCATCTGCACCTGGCACAGATCCAGGACAGCTTGGATCAGGACCACCAAAGGTATGCTTTCATCTTTTTCAGAAATGGTGTTTTAATATTATAATGTAGATGATATTTAACTTCTCACTTTTTGTCTTTAGGAGGGTGAACCAAGTGACCCAACTCAGACAAGACCCAATCCTCCTCAGTTTGTGCAAGGAATCATCAGTATGTACTGCCAATGTTTCATTAAATAACTGAGTTGCAATCATGATATTTTAGCGATGACGATATTTTATTATTACTTCACTGTTATTATAATTTCTTTGTTACTCCTGTGTATTTTAAAGCCATATAAGCTAATAAATGCCCAAATTTCACTCAGGAAAAGTAAAGTATTTTTTTATTTATCTATCTTCTAATACAGATGATGCAGAACAACACCAATATGAAGAATGGCTACTGCATACTCAACAGCTACTCCAAATGCAATTGAAATTTTTAGAGGAACAAATTGGAGTTCATCGTAAATCCCGAAAAGCACTCTGTGCAAAGCAACGGACAGCTAAGAAAGCTGGCAGGGAATTTGCTGAAGCAGATGCTGAGAAACTGAAGTTGGTCACAGAGGAACAGAGTAAAATACAGAAACAGCTTGACCAGGTGTGTAATATTTAAGCATGTATACTGAGAATAGCAAAATTTTCACAGTAACCACATTCGACATTATCTATTTATACAGGGATTTAGCATCTGTCTAAATACTTTATGGTTTTTGTAAATTTTTCTGTCTTAGGTTCGCAAGCAGCAGAAGGAGCATACAAATCTTATTGCAGAATACAGAAGCAAGCAGCAGCAGCATCAGCAGCAGCAGGGCTCAGGTCTTCTCACCCCAGGGCATTCTGCACAGGGCCCTCCACCTCACATGTTTCCCAAGATGGCTGGTCAGATGATGATGGGTCAACAGGGAGCACCTGTAATGGGGCAGCACCCTGGTATGGTGCCCCAGGGTGGAATGCATGTCAGGATGGCACAAGGGCAGCCATTCATTGGAGGAGCCCAACCCCAAATTCCTGGAGCACTGGGACCAGGAGCTGCTAGGGCCCCAGGACCTCCTGGGGCTCCTGCAGGATTCTTTCCACAGGGTCCTGGAATGCAAGGTGCAGACCCCAGACTATTGCAGGAAAGACAGCTTCAACATAGAATGCAGATGGCAAAACTTCAACAGCAACAGCATCAGGTGATAATGGGTCAACAGCCAATGCCGCACCCAGGTCAACAGACTGGTTTAATGGCTCAGCCACAATCTGGTATGATAGGGCCACATATGGCCCAGCAACAACCAAACTCTCAACAGGCAGTTCTGTCTAACCAGGCAAATCAGCAAAACATGGTTCAACTTCAACAAGGAATGGTTGGAGGCCAGTCGGTGACTCAAACACCACAGAACCCATTAGGAGGCCAGCCAATTAACCATGCTCAAGCCATGATGGCAGCTCAACCAGTGATTATGGGGAACCAGCCTGTTGCACAGCAACAGAGGCCTCAGATGATGATGGGACAGCAGGGAATGGTTGGTTCTCAAGGTCATCCTGGCCTTAGGGGTCAAGCACCTTTAACTCCACAACAGCAAAACATTCTGGCTCAACGTATGCTTGCATCTCAGCAACAGCAGAATGTTGCAAAGAATTTGGCGCACCTTCAGCAGCAACAGCAGCAAATGGCACAGCAAAGACAACCACAACTCATGAGTCAATCAAACCAAGAGCAAGGAGTGCTCTCCCAACCTTCCACTCCACAAATGGGCTCTTCTCCTTCAGCAGGAAATATTACACCCCAGTCCCAAGGACCTACAGATAGCCAAAACCCAGGTTCCAAAGAAGGTGGAATTCTCAGCCCTGATTCAAGAACCCCCCCACAACAGAGTGGACCTTCAACGCCAAATCAGTTATCTCAACTAGGGCCTTCAAATGATAATCAGAGTGACTTGGGAAGACAGCATCTACAGCAGCAACAGCAACATCAGAACCAAGTTTATATGGCACAGCAACCAAACCCCCAGCCTGTCCCTGAGCAACAAACGTCCCTAGTTGGAAACCAACCAATTGGTTTGCTTCAGCAGCAGCACCAACATCCACAACTTGCTCTCCAGCGGCAAGGGTCTCTCACTGCTGAAAAGTCTGGAGTGATACAAATAAAAGAGGAGGGGAAACAGGGTGATTTCTTAGCTCAACAGCAGCAGCAACAACAAAATGCCATACAGCAACCACAGGATCCTAGCATCCAGCAGCAGATCACAGTCCAGAAAAATCCTGGCCAGCCACAGGTTATAATGGGCCATAATCCACAACAGCAAGCACTTATGGCTCAGCAACAAAAACAACATGCCATGATGGGAATGATGAGAGCTCAGCAACAGGGGATGATGGTACAGAGACCTGGGCTGGCACCTGGACAGATCCGCACCCCTATCAATATCCAGGCTATTATTGCCCAGAACCCACAGCTGCGCAATCTTCCCCCAAACCAACAGATACAGCACATCCAGGCCATGATTGCCCAGAGGCAGCTCCAACAGGGACAAATGCTACGGATGTCAATGAATCAAGGCCAGCAAAGTCAGTTGAGGCCCCACATGCCACCGGGACAGGTGCCACAGGTTGGGCAGCACATGCCAGGGATGGAGGGTCAACAGATGCATTTTGGGCCCATGGGGAAGCCCACAGCTATTGGTACTCCACAGCAGGCTGGCATGATGGGCCAGCAACCTGGTGTTGGTCCACAGATACAGCAGGGAATGACGGTCCCTGGGCAACAACTAGCACAGATGGGGGAAATGATACAGCAACAGCAGATTATGAGAAGTCAGGTTCCAGTACCACCTTCCCCTATGGATCAGAGCCGCATGCTAAGGCCAACATCTCCGCGCCAGCCACTGGCCAACTCTCCTGGAGATCCACAACGGCACCAAGTTATGGGGATGCGTCCACCCACCCCAGGTCAGAATCAACAGCAAGCCCTAATGGCAGCTGCCCGTATACAGGGATCTCCATCCCATGCGTATTCTCCAAGAGGTCCCTTTGGTATGAGTCCAGCACATCCAGCTTCACCTCATTCATCACATGTCTCTTCACCATCTATAGCGGACAGGCATGGACGGGGAAGTCCATACAGCCAAGTCAAGGCATCTCCACTCAGGTCACCTGGGGCCAAGAGTCCACTAGATTGCCCAAGTTTGAAAGTAGAAACTCAGACTTCAGGTGCTGACCCTTCTCAGATGGCTACAGGTATTCCCAATGGGCCACAGAAAAGTGGAAATGTTCAGCAACAACTCCATCAGGTTAGAGAAAACCCCGTTCCTAAGGCACAGCATGGATCTAGAGAAGGTAATCTGTGCCAGATGACCCTACAGAATATCAAACAGGAGCCCCGAGAGGTCCAGTGTGATTCTGAGGGAGAGGCTCAGCCTGGAGCTATAAAACGAGAAGCAACAGGAGAGATGGTTACTTCTGAAAACAACACTAGCTTTTTTAATTCAGGAAATGTGTCAGGAGACCCTGGAGCTCAAGGCGCTAGGTCTGAGACTGGACAGCAACTTCTACAAAAACTCTTGAGAACTAAGAACCTTCAGCTTGGTGCTCAGAGGCCATCTGAAGGCATCCACAATGAAATTAATGGTCACATAAATAACAAATTAGCTTTACTAGAACAAAAACTCCAAGGGACCCCACGGAATATGGAGGTAAGTTTTTCTTGTGAAATATAGTTATTTGCTCTCTACGCTGCAGTTGGAAGAAAACTCAATTGATTTCATTGTTTTAGGATTTACAGTCCATAACAAAAAGACCACCTGTACCAAAACCAAAGCGTACAAATAAGGCATCTGGAGGACCTAATGCACGAAAAAAGAACAAGAAGGAAGAAGTTGGAAAAAGTGCTGAGGCCCTGATAAAACAGCTCAAACAGGTAAAGTGGGGAAAAATTATATTTTGCCTTAAATGTTTCAGTAAGTTAAGGGTTTATCATTTACTTCACTTAACATGTACACTTTAGGGTCTGTCGCTGTTGCCCCTCATGGAGCCATCCATTACTGCCAGTCTGGATTTGTTTGCTCCTTTTGGAAGCAGCCCAGCCAATGGCAAAGCCCAGCTGAAGGGTTCGTTTGGAAATGCAGTACTTGACAATATCCCAGACTACTATTCTCAGCTGCTCACTAAGGTATGACTATTTTGTTAAATGTCCATTTTGACTCTTGCAGCCTGTGACAATATACATTTTCCATTAATGCCTCTTAAATTACTATACATTTTTAAAACCCACAATGTATTGTGCCTTCACAGAGTAACCTCAGTAACCCACCAACACCTCCATCTTCCCTGCCCCCCACGCCTCCACCATCAGTGCAGCACAAGCTGCCAAATGGAGTGACTACTGGGGAGGAGCTGTCTGAGGGTCAGAAAGAGACTGAGCCTGCAGAGGAGCCAATGGGTCAGTATTTACTACAAATAACTATGCACCATTAATATTAGTCAATATTAAAATCTATATATAGAAGAGGTTTTCAGTGTTAACACTCTGCCTTTCTCTTTAGATTCTGTTTCACAGGAGGTTAAAAGTGTAGACATTCTTGCAGCTCTTCCCACCCCCCCTCACAACCAGAATGAGGACATCAGGTACAATGGCAAAACTGTCTTTAAATACAACCTCAAGAGAGGTTAAGAAGAAGAAAAAAAAAATAATACAACCTCAAGAAGAAGAAACTAGTTTCATTTGTCTGAATTTTAACTTGGGAAATTATTTTTTGACAGGATGGAAAGTGATGACGAGGATGCACCAGAAAGCATTATCCCAGCATCATCTCCTGAGAGTAATGTAGGAGAGGCTACACCACGCTTCCCTCACTTACGTGAGCCCAAAGAGGAGGAGACGGAGAGAGCAATATCGCCAATCATCCCTCTCATACCTCGCACTGCCATCCCAGGTATAAAATGGGCATCAACATAAAAGGCATTCCCAAAAATGGCAACATATGGATACTGAGTTGCTATATTATTTGTTTTCTGTCAAAATGCCAGCATATGTGCACTATGCTAATGGTAATTATTTGCATTTTTCAAATGATTTGTATTTTTCCACACAGCATTCCCAGAAAGCAAACCATTTGATGCTGCTGATAGCAAGGTGGTTTCCACGTCCAATCACTGGGATAAGGCAAAAACCAATGAGGTTTCTGTTACCTTCACTTTGTCTTCTGCTGCAGCAAAGGTAGTTACATTTTGTGGTTTTACAATTTTTATTTATTTATTTATTACCTTAATGTATAGTTAACAATAATTTGCACTGACCTCTGTCTAGAAACTGAACCATGTGATGATGGCCATGGCGCAGCTGCTGAGCATTAGGATGCCAGGTTCTTATGAGGTGACTTTCCCCCCGCAAAACCCTGATGTGGATGGCACCAGTAAAGGACCTGGACAGTCAGGTATGCATCTAATCCTTGTATTATTATTTTTTTTCATATTCAATTAAAAATCAGAAATGTGGAACTTTAAAAAAAAATACAACAAATCGTGGCTTGTTTTTCAGAAATGAGTAAATGGGGTTAAGAAAAAAGCAAAACTAAGACATGTAATTGTGTGCATGTATGTTTTCACAATGATACGTATGCAGTGCATATAATTTGAACACAACACTTAAGGTAGGACTTGATATACATCCTTTGTAAATGTTTTTCTGTGAATTTGTCTTATTTCCTTCTCAATGTAGAGGATCTGTTATGATTTTTTTCAGTAGAACACTTTCTGTCCTCCACGAGTTCAGATAACTTAAAATTTTACCTTCCTTCTTTTTTCATCATTCATCACATAATATACATTGTGTGTCATGTCTTTTTTTCTTCTGGATATAGATCCACATAGACAAAACTGTCTTTGTAAAACATCTCTTTTTACATGTTTTACAGGGACTCTATGTGTGAAAAACAGTGCTTCCCCCAACCAGGATGAGTGGCTTAGACAATTTGATGTGTCTCTACCAGGATGCACACTGAAGAAACAAGTGGATATTTTGTCATTAATAAAGCAGGTTAGTCTTCACTGTTCTTTTTAGTGGTGTTTGGTTGCTTTTAATATCAATACCTTGTTTTAAGTGTGATAAATGATCTCATATAAGATTGTTTTCATCATAGGAGTTCCCAGAAAAAGAGGACAAACCAGCCCTGCATTGCTATACAACCAATGTAAGTGACTTGGATGTGCGCCATCTTCCTGTTATACCAGTTGAGGAATCTCCTCCACCTTCACCGTCCCCTCCACCTCCTCCATCTGCTCAAGTCTCAACGAGTGAAGCTGAACCTTCCAAAATCTCAGCTTCTCCATCCCCTTCTCCCTCCATTCTTGCTAATGCTCAGATCAAGACTGAGCCGGAACAAGATGCTAGCGAGCAAAGTGATGCTGCTCAACCCTCTGATGTCACAGAGTCTGAAGTTGCTGCTACAGGTTTAGTCAGTGATTCAGAATCTGCCTCTGCGATTCCGGATTCTGCAGCACCTGCTGAAGATCCACTGAATGCTACTGCCAAGGAGGAGGACTCAGCTACTGATCCAGCTCACCCTCCTAAAGACTCTCCTAGCACTGTGGAGTCTTCCCCAAAGGCTGTGAAACAACGCCGGCCTCTGTCCCCCGATGAGGAGGTGGTGCACCCGAAAATGAAAAAATGGAAGGGAATCCGGTGGAAGCGTCTTCAGATTGTCATCACAATTCGCAAAGGAGGGTCTAAGAAGGAGAACAGCCGTGAGGTGTCTGAGCTGATGGAACGCCTGCGCATTACTCTACGGCCTGAAAAGCTGCCTCGAGATAAACGCAAATGCTGCTTTTGCCACGAGGAAGGTGACGGGGCAACCGATGGTCCTGCTCGACTGCTTAACATTGATGTGGACCTCTGGGTGCATCTCAACTGTGCCCTGTGGTCTACAGAGGTCTATGAGACACAAGGTGGTGCTCTCATCAATGTAGAAGTAGCCTTGCGTCGTGGCTTGCGGACTCTGTGTGCCTACTGCCAGAAAACGGGCGCCACCAACAGCTGCAACAGACTGCGCTGCCCTAATGTCTACCACTTCGCCTGTGCCATTCGGGCACGCTGCATGTTCTTCAAAGACAAGACCATGTTGTGCACCCAGCATAAACTGAAGGGCCCCAGTGAAGATGAACTTAGCACATTTGCTGTCTTACGGCGTGTCTACATTGAACGTGATGAAGTGAAACAGATTGCCAGCATCTTGCAGCGAGGTGACCGTATCCACCTGTTCCGCGTTGGTGGCCTCATCTTTCATGCTGTTGGCCAGCTGCTACCCTCCCAGATGGCCAACTTCCACTCATCCACTGCCATCTTCCCTGTTGGCTACGAGGCCACACGCATCTATTGGAGCACTCGTGTGCCCAACAAGCGCTGCCGTTACCGCTGTCGCATCGGTGAGGACGATGGACACCCTGTGTTTGAGGTGCGTGTTCTGGAGCACGGGATGGAGGATTTGCAGTACCGTGACACCTCTCCAGAGGGTAAGACCTGTTCACCGTTCCACTTTATGCTCTACTTTGGGGGGTACTTCTCAGTCAAATGGTTTCATGTATTAATTTATGTTGAGGTCATTCATTGACTTTGTTTAATATGATGTTCTTCTAGGGATCTGGGATCGTGTAGTTCAGCAGGTGGCTAAACTCCGAGATGAGTCGTCTATGCTGAAACTGTTCACTGAACATGTCAAAGGAGAGGAAATGTATGGCCTCACTGTTCATGCTGTCATGCGCATTACAGAATCGGTGAGAACTGTTGAAAGTCTTTTGGAAACTTGTGCTGCTAGATAATTACATTTTAAAAAGATAAAGTTACAAACATCACAACCAAACTTGACAAATAGAGAAGATTAATCAGATTCAAGAGAAACTCTGTAATGGAGATGTTTGGTTCGTTGCTTTTTCTTTTAGCTGCCTGGAGTGGAGAACTGTCAGAACTACCAGTTCCGTTATGGACGTCACCCTCTGATGGAGCTTCCGCTCATGATCAATCCCACTGGCTGCGCTCGCTCTGAGCCCAAGGTCCCCACACACTGCAAAAGGTAAAGAAACCTTATACAGGGTCTGACGTCATAGGCCATGGAGTCATTTGAAAAATCATTATTTTGTTCATGCATTTTTATTTTAATTTGTATATTCAGGTGAAGGCCTGAATTTTAATAAAGCTGTAAAAAAATAAATAAAAGCCAATTCAATAAATTAATAAAACCTTGAGAATAATAGCAGTCTTTAAAGTGCAAAACACAAGAATCAAACTAAAAACAAGAACAGTTACAATAAAAATGTGATAGAATTAAACATTTAAGGTGCCCTAAGGATAGAAAAGAAATGAGCTGAAACTCTTTCTGCAGTTTTTTCCAAGTTGCACATATACTGTAACTATAAAGCTTCATTTTCCACTTGATCATTTTCACTCATGGTACCAAGAGGTTTGATATCTTTGGTTTGTACATTACAATTTTTCAGTTAGTTTCTGCTTGTTTTACATCAGTAATTGCATTTATCCCCCTCCATATGTCGCCTATAGTAGCCAATGAAAGTATTACTTTCAGAAAGAAGGTGTTTTCATTAAGTGTAACTCGGTGAGGACATGCATTGCTCTGTGGCATCATGGTCTTGCTTTGATTTAGTTTCAGACGGTCTGTTTTGAATGAACGCATCCTACAAATGATTCAAACCACATTTCCTCTCCTGTGTCTCACAGGCCTCACACCCTTAACAGCACCAGCATGTCAAAGGCCTACCAGAGCACGTTCACCGGGGAGCTCAACACACCATACAGCAAACAGTTTGTTCACTCCAAATCCTCCCAGTACCGACGCTTGAAGACCGAGTGGAAGAACAACGTGTATCTGGCTCGATCCCGCATTCAGGGCCTGGGTCTGTATGCTGCCAAGGATCTGGAGAAGCACACTATGGTCATTGAGTACATAGGCACCGTCATTCGTAACGAGGTGGCCAATCGCAGAGAAAAGATCTACGAATCACAGGTAACCCAACTTTTAAGAAGGAAAACTAATATTAAACTACCAAGAATCATTGCAGTCAGAGGGGAATCAACTCTGTGGAAAACTACAGTACTAAAAGTGTGTATTTGTGCCTGTGTGTGTTAGAATCGTGGGATCTACATGTTCCGCATCAACAACGAGCAGGTGATCGATGCTACTCTAACAGGTGGCCCAGCTCGGTAAGTGTTCTTCATCAGGTACTTCACATGAAAACCTCAGTCTGTGTGTTTTTTTGTTTTTTGTTTTTTTGTAACTGACTTTCTTTCCCTCTCTTTTCAGCTACGTCAACCATTCCTGCGCCCCAAACTGTGTTGCAGAGGTTGTAACATTTGACAAAGAGGACAAGATTATCATCATTTCCAGTCGCAGGATCCCCAAGGGAGAAGAGGTGAGCTGCAATAGTTTAACACTTGTCTTTTTTTGGTGTGTGTGTGTGTGTGTTTTAGTCCAGCCCCTACACAAAGATTTTCTAGTGAATATTTGACTAGTAGTGACATATTTCTGACAATCTTATCAATGTGCATTAGGAAGAAGTACAAAACTGTGTCCGCAGACTTTTAAAATGTATATGAATCTACTTCTACCCTGGTCTTAAATGACAGTAATAAATGTCTCACAACAACCAAGAAACATTTGCTAATTTATTAAACATCCTCAGTGTAGCGGAGGCGTTTACCGTAAAGACATTCAACATGTTGTAACGGAGTTAATTTGGCTTCCTCCGTCCCCACAAACACTAAGGGAATGGGTTTAAAAGTGCATATGTTTCTTTGCCAACAGTAGAGTGAGCAGCTAAGCAGACTAAGGCTACGTTCAGACTGCAGCCCAAATCAGATTTTTTTGCTGCTATCTGACCTGTTAAAGACAGTCTGAACGGCACAATCCGATTTTTTTCAAATCCGACCCAGGCCACTTTCATATGTGGTACTAAATCCGATACATATTGGATATTTTGCAATGTGACA
>JAPTGW010000026.1:19389653-19400714 GCA_029814545.1 Apogonichthyoides opercularis
GGCAGTTCCCTTGAAGAAGTTGAGAAGACAGGACTTTTCTCTTTTTCCAATCGCGCTGTCTTTGATTTACACTGAGGCATGCCAGGGAATGACGAGACTCTGGCAGGGCTGGTGATAGTATGTGGAAGAGCCACTAAAAGAGAGTGCAGAGTTCACGAGATAGCAGGAGCTCATCTAACCAAAGGGCTCTCTTTAACCAGGAAAAAAAACAGGCCTTGCCAAAGCTGTCCTCAGCACCCTGTGGTGGCAGCAAGTTAAGTGAAAACAGAAGTGGGACCACAGATAACAAAGTACAGATTAAATTCTGATAAAGCACCCAGACCTTTTATAAAGGGAGAGATAGAAAAAGGAAGGGGCGGAAGGAAAAAAGAAAGAGGGACGCGCCCTACCTCACGGCAGTGTGGTTGACAGTGCCCATATCACATTGCTACTGTGTTCAGTGCAACCAGGCAGACTGCGTCATGCAGGTATGTAATGCCCATAACACCAGTGACTCCTAATGCTTATGAAATCAACAACACGTGATTGATTCATTAAACCTACGAGTTGTTTTCTCATAATAAACAGGCAGGCCTGAAGTCTGCACTAGCGCTCCTACTTTCTGGTTTGTCTGGTTTCAGCACTTGCATGGTGTAATCCATTACATGGTGTGAAACCATGGCTCCAGACAGACTTGTGGGCCCCATTACACGACAGCCCCTGCCAGCTGGACAAACCCATCATCACCCCCTGTCTGCTTCGGCAACACACCCACCCCCACTCTCCCCTCACACTTCACTGTTAATGTTGGAGTAACCCAGACAAACAAACTGGATACTCAGGTGTGATGATTTTCCCAGCATGCTTTACATGAACTCCTGAGGGTAATGTGCCTTTATCTGAGACGAGCGGGGGAGGAATATTTCTGTTATTCATGGGAAGAATGACTCGACCGTTTAAAGTACAACATATGTTTTGGCTGACAATGCGGACACAATGTTTATTCTGGCTCACGGGTGATTTTTTTAAATTAGACAGTTTATATAAGGGGTGGTGAGTTGCAACAAGGCAAGTGCATCAAATACAAAGTTAATGAAATAGATAAAACTGTGGGACTGCCATAAATAAGACTGGTCTTAGAGTAAAATGAAAACATCTCAGAGCCAAAGAGGAGTGGACATGATGCACAGACAAATTTTGGTGTGCCATATGTGTGTGGTGTGGATGTGGTATCAGCTGCTCCTGTAGACGGGGACGATTCAAAGTGAAGGAGGCCCATAACTGGCGCCTCAAAAGACCCCACATGCCACATTTCCATCACAATGAACCCAGACTTCAACTCTGACTTCTGTCTGGGATGGCTGAATACACGACTGTTGTCACCCTGTGCCAGCATTCACTTTCTGCTGGAGGCCACTAAGCAGCCTTTTCACTCCTTACAAATAGACACCAATGGAAGAGCCGCCACTGTTTACTATCGAAAACACATTTCATGCAACAAAGTAGGTTAGGCCTTCATTCAGAGACCCGTTTCTCTCTTTCCCGGGGTGCAAAACTGCTTACAATGTGCCGAAACCGACCACAATGCATGCGTTTTAACCGGCAAGATATGATTACAGAGCTGAACCTTGGCAACACACAGATAAGCCTTCACGAGCCGAGAGCAGATTGTTTTGTAAATATGTTAGCATAAGAGCCACGGAGAGATAACTTCAACACAAACACCTCACTGAGATATTATGGTCCCTGTGTCAGTCCAGGCACCACAATAAAACAATTTTATTTTAGTCACATAACGCTGAAACGAAGCAAAAAATAAACAACATTGAACTTTACATAGTTTCATGTAGTTAGCTAGCGAGCATTAGCTGGCACCTCGACACAAACAGACCCACCATGTTGTTGTTGTTGTGGTTTAGCTACTTTACACGGCTCAGTGTTCAACAGTCACTATTTGCCTCCTTTTGCCAGTCTATAAGTCAACCCCACAAACAAACGAACACATTGAATTAATAGTAGGTCAGGCGGGCAGGAATTGTTTTGAGGTCGACGCTAGCTAGAAACGGTTAGCCAAATCCCCGACACACAGCGCCATGACGATGAGCGACAACAGGCGATGCCCGGTCCAGGAAAACACACCGAGACAAAAGCCGGAGAGGTGTTCGGATCAAACTTACCGTTACCGACAGCCACCAAGCCGAACAGGGCCAGCAGCGTTAGGGCAGTCTGTTTTAGAGCCATTTCTTCCGAATTCCCATCTCTCCACGGCGAAATGCGAAGTGTGTCGTTATCAACACGACCAGACCTGAAACACAACCACAGTCCGACCGCACACACCACACCGCCAGATACTAGCCAGCCAGCCGGGAGAGTGACGTGTTTAAAGGGGTGTGTGCGCGTGTTTAAAGGGGAGGGCCGGGGCTGTGCGTGTCCCTCTGCCACCGGGGTCACAACACAATTCAGCCTACTCCTCATAGAAGAAGTTTTCACACTCTTCTGTGAGGTTAAACTATGCATTCACGGCCATCCAAAGTTGTAATAGTAAACCAATAATGTGTTGTCATTACATATAATTTTGTATCAATGTATATTTATATATGTTGTATATTTTTGTATATAGTCACTGTTGCGTACTATTGCTGTAAAAGTTTAATCTTGAACTGATTTGTTCGACTTTATATGTACTACTGGTAGTTTAATCCACAGCAATGCATCATATTCTATTAGATCCTTATGTGTTTTTGACAGAATTTTAAGTTGAAGAGGATGGTTTTTTTAACCCACAAACAAAGGATGAAAAGTTGTAAAACTGTCATCTGAAAAACTGTTTTGCTATTATATATGATTAAAGTCTTACTTCAGTAAAACTATGTAAGCATTATCATCAAATTGTACTTAAAGTATGAAATTTAATGTAGATCTCTGCAAAAACTGGTCCCTATCAGTGTTTTGCCATTATATATATTTATTCTTTTTTTGAATTTTGAACGTCAAAAAAAAAAGCAACAAGGAAAAATAAATAAATAAATAAATAAATAAACATACATTTGAAAAGGAGCAGGATGAAGTATAACTTTTATACTCCCGCTCCCTTAGCCCATCTTTTTCTACTGATCACAAAGTCCCATGTTAGTCCCTCAAAGTACCTTAACAAATCTTACACAGGTCAAAATAAATTCGAAGCAATCCTGCACAAAACGCAAAAAAATATTATACATATTAAAAATAAATTCTGTCCATTTCATAACAGTGTTTGGCATATCAAAATAAACTCCAATATCTATATGATGTTTCTGAATTCATTTTGCTGCTGCATTTGTGAGTATGTTGCATTTCATAGATATATATCCTTAAGGTTGTACTGATTTGATCTATTTACTTTTAATTTAATCTACACCAATGCATCATATTCTATAACATTATCATGCATTTGTAGCGTAATATAGGTTTAAGAGGATGATACACTTCTCAACCCATATATAAAGTATGAAAAATTGTAAAAGTATCATCTGAAGAAGTGTTTTACTATTATATATGAAAAAAATCTTTATTCAGGAAAGCTATGTAAGTATAATCAGCAAACTGTACTTAAATGTCAAAGTAAAATCTGTGCTGTAAAATGGTTCTCGTCAGTGTTTTACTGCTGTATATGACGTTTCTGAATTCATTTATTGCTCCATTTATGTGTACGCTATCTTTCATTGCTATTAATGCTTAATCTTGAGGTTATTTGATCTACTTTATATAAACTGTTGTTAGTTTAATCTACAGCGATGCATCATATTCTATAACATTATCATATGTTTGTAGCAGAATTTAAGTTTAAGAGGATGGATAATTTTTTAAACCCATAAATAAAGGATGAAAAGTTGTAAGACTGTAATCTGAAAAAGTGTTTTATTATTATATATGATCAAAATCTTTCTTTAGCAAAATCATGTTAGCATTATCAAGTTGTACTTTAAGTATGAAAAGTCAAAGTAAACACAATGCAATGAAATGGTTCTTGTCAGTGTTTTGCTGCTGTATATGGTGTTTCTGACTTCATTTTACTGATGGCTGTTACATTTCATGTATTGCCTTTCAAATGTTTAAGGTCGAGCTGATTTGATCTGTTTTAGATATGAATGGAAGTTGAATCTATAAACTGATGTATCACATGCTAGAAGACCATTATATTTGTAGAATTCTGTTTTTAAATACTGTACTTAGCTTGCAAATAAGGATAATTGTCTTAACCCATAAAGACATATTTTTCATTGGAGGAAAAAAAGCTGTCAGACAATATAACAGCGTAAAAAAGGGTAATATTTGTGTTCAAGATGTGGAGAACTGGATTAGAAGTATAAAGTTGCGTAAAATCTAAAATATAAATACATAGATGTAAACAGTAACTGCTCTGCTACTATTTATCACAAGACAAAATGAGCATTAAAGCATTATTAGCACCTCCAAAGTTATCACTTCTATTTATAATTTTCTTAAACAGAGGCAAATATTTATCCAACCTCATCCATTTAATCCTTATATCAAGCTTGGTACTGTTAAGAGCACAGTATCTCCTCAGCCATGGTTGAATAGGATGATGCAGTACCTTTACAGATGTATGAGTTATACCTTGAACCGTGATTCAGTTCACTCTTTAGGATCAGCACACTTCTTTGATGACTGGTCTATGGGAAACAAAAAACTCTTATTCCTCACTTCCACGACTATTATCACTGTAAATATAAAGCAACACTAAACTGATTTTTCTAAGGTTAAAATGTTAAACTGGCTAAAATGTTCCGAAAATATATTATTTAGGTTTGAAGAGTTTATGTATTCTTACATTTCAGTGACGTTACGCTGTTTGTTCAGTGGTTTTGGGAGATAAACTGGATGTAAGGAGGTCTATTGACATTGGCAAGAAAAGAAGCTTTTTATTGGACAGATATTGGGGCTGTTCAGTCACTTAATGTTTAAAAAATGATGAAAAAAAGACTGAAAATATTCTGATGCCCTCTGTGTTAATGATGCTTTATATATATATATATATATAAACAAAGACAGAATGATACAGACGTTTGTTTTTAAGAGTCGTGACTTAAGTTATCACTCACGACTCTGCTTCTATGGAGAACACATTTACAGAAGAAACTGGTCACCTTCAACACTCTGTACTTTTTATTGTGGAAAATAATGAAAAGCCACAAGACATACACATAGATGACATCTAAAAAATGTGGTGAATCTGTCCTCTTACAAAATGTAAGTGTGACTCAATGTAAGGACATTTTAATGGCCTGAAGTCAGCTTCTACACTCATGACTCTGATTTTAACTTGGCTTCACATCCATTCAAAAGACATCTGAGGTCAGGTAGAAGCTTTTCATATGCACAGTGGGGGTGGGAGGTGGGGGCTGGCTCTTGGCCAGTTCACTTTAAATCTACATTTCAGTCACCATTTTAGATCTATCACTTATGTTTGGTTTGGGTTTATATTCAAAGAGGGCTGGCATAGTTTCATTTTATCTCACATCACACATGCTTTTTGTGATAAAGTTGCATCTGTTTGCAGTGTTTATTGATGCAGGTGAAAACTAGCCATAAACCTATAGATGTGAAAGGGTGTTTTAGTGCAGATCCATTCAGGGATTTTTGTCAGCTGGCTGACCCGGTTTGACTAAAACCACTATATGTGACTCTAAGAACACTTCCAGCTGTCACTGATGGCGGATGTAGCTCAGGACAGGGTGAGTCAGCCTGCGAACAGGTACTTTTGGGACTTTATATGTAGCTGCTTTTATCACCTGTCCTCTTGCTAGCACTCACATTGATCTATCTTCAATCCTAATTGTGTCTGTGCAGTCTCCTCTGTGGCTTTATATCTGTCCGTTATGAGCCCCGTCCAATTTATCTCCACATTTCTTCAGTGTATGTCGTCTGCCGAGCAAATCCCTCTGTCTCAGCCAAGCCATTTGGAGTGATCCCACTGTGTAAAAGAATACACAGAGGAGGGAAACAGAGGGAGAAGTGAGATGGGCTCTGCACTCACAGACAGGGAGTTTGGCCTCTCTGATACTTGAACAACCCCCCCTGCAGTGTTAAAAATAACCAGCTCTTCATCTGACTGACCAGACAGACTAGGGCTTTGAGGGAGTATTATCTCTCTGGAGTTTGTTCAACAACCAGGCAGACAGACAACACATGTATATATACACACACTTCCACACAAGTAGATAAAGCAAGAGCAAAAAGGATAGAGATAGAAGGAAAACACTGGTGTCCACATATTATATGGACTAGACTGAATAACCATCCTGATACAATGTTTCCTCTCATGTTGCACATTTTAATTCTGTGCAGTAGTTTAATTTCTGCAGCTCATGATACTCTGTTGATCACATTTGTCCCCCAGGTCACTGCACAGTCAAAATGTGGATTTACAATATTACAGAACCATCCTACCTGCAAAACTAATAACTGTTATTATGATTGTTACCCATTGTAAAAGCTTTTAGGTTTGTCTTAAAATCTGCAACTCTCCAGAGAAAATATACATAAATTGTTCGGTGTTTGCAAGTAGTTTTATCTTTGAAAAGAGAATTGTGTTTTAATTGGTCCATTTTTCCCTCCTGTAAATCAGTCTGAAAGTAAACTTGAGGAGTAGACAGGGCCTGAATGTTACTTTATCTGTTTTCCATTTAGCTAATGGAATGAAACAGTAAATTATAATGATGGTTATATGAGTATTGTCAAAATATGTTTTAGGGAAAATTCATTTTCAGGGTTCACTCTGCATTAGGTGAATTTTCCCCCCTTACATTACAATCTTCTGTCTATATTAAACACCTCAATATATGAGTTTCAGAACAAATAGGGACAAACATGCTGAATTTTATTTGATGTGTGGTATTATTATTATTGGACAGACAGGATTATATGAAGGTATAGGTAGTCATCAATCTCACTATTTTTCTATTAATATAAAGTTTTGATAATAATCACCTGTTACATCAAAGTGAGGGTCTTTACTGAACCTATTTAATAAATGTAGGATAATAAAATTCACATTAAACACGGAGTGTTATTGGTCTAAACTGATTAAACCCTAAATCCTCCACAGTAAGCCGCTCCACTGAAGTAGAATGGGCAACTCTGTTATCTGACGACGTCTGCTGGCCAATAAGTGCACTACAAGCTTCAATAAAACAGCGCAAAAAATACAACCCTTTATTCAACATATACAATATTACATGTTTGTTTACTTTTCAGTGGTTGTGAAGTCCTTTACTAACCAAAGTGATGGTGATGGTACATTTAGGCCTACAGAAGTATAAAATATTATGTTGTACAAAAGCATACAACAATGTGCCACATTGCCAGATGATAGAAAAAAACCCTTTATAAAACAGGATATATATTTACACTGAATTCAATGGTGATAAAAGACAGGAGCCTCAATGCAGTAACTCATATGTACAAGTAAATAGCTCAATGTGCTCATGTGCAGATAATAAATGCTCATTTTATACTTGAATGTGTTTACAGAACTGGTAATGTGCTTTGGCATGAGCATCTTATTACTTAAATATTTCCTTTTGTGATCTTTGTAATTTTTTTGGTTGTGCTCATTATGGGAAAACCCATAAGTACTATTTTAATATCAAAGAAAGTCTGGTTCTACATAACTCTCTTTTTTCCCTTTGATAAGGGGATGAATAATTTTGCTATGTGAAGTTTTCCACTCTGTCACGTTAGTGGGAGGATTTACATCATAATGAACAAAACCCTGTGTGAGTGGAAAAACAACATTTAACTTGAAATCAGTGAAGTTTTAGCAGCTGAGCAAAACAAAAAAGAAAAATATCTTCATAAAGATTCTTGGTCTCAAAAGTTTTGTTTTCTTAGAGGAGGAGGGGGCTCCTGGTTTAAGAAACTAGAAATATGGCAGATGAAATTTGGGCTAAAACAGAAAAAAATAGCCTCAAGACTTGACAGTCTAGACACTATTGCTCAAAGTCATATGGTTTTAATATAATGCAGTGACTGTGTG
Organism: Apogonichthyoides opercularis; assembly: GCA_029814545.1. NCBI lineage: Eukaryota > Metazoa > Chordata > Actinopteri > Kurtiformes > Apogonidae > Apogonichthyoides > Apogonichthyoides opercularis. The sequence goes on from JAPTGW010000026.1 coordinate 19,397,671, forward strand.
AGTCATTAGCACAAAATATGCTAATGACATGCACACAGCGCTGTGGGAATGTGGCGCAAAACCCCCTTGGGCTTCTTTCCAATCTGTGGTCCCTGTTTCAGTCTGGTCCTCGGGCTTAGACATCCCTCTTGAGCTTTTCAATGCTGAAATCACTGTCGTGGTCAAGTTTGGAGAGTGTCTTCCTCACCCGCAGGGCTGTGAGGCGGGCAGACGGGCTCTGAAACCAGCACTCCTTCATGATCTTCACAATGGCTGTCAAGATCTAGAAACGCACACACAAATGTAAAACATCACCTGTCTCTCTGAGTAGACTGCACTGTGACAGGTGTTTCATCATGTTTCTGCATTTTACAGCACCGGCAATATGATAGCTGGATGAGCTCTCACACACCTATAGCCTATGTGAGTCTGACAAGTGTATGTGACACTTGGGATGCTTAAATGGGTGCCAATACAGATGAGGAATTGTGGGCTGCTGAAAAAGGTAGGTGTTTGTGTGCATGCATGTACATCACTGGATGACGTACTGGATGGGAATGAAGTCTGTTGTGTAAACTGGGTCGTTGCTGGTCCACACACACCACCTTCTTCATCTCCTCAAAGCTGGGATCTGATGGCACCATGTCAAAGAAGGGAGGTCGGTACTCTTCCACAATTCCTGAAACACCAAAAGAATTAGTACATCTCACAACTGAATGCCACCACCAACCAGTCAAACTGCAGCTTCTATCCATGTCTGTCTAGACTTGAGGTAGACTGCCTATGGCTCTCTAGCCCCCCCTAGTGGCTGTAGGTGGCGTGGTCAAAAAAATAATGTAAAAGTCAACTATTTCTTTAAGGTTAACTGTGTAATATTTAGAGACATCTAGCGATGAAGTTGCAAATTACAACTAAATGAATATCCCACTTCAGTCTCTCTATGGAGGGTGCAAGTCCCTCATTAGAGTGAGTGTTTCTTTTGTCCATTCTGGGCTTTTTAGTGAAGGGAATAAAATGTCTGGCCCACAGACAAACATAGCAGCTGACAGTAATGGACCTTAATGCATCTGCGGAAAAAAAGAGAGGATAAAAAGTCTCTATGGGGCTACCAGAAACACTGCATCTCAGTGGAAGGTAACAAAAACATTGTATTATTACAGGTATGCGGTGTATTTTGGGTGAAATGGAAGTTATTACCAAATTGAAACATATGAGTCCACTGAGTACATCCCAGTAAGAAACATTTTGTCTTCAATTAGACAGATAGATAGTTATATAGCTAGACAGATACATAGACAGACCACAACACAACACATATCAATCTAACACATTACAATCTTTTTAACGATTTATTCAATTCTGTTATTGCATTAGGAATGAAGCTTTTACAAAATTTTACTTTCTTCCAGTTTAGAGAGGAATATGGATTCAAATAAGGGATAGAAAAGGGTCTTTGCAGCTTATTGTGATGTCACTGTGAAGGTGACCTTTGAGATATAAAATCTTGGTATATTTTAATTTCAAGGTATTACACACTTGTGTAAAATTTTGTTCTAATTAGTGTATGGAGTCTTGAGTTATGGCCAAAAATGTATATAAATCACTTCATGCTTGAGTCCAAGTAAACGTTTGTGCTAATTTAAAAGAATCAAATCCCCTAAAGGTGTTCTTCCGCTGTCACGATCATGAAAATGGGACACTCGGGACAACCTGAAAATATAATGCCTCTGGGATTGTTGCTGGTGTGGACACATAAAGTCACAAAGCAGACCTAGAAAACCTATCGCCAAGCCAGGTATCAAATTGAACGAGATAGCCAGGGTAAGAAAACGCAGCCTTTTATGTTAAATACTGAAAGTAAATTCACTAAACCCTTCACGGAAGATAACACGATCCACTTCTGGTTTTATCTCCTCATACATCTTCCAAACATAAATCACTCCTCATATGAGGACAGAAATAGCACATTGGAGTAGACTAATGTCAGGGTTTGTAAAGTATGTTTGACTAAACAAGAGGAGGGAAAGATATCAATTCCCTGGGGATTACACTGGGACAGAGAGCTGTGAGGCCCACTCAGTGTGTATAATATGTATCTGAACACATAGGCTGTAAAAAAGAACACACACAGCTATGGGTGTGTGTGTATATCCGTCTGTATTATGTGTATGTGGCCTCGCACTAACAATTTGTGTGCATGGGCTTCTGGACTATATACTTGTGGGTGCTGACACTAGATAAGAGTGTTTATAATTACTGCTGTGCTAATCATGAGAGAGGATAGTAGAGACAGACACAGACAAGAAAAACACTGGAGTGCTGAGAGACATAAGACTCACTGCCTGCTGTGTATGCTCCTCCACAACCAGACACATTTTCAACAAAATGAGCCTGAGTCGATGATTAATAATAATTGCACAACTATAAATATACCAGTGATACAGAACAATATAACATCTGTGAGTATCTCTGCAGGCTGATACTAAACTCTGTGTGTGTGTCTGGTTACCATTTACATTGGTCCTGCGACTGATTTCCCAAAAAACCAGACCCAGGGCCCAGATGTCCGTTTGCTTGTATGACTCGAAGACTTCCACTCGGATCGTCTCATCCAACACCTCAGGGGCCATGTAGCGTTTGGTGCCGACACGAGGGTTGTTGCCCACATCCAGGTAGTCGTTAGACTGAGAATGTATGACTGCTAAACCTGAGGGGAGAGTAAGCAGACTATGTAATGTACAGGGCATTACTGGTGCCAGTACATGTCTGTGTAGGTTCTCATTTGCCCAGGTCAGTGTTCTTCTTGGTAGTTTTTCTAGGTTCAACTAGACTGGTTTTGTTCGTTTGAAAATGTTTCGTCTCTCATCCGAGAGACTTCTTTGGTTCTTATAACTAGTGCAGGAAATTGGACTTATAAACCTGTGGGGGGAGTGGTCTCTGTAGGTGTTAATCCATATGCTAATGAATTTAAGTGTTAGGGTCGTAGAGAGGGTGTATCAGAAAAAAGTAGACTCTCACAAAAACCAGCATTAATCTAAAATGCAAAGATTTTTTAAATATCTCAT
>JAPTGW010000026.1:19490330-19503036 GCA_029814545.1 Apogonichthyoides opercularis
TGTGCAATGACAATAAAGACATTCTATTCTATTCTAAACACAAGAGAAATGAACAAACAGCGTAATCCCTCTGAGGTTGTGTCACGTTAGCTATTAGCTGCTGTGTTTTGCACCCGTGACTGTCATGTTGACTGGTGCTGTGTTGTTTTGTTGTTGTGTCTGCGTCGCTGTCAGGAGCTCCGGCAGCAGCTGGGCCACAGGCTGCAGCTCAATGACCTGCTCATCAAACCTGTCCAGAGGATCATGAAGTACCAGCTGCTGCTCAAGGTGAACGGCAGGGCACCGCTGCGCTGTTGATCACCCACTCACACCTTTACACATACACATGCGCGTCTTCACAAAGCAGCTGTCGGACGCACAGCAGGGTCAGTCGCAGGGTTGTAAACATAAGAGCACACACATATACACACGTACACTACCAACACACTGAGTACATTGTCTGCAGGCTTTATCCAAATCAGAAAGGAAGAGACCAATCACTTTGTGGAATGCCAACACTTTTAAGATTAAAAAAGAAAATGTAAAAACTTTGAAGAGTGTCGTAAAATGGCATCCCAATTAAAAGCCTTGGCCCAAATATAAAGCTTTGCCCTTTGGCAGTCAAATAAAAGAGGGGTTCAACGCCTATAAATTGCTCTCCAGATGTCTTCACCTTAATCCAAGCAGTAAACCTACAATGCTCTGGTAACCATGCTGTGTTTATTTAAACAGGACTTCCTCAAGTATTACACCAAAGCTGGGATGGATACAGAGGAGTTGGAGGTGGGTTTCCATATGCATATATAAATAGATAAATAGATAAGGATGTTTTTAGTGTGCATATTTAAGGAAAGGCATGCTTTTTTATTAAGAAGTTAACTAACGCCTTTTAACAGAAAGCAGTAGAAGTGATGTGCTTTGTGCCAAAACGCTGCAATGACATGATGAATGTGGGTCGACTCCAAGGCTTCGAGGTATGTATCTGGGAGTTTGACATTTCCTCCATCTTCCAAAACATTTAATATGCCAACTATTGAGCCTGTAAAAACCACACTGTAACCGCTTCCTCTGTTTGTTGGGTTTATCTCCACTGTGGTACCAGGGAAAGATCACAGCCCAAGGCAAACTGCTCCAGCAAGACACGTTCACTGTTACCGAGCAGGACACTGGCTTTCTTTCCCGCGCCAAAGAAAGGCGAATCTTCCTGTTTGAGCAGCTGGTCATCTTCAGCGAGCCGATCGACAGGAAGAAGGGCTTCTCCATCCCTGGGTACATCTTTAAAAACAGTATAAAGGTGTGTTCCAGCTGAGCCACAGAGCACAACTATCAATCAAAATGTCAAAAATGAGAAAATAAGACTTACTTTTTCAGATTAGCAGTTACACAATAGGTTCACACCACAGTTATTCTTGCCTAAACCAGCACATGTTACATAATCCCACTGCAGGGGCTTTTTTTTTTTGCAGCTTGCATGTGTTATCATAGCTTTAACAAGCAACTCAGCAGGACAGACTCATCACAGATGCAAGTCAGATGTGATATGTTCCAGGTGAGCTGCTTGGGGGTGGAGCCCAGTGTTGATGGCGATGATGCACGCTTTGTGCTCACATCACGCAACCCAGATGGGAGTGTGGTGCGCTTCCAGTTGCAGGCTTCCTCTCCGGAGATCTGCAGGGCCTGGCTCAATGATGTGGTGCAAATCTTGGAAACCCAACGCAACTTCCTCAATGGTGGGTCCCAGCTGAGCCACGTGTCTTTCAGCTTGGCATATTTTCCTGTTACTGACAAGAAAGTAATAAACGTCTCAGAATTTTGACTTGAAATGACACTTTTGATTTAGAATAGTATCTCATTATTCTGACTCATTTCTGACATGTATAAAGTTGAACAGTCCATCACTGTGATTGAGTAGCTCGTACTTTCACTTTGTGCTATACTTTTCTAAAGAGAAAGACTTCATTTTAACCTTAATCTCTTAAGCTTCATTTTGCGTTAGTGCTTGATGCCAATACTGATTATATAGAAAGCAAGGTGGCTGATGGCCAACATATAATGCTGATTCAGAGTTTGTTTTGTTCCTGTATCTAATGAAATACAGTAATTTAATTAGAATAGCAAAAGAGAAACAAAATTGGTCATATTAAATGAACATTTATCTGACGCTATAGTATCTGCACTGTCCGTGTCTGTTTAAGTAGATCTATTCTGAGTTCTGTCTGCAGTGCACTTATGTTAAACTGAAAAACAGAGGCTCTAACATCAGCCCACAGCAGCCAAACTGACATGACTGCCTGTTGTACAGATGTTTCTGCATTCAGTTTTTGTTTGCCAACCTTCACAAATACACACTGATTCTGGTCAGGCCCTGTTCATGTACATCTACTATGGATTTTAGTATTTTTTCTTGTTCATGTCTTCTTTCTTTTGCTTCATATTTTACATGTATGCTGTGTTTATTCTTCTCTATGTGACTCCTTTTTTTGGATTCAGTCAGGATCATAAAATGAGTCAGTGGTGGAGTTTGATAACATCTGTTTGTGTTCCTCTGTGTTTTGCAGCCTTACAGTCACCTATTGAGTACCAGCGGAGGGAGAGCAAGTCTAATAGCCTGGGTCGCAGTATGAGGCCCCCTCTGTCTGCTGCCAGCTCCCTGCGGCCCCACTCCTCTGCCTCTATCGACCGTCATAAGTTTCCCTCTCTTCATTCTCACAACACCTCCCTGCCTGCACTCTACCTGCCCAGCCAGGGCCAGGGGCAAGGACCCAGTGAAACATCCTCACTGCGGGAGGTGGGTTGTCTCTTTGTCTGCCTTACACACAGACACACACTTTCTCTATTCACAAGACACTACCATGTCTGCTTATGTTTTCAGCATTTTTGCTTCAGGCCTGGACTGTCAGACAAATGGAGTAATGACAGTATTTACAACTTGTTATTGTGGTATTTGCAGCCCACACTGGTCCAGCCGTGCCCTGCTGACTCCCACACTGTTTCTCCGTCACATGTCCAACTGGGATTTACCGATCAGCCGAGCTGTCAAGCTGTGTCAAATGGGCTGTACACCCCCTCCACACAAAGTGCACAGGTACAATATGCTCTACACACACACACACACACTAGCTTGTCATGCTCTTAAGATACTTTACATTCACTTGAAACGATTCTCTGAAAACATACCTTAGTCTTAACCTAATCTTATAAGAATACAAGCCTTAATTATTAATTTGAACCATTTATTACACGCAACTTCTCCATACTGTGAGCTGTGTTTCTCACAATATAATGTTTACATCTCCACGTTGTTAAAAAAACTTGGCAAAAAAAGTTTATTACCTCGTAAAGTTTTCACAAGACATATAATTTATCCTGGCATATTGGTGCATATACTTAACAGAGGAAAAAGATAAAGTGGAAACAATAACAAGTAAGTACTGCAAAGCGCTATTTAGAGGTGATGAAAAAAAGCACTTTTAATGAAGTTAACCTAATATGATTATTTGCAATAGAGAATGCAATAGGATATATAGTAGACCAATTACATGGCAGCAGGTCAGCAGGAGACAAACGAATTAAGTCACTTTGAATGTATTGTTGGTGCCACACTTTCTGGTTTGAGCATTTCACAAACTTCTGATCTATTTGATTTTCATGCAGAACCATCTAAGGTTTGTAGAGAAAGGTCCGATAAAGAGAAAACATCCGATGGGTGGGAAAACGTAAAAAAGCCTTGATATATGTCATAGGTCAGAGGGTAATGGCCAGAGTGGCTCACGGTGATAGAAAGGCAACAATAATTCACAGTAACCAATGGTTACAACTGAGGTATGCAGAAAAGCATGTTAAACCTTTAAGCAGATGGGTGATAGTAGTAGCACACTCACTGGCCACTTTATTAGGTACACCCAGTACTATCATGTGCACTTAATACAGTAGCATACAGTGTATAGTTTTGTACAATATATCTGGTCATAATAAATGGTAAAACTGTACACATGCATGCATTAGAGTGACTTATCCTAAACTTAACATAAAACCAAATCTTCAACCAAAATGTAATGATTTATATTTTGTATTATGTATTTTGACAAAATTATTGAGGAAGAAAGTCCCTGCATGTGAAACTGACTCATATTCCCATAATGTAAGAAATACTCAGACCACACATATACACATATATGTTGTGTTTAGGGGCCATTAGTTAGACCTGCATTCATTTCCTGGGGACTTACTCTACCCTTAACTATAACATACAGTAAAAGTTACATTTGAGTCATAAGAAGCGTTATTTCTCCCCCTAATGGTTAAAAAAAGGAATTTAAAAAATCTGAGTATTTCTGAAGGAAATCCATTATACTTTTTGCTGCAAATGTTTACCTTAGCTCTGAATACAAAGATTACAGTATCTCTGGAAATAGCAATAAATATGACTTTCTCCAAGTTTTATGGTTGTTCAACAATGGGGGTATCCTGTTTTTCAACTGTACATGACCATTTTCTATGTCTCTTTCTGTCAGCACTGGCCTCTTGTCCTCAGTGTTGAAAGGCTGGCACTGTTTCTGTGTTTCTCCACTTCTTTACTGTTTACTCAGGCTAGATGGGTTTGGTACATAACAAACAGGAAGTACACTGAGCCAGACAAGGAAGAGAGATGCCTATCAAAATCAGATAATGGCTTCCTGTACTTATGCTCGGGTGAATAGATGGAAAATAGGCTCATGCATTTTGAAACTTAATACATGAACTTAGAAATATCTGATGTAATCATTAACTTAATACCTAATAACCCTAACTTTAGCAGGTGGTTTCTGTGTTAGAAAGAATACAAGTAATGCATGTTGTTTTTATTTAACATAAAAGCCAAATGCATCTTTATTAGGTTTTAAGATTAAACATTAAGATTCTTTATTTGTCAGTATGCGTAGACATGCCGGACACACCGACCTCCTGCATTTAACCCATCACTAGAACATGCAGGGACACACTACACACTGCAGACCAGGAGCAGTGGGCTTACCATAACAACTGTCCAGGGAGCAAATGGGGGATTAAGTGCCTTGCTCAAGGGCACATCAGCTCTGTCCGTGCATTCCACAGAGAATGTGTAAAATAGTTTGATGAATGTTCCCTGTATCCCCAGCAGAGAGCAGGAGAGGGCTGCCGCAGGGGTCAGGGAGCTGATGCTGGGAGCCAACCTCCACTGTCCGGCCCCTATCCCTCCACTGGACGACGGCCCAGCAACTTGGCCCAGCTCGCTGAGGACGAACTATGAACTCTGTCTATCTGTCTGCTGGGTTAGGAAGGCAGCAGCTGATGCCACAGTGCTGGAGATGAGAAGCCTTTTCTACTGTCTATTTATGTTGTTACGGCCAGGCTGGACCCTTACCTGGCTTAGCAATGTTTTCCCAAGAACAACAAAGGAATATACAGATGAACTGTGAGCTGTGACTATAAACTGGCTGCTGCGTCAGTGGGAGGTGAGCAGCCTTGGCCACTGTCAGCTTACATGAACATCAGCCAGTGGGATGTTTCTGGACTCAGAGTGAAAACACTCAGCGAACACAGTGTTATGACGATTTCTGCTTTTTACCTTTTTGAGAGTTTGTATATCATACTTGTTTCTCTTTCAAAGGGCAAGGGGAATTTGTTTAAAGAGGAAAAATATCCATTCCTAATTGGGGCGGTCACTGGAGCTAAGAGTGTGTGTTTGTATGGATGAATTTGTATGTTTATGCAGCGATGTGTGGATGTGTATGAATGCATGAGAGTGTGCAAGGAGTGTCTCTTCTTGTATACAGCCTATTCAATTTCCTTATTAAAGATGTTTTTTCCCATGCCCCAGAGTGAAGACAAACACAGCTACATAAATGCATTTTGTCATTCCCCTGCTGACAACTGAGTTTGCTGTTTATGTTGACAAGAATGGGAAAGGCAGATCATTTGATCTGAACATGACACGAGGACTTGTACTCATTCGAATTTCAACTGAAAATGAAGAACTTTCTTGCTACAGTGCTGAGAGTTCATGCATGCTCTCCCATTCTGTTTGACTGGCCCACGTTTGATCTGGACAAAAAAGGAGTGAGGGAGCCCCCTGGAGGTTTTCTGTGGGTATGACGTCACTTTGGAATACTTTTTGCTCTTTGGGCAACTCTAGAGGAGTTGTTCTAAAGGTGCATTCAAAGGGACTGCAGAGCTGACCCTGTGCTGAAGTGTTGCATGCAACATCTCCTTGGTGATTGACTTGCACAGTGTTACTTTACACAGATCTGTATTTTAAGGCCAAAGTGGGTTGTGGATTTGCAAGTGCAAGTACTTAAAATTGCATTTGTTGAAACTAATATGAATTGTTTTATTAGTCCACTGTTGTCATGTCAAGGCTGTGCACCATTTCTATAATCTCTGTTGGCTTTTCCCCTCATGGACTAAATACTGTACAGTGCATAATATAATTGCAATCATACATTTCCACTTGTAATATGAAGATTGACCGGTTATGCTGATAAATGTTCATGCTCCAGATGGTTAACATGAAGGATAATGTGTAGCAAGATAAACAGGGTGATCTGCATGCTTCCTTTTCCTTAGACGACAGTGCCAAAAACAACCGCAGCTCTCACTTTTCTTTCTTTTTCATGCACTTACTCCAAAGTTCAGTTTGCCACTAGTCTTACAAAACAACCACAGATTTATGTTTTACTATCTGGATTTTATTGCCTACAAAAAGTGACAAAGAGTGAAGAGTGGGTGAAATAAGGGGGGTATCCTGCTTGCAACACCAGGTCAGTTCTACTTTGTGGCCAGTAGAGGTCCCCACAAGGCTTTCACTTCCAGTTTAGTTGGCTCATACAGCTCCACCAAAGATCGATAGAACTCATAGTTGAATGCTCACATAAAAACACACACTTCTTGATAATCCATGCGAAAAACAATAAGACCGTATCGCAAGACTCTTCTGCAGCTAATGTGAACTAGAATTTTTTTTTGATCAGGCAGTTTTGCATGAAACAAAATAAAACCACTACAAACAACCAACAGAAAGGAAAAACATGAAAGTTTTGCTTAATGCCATGTTTGACTGACTAGAAACTGATGTATCATATCAAATAAAAAGTGTCTTTTTGAAATGGAGAGCTTTCATGATTGTGTTTTTCTGCACTTTATACACAATACACTCTAAACTTTGCTTTAGGTAAAGACATGATCAGTTTTGTGAGGCTTATTTAAGCACTAACTAAACTCTCAGACTCTAATTTGGGAACCTCTGATGAAGACAAAGGCAGAGCATTCCCCCTTGGAGAAAGTTCAAACAGGCTTAAAAACAAAGAGAAGAAACTCTTGGATGAGCAGACATCTGGTTGGCTGGCCTCTGAATAAAGCCCCATTCTGGGCAGTAAAGCAGGGCCGATCGTAACGTGGCTGTGATATATGGAGGCCTGTGATGGAAGGGGGTTAAGGGTATTAACTTTCACAAGGGTGCAAAATCAAAGGGAGTTCCTGTCACCACCGAGGGGGTCTCAGCAACAGGGGTCCTATTCACAGGGAATTTCTCTCCAGTGCCCTCAGTTGCATCTGTTGACTCAATCTACTCTATTGAGAGAAAGAAAACACTCATTAAAAGCCACATGACTGTGAACTTGATTGCAGAGGGCGAGACAAACAGCCCCATCAATGGCCTGAGTGTTTACTTTGAGGTGTGAAAATCTTTGAACAGCCCACCATGTTAGGTCTTCTTTTTGAGCTTCTTCCTTCACACCACCAGCACAATGAGTGGCATTTGTATTCTGAATGCAATCAAATTATCATTCAAATAAAATGTTAGATCTTTAGGAACTCCCGGGCATTTTAAGAAATTCACACGTTTGTCCGAAGAGCTGTAAAAAGGGTTAAAGCCATTGACTCTCACTGTCAGGTTATTTACTGCCCATTCATTCACCAGGATGTAAGGAAATAACAGCAGTAGAAACGATCCATTTGATTCAGCAAGGACAATGTTTATTAAAATTTACATGCGGCCATAACCCCAATTAAATTGTTACTGATATTTATACATAATTTACAAAGAACTTAAAAATGTAAAACATTTGCTAATCTGGAGAACTGGTGTTTCACATTGCTGCTTAAAGGCAGACTAGGTAAATCTGCAGAGCCAAGAGTTTTAAGTTTACATTTTAAAAAGCTCTCTACCTTGAAACCAAACAAACCAGGATATTTTTCAGAATTGAAATCTGAAACAGCAACCCGAGCATTTTTCCATTCTGGACTAGTTTTTGGGAGAGAAAAAGAAAGTCATTTTTACGCAGCAACCTTTAGCTGTACTAAGGCATATATTTATTCTGGACATGATATAAACAACATACTGTGATAAACTTTGTGGAATTTTCCTCAGCTGCCTCTTCCTTTACAAGGATCAAATATTTACATTATCAGACTGAAAAAAAAAAGTTTCACATCAGCTGAAATTTAAACAAATCTTAAATTGTTGAAGGCATAAATCACTTTTGTTCCAGATGAAATTTGTTTGTGTGGGATCTGGACGAGAAGACAACTGCAGCAAAAGAATAACCCAAAAAGGCTTCAAGTTTTCAATGAAGGTGCCTCGTCTCAAACAGCACACAATTAGTTTACTCAAAATGGTCTGTAAATATATTTGATTTATTCAGTCAAAAGTAAGACTTGGACAACAGTTTGTCAGGGGAGCTTGATGCCTACCCTCTAGTGCAAACCTATGGCAGTAATTGTAAGTCACAAAGTCTGTTCATTGTTGTTGGTTTTTTTTGTCTGAATTGGGATCACTCTCTCTTGATGTTGGTAAGCAGAGGGTCCGTGGTCTGTGAAGGCTGCCCTGATCGGCTCTTCCTAGTCTGGTGGGTCTTCACATGTTTGGAGAGGTGGTCACTTCTCATGAACCTCTTTCCGCACTGTTGGCACCCGAAGCGCTTCTCCCCAGTGTGTGTGCGGAGGTGCCTCTGTAGCTCATCTGAACGTGTAAAGCTTTTACCACAGAAGAGCCAGTTGCAGATGAAGGGCCTCTCACCGGCATGCCAGCGCAGATGGGCCTTGAGGTGTGAGGTCTTCTTGTACACTTTACCACACTCTGGTATGTGGCAGATGTGCAGTCTTTTCTTTCCGAACTCTAACCCGCCGCCGTTAGCTTGGCAGTTGGGACATTTGCAGCGACGGCAGCGGCGTGTGGAGCTCAACAGGCCCTTGGAGGTGCCCTGGAGAAGAGCTGCTATCTGCGGCTGGTGTCCCAAAACCAGCTGCCGACCCAGGGAGAAGGGATGGTTGGAAGGGGTGGCGTTGGTTTGGGGAAGGCTCCACCACTGCTGCCCTTCGTCCATGTGGCCTCCAGGCAGGTGATGCCTGGCAGAGGAGTTCTGGAGGAAGCTGGGGAAGTTTTGACCCACACTGTTGTGCTGGGGATAATAGGAGCTGTTGGTCTGCGGCTGCGAGGACAACACTTTCACAGGGGAGAGATCGAAGGAGTAGGACGACGGAGGTTCAGCCGGAGGGGTGAGAGGCAGCTCATGGTGATGGTGATGAGGATGATGATGGTGACCCAGGCCAGACTGCATGTGTCCAGGGAACTGCACCTTTGGCACGGTGAAGGTCATCTGGTGTGTGCTGAGGGCTGATGTGGGCGCCATGTCGTTGCTCCAGAGTTGAAACATTCCTGATGTGGAGCTAACAGTGCCCTCGTAGGGGAACTGGGAACCATCTGAGCCCATTGTGCCCCCCACCTGCCAGGCCTGGCTACAGGTGGTGGCCAGGAAAGAGAGGGCGTTGGGCGCTCCCTCTGGAGAGGAGCTGGGCGTCCGATCCTGGGAGGTGACACATAAACACACATGAAAATACAAGGACCACCATAAATACAACTCAAAGTTTTAGACATAAAAATAATGTTGAAAAAGCAGGTGTTCAAAAGTTAAAATTGACTGAATTATGTTTCCTACTGCATTTGAATGAGCTTTTCAGATAATCTTATATTTGGTTTTTCTTCTAAAAATTCCAATGACAAAAACTGATTCAATCATTTAATTAAACATCCTCTCATGGTATCATTTTAAATATAGATAACCTATATTACAGGCAGTGATGAGTGGTGCGCAAAAAAAGTCCAGGTGCAGTGCGTCAAAAAAAGAAGAAAAAAAAAAAAAAGATAATACAACAAACCTGCAAAAAGGTGTGCAAAAAGTTGTCAGTCCTTTGTATCGTCAGCGCAGCCATCTGTCTTCGTGCTCCTTCTCCAGACACCTGCAACGCAAACTGCGCCGAGAAGCGACGGCGCAAAAAGTCTCAACTACAGAACCGAGCGCACAAGAAGCAGATGGTCACATTCAGGGTGTTGGAATGACTCAGACTCAGGAAACCCCGCGTTATTTAAATGTCCTCCGGTCCTCTTGGTAAATATGTTTCAGTGTCGGCAGTCCAGATGATGTGGTGTTTGCTCAAGCAGCAGAGGACGTATATGTGTGTGTGTGTGTGTGTGAAGTTAGAGGGGCGCAGTAAATCCGTGCGATCATCTCAAAGGCGCCTGAGCTGCATCTTCTCTTTATAGAGAGAAAAGATCCTCTCAACGGGGTCTCCAGTATGATGCAGGAGAGCCAGTCAATAGAGAGGAGATGTGAGGGGAAGAGGGAGGGGGGATTGTTAGGTGAAGGGGTGGGCTACTCATAATTTCACTCAATTTCAACCAAATGCTGACCCCGAGAACTGACTCCTCCTCCAATTGTTCTGCAGAAAAAGACTTGAGGCATGATAAGGAGTCTGCAGAAACACCTCTATAACAGACAAGTCCATTTATTCACATGGTACATCGCGTGTGCCACTTATTTAATGTTCACTATTATTCTCCATCATGTTAAAACTATTTCAAAGAGTTATTTCATGTCTCAGCAAGTTAGGAGCAAGTTCTGCATCCAATAAAATGCTTAGTCTGTTAAAGATTAATATAGACAGCTTAGTCAAAGTGTTTTTTCACTCTGGGAGTATTTGCATACTTCTTCAACTCCACTGTGGGAATTCAAGTAAATATAGTAAATAAATAGATTTTATTTATGGATAGAATCAGTGGTGCAGCGTTGAAGGGAAATATGGACTTTAAATCAGGTTAGCTAAGGAACAGAAGCAACAGTATAGGCACAGAAGATAAGAATTTATCCATTTATACAGAGAAAGAGTCAAATGTGCCTTATGTGTTTTAGATCATTTGAATTGAAAAATGCAAAAACGTCTCATGAAAATAAATTGGTATTTATATTTTAACAAGACGCAGATGCAGTTTTTCATGTATTTCTTTTTTTAAAATGATATTCTTGTAATGAAAACACACTCATACAGGCACAGAAATGAACACTTTATCCATTTATTTAGAGTCAAATGTGCCTTTCCTGTGTGTCTACATCATTTGAATTGAAAAATGCAAAACCTTCTCATGAAAATAAATTGGTATTTACACTTCGACAAGATGCAGATGCAGTTTTTCAATGTATTTTTGTGATATTATTGCAGTGAAAACACACTTATATTTACAGGCACAGATATCGACACTTTATCCATTTATATAGAGAGTAAAATATGACTTTCCTGTATGTCTTAGATCATTTGAATTGAAAAATGCAAAAACTTATCATGAAAATAAATTGGTATTTGACGCAGATGCAGTTTTTCATGTATTTCTTTAAAAAAAAAAAAAAGATATTCCTGTAATGACAACACACTCATACAGGCACAGAAATTAACACTTTATCCATTTATATAGAGAGTCAAATGTGCCTTTTCTATATATCTTAGATCATTAGAATTTTTTTTTTAAATGCAAAACCTTCTCATGACAATAAATTGGTATTTACACTTTGACAGGATGCAGATGCAGTTTTTCGTGTATTTTTTTGTGATATTGTTGGAATGAAAACACACTCATATTTACAGGCACAGAAATTAACACTTTATCCATTCTTATAGAGAATAAAATATGAGTTTTCTATTTGTCTTCGATCCCTTGAATTGAAAAATACAAAAACTTATGCAAATAAATTTGTATTTACATTTTTAACAAGACGCATCCATCGTTTTTTATGTTCTTTTACTTGTAATGAAAATACATGTTTCAATACAAGACACAGACAGTAGTTTGATATGGAGCTATTTACTGTACCACGTATTACAAAATCTTCCCCTACATGACAAACTTTTTCCCCCTTCTAGCTGCAGCAGGCGGCCCCCTGGCCTGGTAGGCATGAGGATCACACACTCTGCAGAAAGTCTCAGTATTTTCCCTCACAAAGCTAATTGATAAAACTCAATCAAAGCCTCCGAGTTCTCACCAGTAGGTGACATGTCAAATAGGCTGCCCTGTGTGACATTCTCACATTTCAGAGTTCAAGTAGAGGCCGCTTCAGATGTGCTCCATTAAATGCAGATTGAGGCTTAATCTCATTCTGTAAGTCTGTTCACCATTACAATGTTAAGAGTTTAAATCCAGGCTGGGAAACTGTTTCTCATGTAAATTCCCAGTTCCTTACTTAATGCTGCTGCCTGTTTCACAGACTGTGATCCTTAAATAAACAGTCGAAAGAGAACCCACCTAAAATTAGAAACTGTTAAGGCATACATTTTAGCTTATGAATTATTTTAAAGAGAAATGTAAAGCTCTTTAAAAAAAAAAAAAGGCTGTGATTAATGATAGCCAATGAAAAAAACCATTAAAGTCTATATTTAAATGTTA
>JAPTGW010000026.1:19618183-19629412 GCA_029814545.1 Apogonichthyoides opercularis
AAAAAATTGTGACCTGTAGAGCGTTCACAAGGAAATCTCTACGGACGCGGCGGAACGATCGCTAAACCATAGTATCGGACGGGCGATACAATAATAGATGTCAATGCTAAACTATTAGCAATGCAAAAAAACAGTCATTTAATGAATTTAATTAGTTCAGTTAGCTCAGTGATTTTGCCTTCATTTCACTACTTGTTAGCTCTGTTCAGTATGAATGTATGTGTTTAGCCAAAACATTTGACACTATTTCACTGGGTTTCACATTTTGTTTAGAATGTTTTTCTTCTTCTTTCTCTGTAATTCTGTGTACTGTAAATTCCATGTAATCATGTATTAATCTATTTTAGCAACTTATATTATGATGAAAAACGTAAGTAAACAAGTGGTGCCAGACACAACAAACCCCGCCCCTCACACGTATTGTAGCTTATTTTGGCATCAATCCAGCTGATGTCATCGTGTCAATGAATGTGCCAATGTCAGCATATCAGTTAGCTCTATATATGTGCCAAATCTGAAGTAAATTGAAACAAAATGAATTTGAAATTTGAAAAGAGATTTAAAAATTCATAAAAATATTTAACTTTGACCTACTTTTCCCAAAATGTTATCAGATCTATTCTGGGTCACTGGCAATCTATAAACCAAATTTGGTATGAATTCAACCCATAGTTTGTTAACAAACAAAGAAAGAAGCAAACTGAACCAAAATCAATATCCCTCGCTTCCCCTTTGGGGGAGGGGGAGATAATAAGAAATGTTTCTGATAAAGAAATGTCACTTACTGCCAACAGGCACACGATTGTTAACACATTTCAGCTACACAGTCTTTACTAGGGTTTAATAAAAATCTAACTCAATTTTAAAACCTGGATGAAATAAAGGAAATCATCAAGGAAATAAATCAAAATAAAGGTTAAATAATATATAAAATACAATAAGAAATAAACAGGAAAATAATTACAGAATTTTTTTTTTTCCTTTTCATCCAAAATACAATTATTTGCCTTATTTGTTGATTTCATCCTTTCAGCTATACTTGGTGACAACAATGTAGCATGATGCACTGAGGTTTTAAAATTAGGCACATATTTCATATCAAACCCTCTTTAAGACTCTGTGTACATGAAATGTGTTGGCGATGGTTTCCCTGTAGGTAATAATGGATTTTATTTTGTATCAACGTGCCTCAAACATTTTAATAACCATTGTTTAATGCTTAAATTATATTTTAAACATTGACTACTGATTACTTGTGACAGTCTTCTTTGTTCGTCCTGTTTTTCACACAACTCTATCTCTATATTTTAATGTTATACAAGTACGTGTAGTGCATGTTTGTCTATATGTTCAGCCCTGCGATGAACTGGCGACTTGTCCAGGGTGTACCCTGCCTTTGCCCTAAGTAGCTGGGATAGGCTCCAAACGACCCCCGTGACCCTAGTGGGATAAAGCGGGTTCAGAAAATGAGATGAGATGAGACAAGCACGTGTACCTTAAAATATGGGAAGAACCAGATAAACAGTACAGCTTTGGTTATTACACAGATCTATAGCACTGAAGGTAGAACAATAGAAATGACATCATGCTCAAATCATTATGCTGAAAATGGAAAACAGTGCAGTTATCTAAGTGAGATTAATCTAAATGTCAAATGTAATCGAGGGAATTTAAAACAAGGAAAACAGTTTAATGGGGTATATTGCAATATTTCATATTATAAGCCACAAATACGCAGTTACAGCAAAAACAGCATCATTGAATGGGGATATTGAAAAGTAGGTAATGAGGGCAAGTTTCGGTGTGCATGCTGGCGTGTGACATTAAGGGTAAAGGTAACTTAGACAAGCTGAGTCTGTCTGCCCCCCACACCCCACCCCAACACCCATTCTTAATGATTAATAAGCTACGAAACCTGATGCTGGCCTTATGAGAGCCGAGACTCATCCATAATGCAGTTGGGTGCCTTTCACCCAGTCTGGCCTACCCCCAAACTCTGAGACACACACACACACACACACACACACACACACACACAGACAATACAAAAAACATGCTGACAAATTATATTTTTAGAAACACATGTTGATTATTTCACGTCATCACATAACAAGCCACAGATAAAGAACCTGGACAACTCCCTGAAAGTCAGATTTCAACAGTGACAAGACAGAGCTTAAAAAGCACATGGGCTTAGTGTAACTTCATACTAGTCACCTCACAAACGTGCAACCCTAGCCCTCACATGAAAGTCATCTGTTTAATTGACCTTGGGTGTGTGCGCGTCTGTGTGTTTGTGTGGACTTAAGAGTGCCATAATATCAGGGTGGTTTAAACAGGGCCCTTCATTAGAGTGTCAGACAGCAGAGGGATAAAGAGGAGGGGAAGCAAGGAGCACAGTTTCTCTCCAAGTAAACAGCTGCCTCAACATCTCCCGCAGGCCGAGCCAAACCCTTTGCTCAACAAGCCAAATCCCCTAAAGCCAAGGGCCTCCTCTTTAGGGGCAATGCTGACCGCAAACCCTTTGAGGACTGAAAACCTCATGACCTGTTCTGATAACACTAAGGCTAAAGGACCGACAGCGTTCACACAGTGCTCGACAACTGACCCCCTGACTTCTGCAGCCCACAGCAAAGTCTAATGTGTCATGTTTATGATTAAAGCCACTGCCAGCATTAGTAATGTTTTTCTTTTGTCTCGATCTTTTTTCTGCAACATCAAGTAAGAATGAAAACCAGCAAATAAATATAACTATATATTTACAATCCCACACTTTTTGTGTTTGCATACAATACTGTGCAAAACGTTCTATGCCACACATATGTATTCTGCAGTCTGTGTATTGAGATACAGTCTGGATATATGTGAAGTATACAGCAGTAAATACAAAGGTTTCAGAGAAAAAACAGCTTCTATAAACCAAAGTGTGACCTCCCTTTACACTTAACATGTCTTTAACCCTTCTGTTCAGACAATATCACATTTACCTGGTTTCACTCAACACAGATGTTTCTTACTATTTGTGTTGCTTCTTGTCATGGGGTCAGGGGTCACACTAAATAGTCAATTTAACCTTTAGAACCCTTTTTTAAAAAAGGATGTGCACATATTCCCTGTATGTTGTTGTTGTATCTAAAGAGCAGAGAATAAGAAATACATGTTTGTACGTGCATTACAACCCTGCAAATACAACAAAGCTAGAGGAGGCCTAAGCACAATACTGTATGTATTCAAATTAGATTTTGTATGAAGTAGGAGAATCACATTTTGTCTGATTTGAGGTTTAAAGTGTAATTGAGGACAGAAGTTTGCACAGTACTGTGGTTTCTACACAGTTGAGAAATCTTCTTAAAATAAATCTGGCATCAGAAAAGGGTTTTTTTTGGTGTTTTCACACACCATGAAATGGATTAAATAGATGAAACACACACTATAACTGTTGAGCTGAACATGAAACTTGATTAGCCCTGTCACCTGCATCCTCTGTGCGGTGTATAGACAGACTAGACCACATCCTGTAGGATGTAGGTGCAGGTATATGCAGATATATATTTTTGGACTTTGTTTTAAATCAGGAGCTTATGGGAAATCAGTGACACCCTTAAATAGTAAGTAGAGATTATTGAGTAGAAAGTAATGATTTCAGGAATGTAACTGTATTCTGATTACCACTGATGACCACTTCTTTAAAATTCAGCTTTAACTAAATACATTCATTCCACAACTTCCCAAAACTGAATGTATCACAAATCTGTAACATTTTATTAAATCTCTGAACAACAAATAGACCATTCACAGGAGAAATAACTGAGCACCAACAACAAATGGCCCTCTGTGTTGTAAAAGATCTGTACTGTGGGAAATCTCCTCATCCTTCCCTTCGCAGGCTCACATAGGCCTATCTGCAGTGTTTGTGTATGTGTGTGCATACATGTGTGTGTATTCTATCCGTCTTTGTCTATTTTAGACTAACTGCCCCACAGTGACCTGTGTGAAGCTCAGCTCCACAGTCCACACCACAAAGTTCATTCTCTAGACACTGTTTTCCCCAGCTGGGGCCACGCACAGCTGTCTGCTCCCAGAGATCTGCCCCCATACCATAGAGCAGAGTGACAGGACACATATACACATCTTAGTGAGCAGGAAAGAAAACCAGGAAGAGGCAAGGTTCCAGGGTCACGAGAAAAAGACTTGGATGGAAAAAGGCATTCTTTCACATGTTACTACTTTGAG
This sequence comes from Apogonichthyoides opercularis, assembly GCA_029814545.1. Classification (NCBI taxonomy): domain Eukaryota; kingdom Metazoa; phylum Chordata; class Actinopteri; order Kurtiformes; family Apogonidae; genus Apogonichthyoides; species Apogonichthyoides opercularis. The sequence continues at coordinate 19,622,417 of JAPTGW010000026.1, forward strand.
ATCTCGATCATGGCAGGCTTGTTTAGGCTCCCCAACCTCCTGGAGTTTGGTCAGAGAAGTTGGTCAGAGACTGGCTTATCTCAGAGTGCCCATGAGGGGTAGAATGTGAGGTTATAGTGAAAAATAAAATACATGCACAAACCATTAATTTTACAGGAATGCCAACAGATAGCGAAATGTGGAGACCTTTGCTCTGGGATGTTACTACATATTGGCCTTTTACTGGTTGCGTTTCATCTTTTCATTCATCATGTTTGCTCTGTGCCCTTCTGTCAGCTCCAGAAACCTTTGTAAATGTCACCAAAACATTGCTGGTCTATTCATTGCCTTATTTGATCCAAGGACAGAGTGGTGACACTGAGAGAATGGAAAATCACGGGTGGAGAAAAAAAAGGGGCAGAGGCACACTGTACCCAGTCTCGGAATTATAGCTTGAAATAGGAAGATGACAGGGTGAGAGAAAGTAAGATGGAGACAACACAGACCAAAGCTAATGCGATCCCTCTAAAGAAAGAGCCTGCAATGCCTTGATCATGCCCCGCATCCATGCTAACTAACAAATTAATCTGCCAACAGTGAATTACTTTTCATTAAAGTCAGATCAGCTGCTGTCTCTGTCCTTTCAGATGTTGGCTTAGATTCAGCTCAGCCTTTCAGACTCTTCTATAATGGTGTCATCTTTATTTCTCTCAGCATTAGCACTTATTACCACCACATTATGTTTATGGTCTATTTTGACTATCTTGCAAATAATATTCGACTAAACCCAACACAATGGCACACACAAACACACACACAACAGTGTGGTACGTTGAAAAGATGCTACCCACCTGCTCTCAGTCTAAGCGGATGGGTACTAAGGCAGCTTCACATTGCCGAGTTGAACAAAGCATTACTGTGGCTAGGCTGGATTAATATGGAGGACTATTTGACTGTGGTATGCTAATGATGCTGTCACTCAGTATCCAGTTGATGTCTGGTTTTCAAGTTGGCCAGTATTCACACAGACCAGATGATATAAATTGAGACCATATTAGGCTTAAATGAAATTATAAGATGGTGCTGGTGTCTGGCACGAAATAATTCTGCAGCTCTTGATCAGCGTGTGCTCTGAGAGTACACTAGTCAAAAAAACCCACTGTTGACGCAAGATAAAAAACACTTGTAATTGACTCAGTCAGTCACTAGTGAGTGCAGTGAGTACACCTTAAATACTCCATATGTGGCCAAAGTCAGACTTTCAGTTTTGGCTCACGCCTGTAGATTTGAATCTCTTCTGCTTTTAGTTAAATGTTCCCTTCGGTCTGGTTCCTGTCAGTCATTTGATCATCATCTGCTTTCATCTGGCATTTGCCAGAAAATGTAGCTACATTCAAGCTGACTTGGACCCACTGACCCACAACTAGTACTGTGATTTCAAGCATTTGATACCAAATAAAGTATCACAATGCTTTTCTGTGTCTGACTTTGAAATCTTTAAATATCCTCTAAATACATAATTTCCTATGTATGTCATAAAAAAAATTATTTCAAAAAGGTGTAAATCTAGTAGTTTTAATTACATCAACATATTGAAACTGTTGTTCAGGTTCCTTTCTTTCACAAAAGGATTTTGTTTTGTGGGACCTATTGTCAATGCAAACAGTTACCTTTAAGTTATGCTGGAGAAATATGCGACCACACAAAGAGTTGAGACGCTTACAAAACACAACAATGCAAACCAAAGCCATGATTAGATGTGTTTGTTGTTGCTGCATATTTTCCATTTCCGCACTTGTTTTCCCAGCAAAGTGATAAACCTCTGACCATCCTGCGTGGCAAGGATTACTTCTCCAACAAAACACAAACTGTCTCTCTTTTTTTCTTCTTTCTAGTTTGTTTGCTTCCTGCTCTGCGGTGCTCACCCGGTTTGCTTGGCTCACTGTCGGGGGTAGTGCCAGGGGCTCCAGGTGGAGATGGGGATGAGGTGGGGGGCACAGTGGGAGGCTTGTCCCCCTCTTGAGGACGACTCTTTGACGTCTCGATGCCTTTGACCCTCCTGGCATGGCGGTTTCCTTTGTAATGGGCTTCTGCCTGGCTCTGTTGGAGAAAAATGGAAAACAAAACAAGTTTATGTTGTAAGTGAACACCAGCACGAGCAGGTGAATAAAACATTCTAAGCTGGCTTAGACTCAGTGTGACACTCACATATGCACACCCACACACACACATGCATGTCATTATGACAGCATGTTATTCAATATACACATGAGAGTAGAGCCACAGACGGCAGGCAGGTTTACAGTGGATAGATAGATGGATTACAAGCATGGCAACATAGATGCACTGATGTAGTAGTGGAGACATTCGAGACCTAGACCTCTCTGTCCTCTTTGTCCTCAGTGACTTATTTATCATCACTACAACAGATCATCAGGGTTGGGAAAGTTATTTTTGAAGTTGCAGATTATGAATTACCTTGTTAATTATAACTATATCAATCACTTCATAATGTAACTTATTACATTTGGTTATTTTAATTACTTTTCTGACAAATGTTTTAAAGTGGGCAATAAATCTGAAAAGTAATTTAAACCAGGCAGTGTAAACCTCACAACAGCACTCAACACGAATTACTGTCAAACTTTTATTAAAAGTTCTTCAATATATTGATTTCAACAATATATTATTTAATATTCAACAATATATTATTCAGTATATTATACAATATATTGTTGAATTTCCAGCACTGAAAGGCGTTTTTGTCCGACGACATGGCCACCCGCCTTGGTGTGGTCGGCTGGTCGCAGCCAGGCATGGCATACTCAGGTTGCTTAGAGCAGTGCGTATTCGTTTGATTGGCAGACGAGAGGCGGTGCAAATTCAAACAGGAGAGCCAATCAAAAACAACGTCCAAAATTTGAGCGCATACAGCCAAATGAATGGAGCCTGTCTTCATAGACAACTCCCTGTAAGCCATCCTACCCTTGATTGTGTTGCACTCAAATTTGTTCCAACGGCTTTGCTGACCCGCCAAAAGAAGGCATTCCTGCACGGCGAAAAGATGCAAAGCAACAGAATGAGTGAAAAGAGTATATTCTGATGTAACCACTTTATAAACACCAACATTTTTTATTGTAATATAAGTTGACATTTTTTTCCCTCAGCAACTGTAACGGATTATAATGACATTTATTTTGTAGTTTAAGTACTTAACAGCATTAAATTAACCCCCCTCCAATGTACTGTATATCATGCAGTATATTCACACCAACAGTTACAACTGTTGCAGGGTCACGTCTTTGTACATTACTGCTCAGCTCAGAGTTTTGACATATAGCCTCTGCAGATGACCATAGTCTAAACTTTCACATTCTGTCTGACAGTTCTTGGCTCCAGCGTTCAATATTATGGCCATGCTGACAGACATGCCACTGGGAGTTGAACTTGAGGTCAGTGGGATGCCATGCTATCTGCCTGCAGGACCCATACGCCTCAATTCTGACACTGCCTTCCCTCCTACAACACACATATTCACATATTACAGCACAACACTGTCAGTGCTAGTATATGCATAGTTTTTGATACAAATCAGCTTCTTACTGAAGTGGGGGCTAACAGTGCAATTGCTTACTTATGAATGCATTTTAATTTAAGTATGTTATACCACCAGGCTAGATGGTGAAGATAAAAATGGGGATGTGATGATCGTGAACGGTGCAGAGATCTATTACAGAAGCTACCGTGGATAATGTCCAGATGAAAGGCCAGCTACTGGCTAATGTGTTTGTTCAGAGAATAAACAACAGAGGTGAGTCATTCATCAGAAGACTACCAGGACATCAACGGAGACTGTTTCTAGTCTGCATATGTTTGTGTGTCTCTGCAGAGGTATGCAAGTCCAGGACAATACAGCAGATGAGATACAGGGCAGCCGACAACTGCTTAGCTTCACTATTACAGTGTGTGTACCAAAAACACATACACATACACACACACACACACACACAGGTGGACAATGGGTCTTTATATAACCCTGTGTGTCCTTGGTACACCCTGTCTTTGTATTGATAAGCAGGGTTTACATGTCCTACAGTTATAAACACAAATAAGCACCTTGCTGAAACACCTTCTATCAGGACTTCACTGAATCCGATATAGCTTCTTTCTGCAAATATATGCGATGAACAGATGTGCTTTGTTGACCAAATAATACATCTATCAAAGAGCTAATGATAAAGATTATGACTAAGTGGCTGGATCACCGGGCAGGCCTGGGTTTGAAGAGTGGCTGACAGCTGCCATATGTGCTGAAAGGCTGGAATATTTTGACTGACACTTAGGACATCACACTGACCACAGGATCAAGAGTGAGATAGACTGGCTTGGCAAAGTACGCAGAGGGTGATGAGTAATGCTCATGGGCACATATGTCGGCAGTAACTGTGTGCCTGATGGCATCTAGGATGTGCATCGGCACAGTAAACCACATGCACTGGCTGCAAGGATTTACAAGATCACATGTTTCAAATAAATCTTGGTGATACACTGGGGTCTAGATATAGCAAACCATCTGAAACTGTACCCAAGCAAAGGGGTCTTAAGGAGCTGCTCTAGCAAAGCCTACAGATCAAGGTGGACAGAGCTGTGGGTAGGAAGAGGGAGGGCTTGGGCGGCGCTAAAGGCGAAAGGATCTCTGAGGTACAAAGAACGACTGAAGGGAGATCGAAAGATATATGGTGGTGCACGGTCAAACGGCCACAGAGGCTTTCTTAACCCCACCAGCCAAGCCAAGGGGATCAACTGTCAAACAGCTGACTGTGAGTGTGAGGTCCTGGATTGAGAAACAGAGAAAGAAATGGTGCTAAACCATGAGGGGAAGTTGACATAAAGAGCTTGGAGGATGGCAGTGTTGTAACCGTTAGTTTTGATATTGGTTATGGGCTACCCGATAAAAGTAAGGGAACATTTTCAATTACATCCGCAAAGTACATTTGATTTTTTTTTTTTTTGCCTTTTTAAGCTAAAATGTTCTAAAAACATTCATTTAAATTATACAATGTGAACCTCATAATGGCACTTAAAAACAATTTGAGTAGTATAAAATTCAATTACATGCAGCCAAATGAATGGAGCATTCTTGACATAGACAGCTCCTGTAAGCCATCCTACTCTTGATGGTACTTATTTGTGTCCAGAAGACTTTTCGTATTTTAAAGCAACAAAATGAATGTTACACAGAAATGTATGTGTTGAATTGAAATGTATGACCTTTGTAATCACTAACGTTTCAATAACTGTCATTTACTTGTAATGTCATTGCATGTAACTAATTACTCCCCAACACCAGGGAAAGGGAGTGGAAAAAAAGAGACTAAAAAAATCTAATGGAAAAAAGCTGCACTGTATCAGTGTGTGATGCATATGCTTCATTATGCACAAACTGTTCAAGTGCATGACTATCATTTTAAGGAGGATGCCAGATTTTTACAGTGTGCCAGCTGCAACTTCAAATCAAAGACAAAAAAAATGAGAGAAGGTTAGAGAAGTGAGAGGAAATAACAGACTGGACAGTAGAACAGGAGAGGGGAATAGGGGATGCTGTAGTTCTGCTGCAGCAGCTGTGACATTGGTCAATGCAGCGCGACAGAGCCTGTGATGTCACTAATGCAGCACGCCACCAAGGTTATTCTGCATAAACCACCGTTTAACACCTCACACCACCATACGATGCAGAGACAGTAGGGTACACACCCTCCCCCCATTCGTCCCCTCTGAGTCTCCTCTCTCCTTCTTTCCCAAGATGCAATGGGGCTGTCAGAGCCAGACACTAATACATGCCCTTGACGAATGCATCATATAATAAGTAGTGGCAGGCAATTTTAGGCATTTCCACACTGTAAATAATGCAGCAAAAGAGAGGGAGACAGCCAGAAATGAGGGAGAGGGTTGGGAGAGAGAGAGAGACAGGCAGAGAAAAGAGAGAGGCATGAAGAGAATCATCAAATGGGTCGAATGAATGTTGGCAAAATGATGCGTGAAATGAGGAGACCACGGGTTAGGAGCAGGACGTCGGAAGACAAACCATTCATGATGACACGGATTACATGGCAAAGCCCTTTCACTTTCTTTGACCTAAGTAATCAACTCACATATAGTGGATAAAGAAAGAGAAATATCACAGAATAATGGTGTTTTTTTTTCCTGAAGACTGTCTGAAATGAATCCGTGGAAGCAGCACTTTAATCGTCGAGGTTCCCCACTGTATTATTTTAATCCATGAAATATTCATCCTGACTTGACATTATGTAAAATAGAACACTGTGGGGAGGGAATTATTCTATGGCAATATGGGAGACAGGTTTTCACCGGCAGAGCTTAGGAGAAGAGCACAAACTTTACACAGCCTTCCTTAAATTTCACATTGCTGATACTCTGCAGTGTGTGTGTGTGTGTGTGCTTTTTCTGGTGGAAGTAACAATGACAGCAGAGAGGTGGTGTAGTCCTGCATGCCAATTCCCCAGGATTCAGATGCTTGTACACATGTGTTTGTGCCTCTTATCTGTCAGGAGCCAGCACATAAACCAAGGCTGCTGTAGATGTCACCAAATGTTACCTCTCAAATGTGAGCACAAATTCGCATTATTTGAGCTTCCCTTGAAACTATATTTTTGCTCAGAGTTACATACACTATTCTGGCCTGTAAATACATTGTTCCTACAGACAAGTTCAATTTAAGACTTTCCAAGACCTTTTTAAGACTACTTAGAACAGAATTTAACGTTCATTTCATGGCCACACCGGCAAAAATTTATGACTCCTAGAATTTAGGAAAATGCATTTATTTATTCCAAAGCCAAAGTTCTGAGTCATTTCTCACCAGGAGCTGCAAAGTTAGCGATAACTGATTCCTAATTTCAATATAAATTGTCAGGTTGGAACTGAGTCGACTAACATAACTTCTTTGTAGCTTGGACATTTCCCAGACACATTTAAACACAATACAGCAAACAAGTT
>JAPTGW010000026.1:19630013-19640542 GCA_029814545.1 Apogonichthyoides opercularis
TTTGTAGCTTGGACATTTCCCAGACACATTTAAACACAATACAGCAAACAAGTTTATGCCTACATAACCTAAGACCTAACATATCAAACGCAATACCTTTTAAAGACTTTTTAAAGGTATTAAATGCAGATTTGTACATTCAAGACTTTTAAGACCCTGCAAGAACCATGTCAATATAATATTCACTCGACATTATTATTAGTTGCAGACTCCTTCAAAGTAAATATTTAAACTCTCCACAAAATTATATATATTCTAATAACAAGGCACATCTTCAACAAAAAAGACAGTATTTAATAGTTAAAACTGGGCTCCAAGCTACTTCATTGTATAAACATATCTGTAAAACTGCTTCCTGTTGACTATGAAGATTTACAGACAAGAAATCTGCAGAGGGTGCTCAAGATTACAGCCTTGCAGCTCTCTGACCACATGGAAACCATGATTGTAGACCTGAGGAGTATATATAGCACCGGTCCACTCCCAAAATGTTGTGTATTGTGGATGAATATACGCCCTGGCCCAGTGAATAGAGAGAATCACAGCCAAATTATACACTGCACACATGATATTTGGCACTAATGCTGTCACATGTCTGTCCTATTAGTCTACAGAGAGAAAAAGAATGAGAAAGGGTTGGCATCACGTGTAAATGCTTCCATACGATTTGTGTTTTCATTAATTTGTCATCAGTCATGTATGCCTGTGGGTAAAATGCGCGATTAAACTCTCATTATGAGTCTATGCTGAGAATAAACTGCACCATATGGACAAGAAGATGAAATTGCTTTAAAACTTAAGAATTAATATAATTATATAAAATCATGCAATTAATTTGAAGGATTCCGACTTCATGATACGCTGAAATAACCTTCCACAAGTTCAAGATCTTAATCAAGCTTTACCAGCTTTGACGAGCAAAACAAAATCCGTTTTAAAAGGCAGGCAAAAACCCTGCTTCTTGCTCTCAGCGTCTGAGGGCTTTGTGCTGCAGGGATTATTGCTTCTGCTAACTCTATACACTGTCTTGAAACAAATTAAATTCCAACGGGGTCACAACTGCTAAAACACAGCCCAAACAACTGTGTCGTTGCCTCCGGTCAGGATAGGAACCCTTCAAACACACTTCTAAAACTGTGAGGGATGATGAGGAGGGGGAGTAAAACTGTAGATTTTTGTCGTTCCTGTTACCTCTGAGTTGAAGCGGATCTGGCACACGTTACAGGAAATGACCGGTCGCTTAGTCTTGACCAGTGGGACTCCAAAGGTGTGGTTGATCACGGCCTTCTGCACCGGATCCATCTGATAGAGAGAATAACAGAAGAAGGGACAAAAGAGAAAGCAGACAAAAGAGGAGAGAGAGAAAGAGTCTGTCAGCTATAATTCATTCATTACAGGTCTCTGAGCTCCAGGACTTGTTTTGCCAGAATCCTGGTGTTAGAAGTCGACAGGCCAGTCCATCACGGTAATGTATTGGGGTCAATACGCTGTGCCCTTTACCATCAGTCTGAACTGAGCAGGATGTTAGATGTTTGACCAATTACTTGGGATTGCTGTTTAGCTGAGACCAAACTTTAAAGACCTCCTGCAGGATGGACATAGAGTACAGACAAGAGTGTGTGCAGCATCTAACTTGTGTTTACTGTACATGTGTTTTTATGTTCAGCAGTGATCAGCAGTGTTGACACCATGTTGCTACAACTGAGATACCTCCTCCATCCTGCCAAGCTCATGTCTCTGATCTTGACCAGGTTCTAGCTTCATACTGTCCCTGTGCTAATTGTTTCAGCTGGGACGTCCATCACTGGTGTTGTGTTAAGCACCTTGTATAAATTTAACTGACTTGCTTTTGCAACTCTCAAACATGCTAAGCCCTCCATTAAAACTCTTGTCCAGGACATGAAAGACCCAGTCTGTGCTGATCTAAAAGGGATCCATTTCAATTATTTGTTATGTTTGAAGATTAATTTTACCTATCCATTGTTAGTTGATCTTAGCATTAGCTTGGAGTCAGTGGCTGGTGTAGATTTCCACACAGAGACAAGTGTCTGGCTCTATTACAGTGACTAAAACAGGGAAATGATACAAGATGATGTGGCGCTACATGAGCACGCAATTGGAATGAAGAGAAACAAAAGTCAAAGCGTGCAAAACAAATGGACATGATGCTGTGTTTTAAATTCGTAAGGCAGCAAGGGAATGTTCCAGAGAGTCCTCCAAGTGTGATGCTGTCGGTTTGGAGAGCCCAACAGACTCTAAATGACTCAATTTGGCTCATCACTGTGTTTAATTTGGCTAATCACCAAGCATTCCCCTGGGCTATTTTACACCCAGAGCAACAGACTCATGTAATATACAAATGGCTCAAGATTTTGGCCTCAGGAATGACAGAAACAAAAGAATCACTGAAAAGAATACTCTCATAACTTAAACACAATTGAATTTTGTCAGCACTTTGACTTTCTGTACAAAGAGCCTGTTACTCGGCAACCCTACACAAAAACGGTAAACAGAGGAAGGAAGAAACAGGGAGGAGACTGGAAGCATGTGGCTGTGTGACAAGATGGTACAGAAATACACCATCTGGAGGAGTGAATGAGTACGAGAGCGAAGGAGGAAGATGAATTGGGATGAATAAATGAGAGAAGGGGGGAGAAATGGGAAAGAGACCAGAAACTAAAACAGAGAGGGGGCCCAGACCGGACATCCTCGCATCTCACAGTCTTATCTCACTTGGCTCCCAGTCCCATGCTCATACTAAGTTCCACAACTCCCTTTTTTCTCCCGCAGTAACAGCTTGCAGTTGACTTTACTGCAGTTGTAAGCTGTGAATTTAGATGTACTAAAGTGATGATACTGGCTGGAAATGGCTTAGTGGATACAATAACTACCTGAAGAAGTCCAACGACTGCTCAGCAATACTCCATATCTGAGACATGTTTAGTATTCTTTATCGAACCCTTCACACTCTTGCCAAATATTATCCCAACTCAGACATTAACAGCAAACACATTAATCATGTGTGTGTGTGTGTGTGTGTGTGTGTGTGGATGCTTTAACCCATGACTCCTCTAAAAAACTTGAACAGACCTGGTGTAATACTGTAAATGTGCAAATGATTCACTGGCTTCTCCCCGAGCTGGTCAGTCCAGTACCCTGGGTGTGGATCAACTATGATCAACCCAGCCAGTCAATTCAGCTGTTAAAAACACCGTCCAGCTGCCAGTAAGCCTTTTTGGATTGGCTAGTCATAGCCTCTTGCTGAAGTGCTGTCCAAAACATGTCCTCATGAAATAGGAGTACAGCACTGTGATGTAACTAAAGAGGGATTTTTCCAAAACTCTCATAAGGGGCTTTAGTCTCTTTGCCGTCATTTTAACCATCCTGGAGAAGATCGGTGTTTACATTTATTTGCCAGTGGTCAAATGTTCAGTTCTAAATAAAAACTGAAAGGGCAATCAGACTTACACTCAGATCCATTATGCTTCTATATTCCACAATATTATTGCATAATCATGAGCTACATTTTCCTTTTTCCATTTTTGTCAACTGATGCCATCGGTTAGTTTAACTAACATGGGAACAAAGGTCATGAATATGTTAGCTGATGTTTAGTTAATGTTATTGTTATTATGATTACAATTATGACTATGGCTATGATTCAACGTTAGCCTGGGACTGTTCAGCGTTAAAAAAAACATAGTGACAGAGGGGTTCGTCCTTGGCCTATGCCCTAATCCTCTGTGAACTTTAATGAATATAGTTTTTACACAACCCTGCAGACAATAGTGATCATGTAACTTTCTAAAAATGCTAGCAAAAATACTGATATACAGCACATGAGTAATACAAAAGAGAGCGAGGGAAAGCCACAGAGATAGAATGATAATAAACATAAAATCAGCCTGTTGAATAGAAGTAAATGGAGTGTTTTAGTAGTGTTAGTTATAGTACTATTTGTATGTGGTGAGAACTCTGGCAGATGTAAATAAACCACACAGACCACTAAGTTTAGCATCAAACTGCAGTCACGTCAACAGCACTGCTAGGCCTCCAAGTCCAAATGCCTTGAGTTAACACAGAGGTACTTAAGTGAAATGGCCCAAAAAGCAACCTGTCTGCTGATTGCACTGTCCCTGATTGCACTGTACTACCCAATACCATGCACCTCAACTTCATACCTACATATTTTTAGCTGGACTGGATTCTTTGTGCATTTCATGTTGCTGGCCTTTTATTGTCCGTTTTTTTCCCTTTTCTTCTTTTGGTGTTTGATCACTGCCCTTCAACAAAATGTTTAGAAGGATTGAATTCCAACAATGAGGAATGCACTGCTCTGTGAAACAGCTCTGGCAGTCATAGTAATTTCTGTGCTGTGCCAGATAACAACTGCCTTTGAAGCACAAGTTCTCTGGTTCTTTATGGGCTGTTCCCAGTTTAAGACACAGCTGAGAGAAAAACAAAAGCAGCAGAAAGATCCAGCCATTCCAAGCTTTAAAGACTCACCTTCTTTTCCTCTGTATCTGTAGAAGCTTGGAGCTGCATTGGTCCTCCTGTGTGTGTGCTGCTGGCCAAGGTGTGTGTTTGGGTCTCAGCATGTGTGAGACTAAGAGTGTGCACTGCACTTTCCTCACTCATTCAGCCTCCTGGTTGGTTGTCAATTCAGAATTCAAACTAAAAGGGCTTCTGACTAGTGATGCATTGCCAGCAAAGATTTCTTTGTTTTTTTCTCCTTTGGTGCACTCTCTGCTTCTCTTTGTGAGGCTGTGAGAGAAGAAGTGAGTGTCTGCTGTAAGGATTTTCTCAAATCTTTCCCTTACTCTCTCTTTTTTCACTGACACATCACCTAACAAGTGCCTTTCCCTTTTGTTCAGCCTCCTCCTCCTCTCTTCACAGCTGCTTGCTCTCCCTCTGTCTCAGGCTTCACTGTAGCGTGGTTTTCAGTTTTCTCCTCCCCTTCTCGCTCTCTCTTTCTCTCTCTCTCTCCCCCTTCTTCATGCATGCTGAATCTGTCCAGATGCAGCGTGCCCCGCTTTCCTCCTGCTCGACTCACCCCCCTTTTCCATGTTCACACCATCTATCAAATGTCATCATCAGCAACTGGAGCTGCTGCCCTCTCCAAGAACCCCAACAAAATTCCCCCAAACCACACATGAAGTCATACAGTCACACACTATAGACTCTAATGTTTGTTTCTTTCTTCACAAAAAGGACACATGCGCTCTTTTTCAGCTAAACTTCCTTTCTATTGAAGCTCAACAAACAGAAAACATATTCTACATCCTTACTGTTTTAAAGGAGCCCCAGTTTAGAACTTGAACAAGAACCAGGGATGGTGAAACAATGATGAAATGCAAAGAAACTCTTGAGTAAGAGCAGTTCTGGAGAATAAAAGTAATGCTGTTGGAGAATGAGACTAAGAAAAAAAGGAGTGGACAGAAGGTGAGATTCAACAAGTCTGGACTTGGCTTTGCATGATTAGACATTTTCATCAGAAATTCCTGACTTAGCAGCTTGAGTGAGTGCACATCAATTCAGCCAGCTCGGTTCAGACATGTGTGTGACCACGGTATATGTATGCGTCTATATCAGGACCAACTGCTGCAGATAAATAATTCAGCCTTGTCACTGTCTAGAGGCACATCGGGTGAGACAGCCAGGTAGAGGGCAAATCACATTAGAAAACCATTAAAGCTGCATATGGCTCTAGGAGAGGCTATTCCTCTCTTATGGGGCTAATAACCCTCAAAGTGAAGTGGAGCCTCATTAAGGTTGTACAAACTCAGCGCAGCTCACTTATTAAGCGCGAGTGATACAATAACTAGCAGCCAGCTTCATTCAAAAACACCATTCTGTAGCACAGGGACATATTTTCAGTGTTATTACTATTATGTCTTCATGTCTTCAATAATGCAGTCATTAATATTCACCACAGCATGCTTTTGCAGACTAAAACCAGGAGGCATGAAAGCTATTTAAAATGATCCCTTCAGTGTAAATGAATCCTGGTTCATCCTCTTACAGTTGTGTAAATACCAAGCAGAGTTTCCTTCTCTGACTAAACATTCTTTAGCCTGAAAGTCCAACAAGCCATAAAATATAGTCAGTGATGTAAACAGAGCTGGAGACACTTACACTGAAACCCTAGGTCCTTCCTGTACAACTGCATAACACTAAATTAAACATGAATCATCTCAGAGAAGGCCAGGAGCCATGACTTTTTCTGTTGGAAAACCTCAAGACAACATCTTCATTAGCAGTGAGTTGTATCACTGCATTTCTACAGCTCAAAAAAGCTCACCTAAACAACACTTCACATGCCACGCATTCAGATTGACTAGGATCATTTTCCTCCCTTTAATCTTTCTTTCAAATAGTAATCTTACTATAAGCTTGAGTATGCCATTTCATTTTACCATTGATTTGTAGCACTTGCAATGCAGTAAAAGCACTGAAGTACAGTCGGTATGTGTCAGTGCAGTGGAGCTCCAGTGTAAGGTCAGAATGTCCTCCAAGCCTCTCCTATGGCCCCATCTTCTGGCCACAGGCCTGTAAAGCACCACTCAGGGGCAACTTGCAGTCATCAGCAGCAACAGCTATTAACATTCAGAGCGTCCCTTTGGACCTTCAGATATACTTAACGTTGTGAGGAGGAGGATAGGGAATAGAGAGATACAAGGGAGAGAGAGAGAACAAGAGATTCTCGGAGAGTGGTGCAGAGGCAGCGAAACAGAATGAAGAAAGAGCAGGCAAGAATGATTCCTGTGCAACAGACATTAGAGTGGAAACTGAGTGCCTGCATAATTTTGGTGTGTCTATTAATCTGTGTCTGCTGGGTGCAGTGCAGTTTAACATCAGTGGAAATGATTTCACTTATGTCATGGCCCATGGAGGGCTATTAAAATGACTATATAGACAAAATGTGTTTAACAGTGTCTGGATACTTGTTACTCTCCCCATGAATATTTCCAATTAGTGACAAGAGGATACTATGTCACCAAACTGTATCCAAATATACCAGGCTGACAGAATAAGTCTGCTACAGGTCTGGTCCAAGAATAGCATCGCCCCACATTTCCAACACACAAAGTACACTGACTTTACATATTGCTGATGCAAGACGCGTTGAATCGCTAATGGTGTCTGAAGGAGCAGGCGGTGCATTATGCTGAGTTGGTGAAATGCTAAATGTCTCTACAGTCTAATCTAAATGATAAGATGTTAGCCAAACCTGGAGAAACGGGAAGACAGAACCCTTCTCAGTTAGAATAAATACCACATCAAACAAAATGCAGTGTTTGGAGAATACAGCTATAAGGATGGCCTTAGAACTTTGTGCTCTTTGATTTTAGAAATGGAGATGCATGTGTGAATATGAAATCGTTTTTAGGAATACCCTGCCTTTTGGAGGCCTCTCAATGTGTTCAATTTTTATTTGACTTCTGAAAACACACAAAAAAATCTTTTTTTATGGGCAGCAATGAAGCGAACATAGCATGTGAATTCTGTAGAGTAGAGACATCACACTGACAGCAAATCTTGCAGTAACAAGGTTCCTGAATGTTGTGTATTTTCCTCTTTCTTGCTAAGTTATAACTCTGAAGTCTCTGTGTGTTAGTGCATGTTTTTGCATAAACTCTTACTGTGTTGAAGTTGTGGAAGAGGCTCATGCTGTGTGGGGGTGGAGGGGTCTCCATGGGAAACTGCAGGAACGGCTTCATGTCCAGGTGGGGCTGAATCATGGTGGGGGTCCGCAAGAATGTCGGCACTGCTGCCCCAGCCCGGTTTATTCCTCCTACAAACAGAGAGAAAGATAAATACAAGCCAAAGTCTTACACCTGATTTAAATAATACTAAATAAAACCACAGACTTTATGTTTTGTTTGTTTTGGCTTTGGTATCGTGGCAGTCTCTGTGTTTTAATGTCATAAAAATTGAAAGTGAGAGATACAGAGCAACACAGAGTAAAATACAAATTATGTAGCTAGCAGATAACAGACTGTGTGCGGATGCTTCCTAGAATATGTCACTGAATTCCAAAGAGCACAGCGAGCCATAATTGCACTGCAAAACCAATTATTTCTCCACAGACAGAGCAAAGCTATGTGGCACTGCAGTGGAACACGCAATCTCTAATCTGTGTGAAGAGGCAGCCGTTAAAGACGCTTGAATGATTGCTGTGGACAGACATTCTGGTTCCCCTGACAAATTGACGAGACTGAAGCGCCAAAGTGCAGCAACACTGTTGCGCACCATCTCTGCCCTACTGAGGGTTTTGTGGCCTTTGTAGACCTTACATCAGCAAAGCATTTCATTATACTCAAACATTCAGATCAAATGAAGCAGGAATGCCACGAGGAAGAAAAGAATGCCACAGAGGCGGCGGGGATTCCTCTTATCCACCTGCCTGCCAGTCTCCTCTTTTCTCCTTCCCTCTCCTGGGAGACGTGTGGGGCTTGATGATAATGAGTTTCATCTCAGAGTGCGTTGCTTTATGTTATCCTGACTCGTGTGCTAGAGTCGGATCACTTGGTTGTGTCTAATTATGGAATGAATGAATCATAGACAGATTTCTCTAAGCACTGACATATGCTCTCTGGCTTTAATTGTATCCAACATGCTGTTTGAGGGGATTTCATAAGAGTTGCAAAAAGGCTGTACTTATAAGCACCAGTGCAACAGTACTTAAACCACACGCACGCACACACACACACACACACACACACACACACACAAACACACACACAAACACACCTGTACACTACACTAACCTTTAATTCTTCTATAAAAGCATGTAAGGCTGTCATAATGATACACAGCTCCCTATTCTTGTCATTGCTCCTATCTGTCTCTCTTCCTCTTCTCCTTATCCCCCTCCGTCTCCTCTTTAACCTCCGTCAAGGATGATAGTGATGGGGCCCACACAGCAAAACTCAGCCTCAGCAAGCTCTTAGATTAAGCTTCTTAATATCCGCAACTGGATTTCTGTGGCTTTCAAATTCCCCCGAGACTTAAAGCTCTGCTGCTCTCCTTTTTGGGATTGCTCTAAGCTACTCTCTCTCGCTCCGTTACTTGCTGTCCTTCACTCTCCTCCCTGCAGCAGTTTGGTTTTTTACCTGCCTCCACACTTTCACATGATAATTTGCGCATTATTTGACACCTCCGCATTTTCATCAAGCTTTACGTCAACTGGAATGTGATTATTGAAAATAATATGGCTGCTGCATGAAGGAATATATAGTGTTAGCAGGTGTGGTCTGTAAAGTTTGGATTATAGACGTTTGAAAGCAAAGAGAAAAAATGAGAGCGAGCCTGACTTTGTCAGAGTAGTGAAAGTGCTGTCTCAGCTGAAGCCAAGCTGCCTTCTGCTGCACATCTGTGGGCCTTGAGGTTGAGACGGCTGCATCATTACCTCTAGGTAGTCATGTAAGTTTCTTCTGCTTGAAAAACCACAAATATAAACATAGGCAAATCAAGTTCCAAGCAGAGAACCACTCTTTTACCATGCAAATTAATTCTTTGGCCGCGTACCTGTGTATTTATAGCTGTTAGATTATATTTGTTTAGTCATTACAAGCTGACTCGGCACTCTTAAAAATCCCTTGTTGTCCAAATTCCTATCGCACTAATCCTTTTTGCAATGTTTCAGCATAAATATTGAAATGCGATGTGGATTTTGGGTGTTGCTCAGCTCAGTTCAGCTCAGTCATTTTATCTTCCCAGATGGGAAAGTTGACTTGCAGTCAGGGGCACAAGATAACAACAAAACACAACACAGTACAAAAACAGCATCACAAATACAAAAACAACACTACAGAAATGTTTCCTAAAATATTTCCTATTGCACAGTATACATGCACTGCCACAAAACAATCTGGAGCACTGAAGTACAAGCATGTAGTTTCCTCATTTCAGCCGAGCTCCTCCTTGATGCTGTTTCTTGTGATGAGAGAAGATGGGAGGTCCTGTGGACGCTCTCTCCTCCTTCTATACCTCGATGACTGATGAAGGCAGCTCCTCCTCTGGGGCTGTGCCACTAACAACATGACTAATACAAAGCCACTTGACTGCATTTATCACACCGCTGTACCGCATGTTGATACATGGCCTCTGCTCTTTGTGCAAATATGTGAGTGTGTGTGTTTTGCTTGAAAGGAATGACACTCTGTTAGCTAAAGTTGCACGGTAGTAATGTTCACAGCTCCCCAGTGAGTCTACACTTGAACATGGAGGCTGTTACTGGCAGTGGGTCAGCCAGCCTTTGGCACACACACAAACACAGACTAGATGAGTGGGGAACTGAATGTGTATCTGTAGCAGGAGGAGCTGAAACCTGAGGAAGTGAATGGAGCTGAGGAGCAGACAGGAGAGAGGGGAGCAGTTGTCCTTGGAGCAAAGACATAGCCTGTCCCATGAGGAGCCCAGCGTGTGTATGTGTGTGTGTGTGTGTGTGTGTGTGAATACGTGCGTGCGTGTGTGTGTGTGTGTGTGTGTGTGTGTGTGTGTGTGGCTGGGTGTGTGTAAGCATG
>JAPTGW010000026.1:19640642-19655413 GCA_029814545.1 Apogonichthyoides opercularis
TGTGTGTGTGTGTGTGAATACGTGCGTGCGTGTGTGTGTGTGTGTGTGTGTGTGTGTGTGTGTGTGTGTGTGTGGCTGGGTGTGTGTAAGCATGTGTGTTTTTATCTCCGAGCATAAATCAGAGTGTGGCTTCCTTCTCCTCTCAGTGTATAATTACCCCATTAATTTAAACACCTCTTTGGGGACCTGCTCACAGTGTAAATCAAACAGATCGCTGTATGGTGCAGTAGAGTGTCTATATGACCCATTCAAGTTCATGTACAGACTGTATGTTTTTGTCCAGTGTGTCAGTATGTATATATTTATGCATGTGGTTCCAACAGGCCTGTCTCTACATGAGGACAAAATCCTGTATTTGAGCCAGATCGTATATAAAATAAAATGGTGTAAGTTTCATGAAACTGTTTCGGTCGCAGGATGAGACTAGTAATAGACAAATGAACCAGTTGGGGATTAATCGGGCAGATTAAATGTCCTCTTTTAGATGATCGGACAATTATTCGACAAGGATAGTAAACAAATCAGAGCACAGACACAGCTGCAGTGCAGGCAGCAGAGACAGTGGCAGGAAGCCTTATCGGTGTGCCTGCTGTAGAACAGTGTTAGTGTTTTAAAATGTAAAATAAATGCACTGCAGACTGAGGCCAGAATAGATCGACTTCGGCAGAGACAATGAACAGAATACAGGTTAAATTAAGTCTAGTACTTTGGTGTCCCATTTGATATTATTATTATGTTGTAGTTTTTGAATGTGTGAATGCATTCCATGTACTATGAGTCTTTATAACATTCACTTGGGTTTTATCTGGCTGTTTCTGCTTTGGTTCCAATGCATTTTCAGCCTATCTCTGCTTTCTGTATAATGAAAGATCAAAATGCTCCAACATGAAAAACAAAATAACACTGATAAATTGTTTTTGTAAAATATAAATAAATCCACGCCACATTAAACAGCAGATGTTTAAATTGCCACCAATTTAACCAAAGGTTTAATGGTCTGCAGGTCTACACACTGCACCAAACATCCAGTTTGTATAGATCTGCAACACTGGTGCTGAAATGAGATGACTGATAGCAGTATCATGACTGAAATGTGAGTTTTACAGCGTCCGTGTATTTGCAAATTCCCTCCCTCACATCGACCTACTTACTCTCTGTGCCTGATATGAGAAAATGTGTGTGCATGAGTGACAGACAGGGCAGTCTGTGAGAGCTGAGAGGACTCAGACAGTGTTTTGGATGTTGTTAAACCCTCTGACATGCCAAGAATCCAACCCAGCTCATAGGGGCCATAATCAGAGCTCTTAAACAGCCTGTGGGACACTGCCACAGGGCTTTCTACTGCAGCCAGAGGCTTGCTTTAATTCTGTGTATGAGCCTTTATTTTCTTTTTTTGAGGACCAATTAGAGTTTTGGATCATTTTTCAGTGTAAATAAACCCAGGAAAACATTTTGGGTTGGGCATCCAGTGTTGGTAGTCACGGTTAGTCCATAAAATGTATTTTTATCTGGGTCCTCATAAATATAGAAGTATGTTTGCGGAGGACATACGTGTTCACACCCTCCATCACATGCTGAGATAACTGGTAGACAGAAGGACAGAACAAAGACAGACAAGCTATTTCCAGGTAGATGCAGAGGGGCAAGAGTTAAAGACGAAGACTGGTGCAGAATAGACATAGTGGAGGGGGAAAAGAAGGCGGGTTAAAATTAGAGAGCTGGCAGAAGAGAGATCAAAGGGAAGAGTGTCTGATTCTCCTATTTGGAATAATTCACCAGCCTGCATGGCCCTGATAAATCTGCTATTGGCCACATCCTGCATATTCCTCACACATACACACACACATACACACAAATCAATGCTCCCCAATCCTATTTCTCCATGGGACGAATTTAATTCACAGAGTTTGTGTGTATGTGTGTTTGAGTTTAAAGAGAGAAGGCAAATAAAGCACAAGCAAAGTGTAAATAACAGATGTAGTCAATATGGTGATGTGCTTGGTGCCTGCGCTGTTACATCACCTGCTGAACATGTCCTCATATGAGTAGTGAAACCAAACGATCAAAAACAGACCCAAACTGTAACTAATCATTAATGGGGTATGATGTTAACAGATGAAAAACAACACACATATATAATTTTTTTTAAAAGATATGCTTTAAAAGCAGGCAATTATTATCATCATGGAGGATTAGTCTGACTGAAACCGAATTTAACAGGAAACATCTCATAGAAGTTACTATGGGGTGTTTTCCTTTCCTATGATACAAGACAAAAAGCTGTTTCTCGAATCTAGGCTAAGAGAATCTTTTCATGTCTTGAGATTATCTAACAGGCTGTGTAGGTTGTGGCACACACTGTTCAGCCTTCTTTCCCATGGGCGTTGGGTGCATTCAGGGGAGAACAATGGGAGCAGGGTAGCTGGCACCAGGCACACTGGACAGGCACAGATGTGCCAGAGTTGTTGGCAATGGAGGCAGGGAGAAGGAGGTGGTAGCAGTCAGGCTGCCAACTTGCCTTTCTGCCGGGCCGTGAAGCAGGCACCTGTCCTCCACATGGCCCCCAGGCCAGGGAGACATCAGGACAACAGACTCAGTTTAGTCCGTGCTGCCAGTATGTTTAATGTTGGAATATCACCAGCAGAAGCACTGATAAGAGTCAGTGCATTTGATAAAACAGCACCTGACTGAGATTAACATAATGACATGACAATCAAGAAATATTTTCTGGCATCTTAAAAGTTTTGTGCCAGGCAGCAGCTTTAGTGATTAACTGTGCGCCGTTCATAATTTACTTTATCGACCTCGTGAGTGAAGCGCTTTGAAATTTCTGACTAACTGCTGGCTCTAAATCCTGAGAAAACCTGCCCTCGGCTTATGTATACATTATTGAGAGAACTCTGAGTCAGTGAGATGATTTAAAGAGACCGGAGGCTGTACTGGGAGCTTCCTCTACATAACCCCTAACATAGTCTCCCTCATCAAACAGCTTTTTTACTTTCTCTCTCTCCCACATCTACACACTCCAGAGTACACGAGACTGCAGAAATACCATTAGCTGCTCCTCAGACCTCACTTGACAGTTCAGAGGATGGTGGCTGTTTGCACATTAACCAGCTCATGGCAGAGATGCAAAGAGGAGTCTGCCAGACTTATTTCATAACCACTGAAGATGAGAACTCAGTCAATCCTAATGCCTGACTTACCATGATTACTGTATTTGTGATCAGGCAAAACTGAAACTCCCACTGGTCTACTGTTTCATATGGCTTGCAGTGTGTGGCGGATGGCTGCCCATCTGTCTGTGTGTCTTCATTTCTTCTATCATCTCTCCCTCTCATTGCTCACTCCCATTCGAATGTTGCCTCCCTCATGATCAGCTCAGTGTGTATCCTCTGCTGTACACAGCTGTGCCCCGGCCTACACGAATAGCCAATTCATTTTAGCAGTCGAGGCAGCGTGATAGAGTGCAGACACATGGTCAAAGGGGGGAGAGAGAGAATGAAAATTTGGCCCTGTTCCACCGAGTATTCCCTTCCAATCTCAAGCTCAGCAGGACACCGTGCCTCCCCCTTTCACCTGACCATAAGTGTAATCAACGTGATCACAGGCCTGGCCAAAAGCCCTGCTCAAATGCACAAAGAAAGCAGTTCATGCATCCAAGGGTTGGCACAAAAACACATACATGAAATAAATATGCACAAATACATATATCAAACTTACACAACCATAGGAATTCATGAAGGATGGTATTCATGTTCCCTCTAATGTTGTCTTTCTCTCTAATGCACACATACACTTCAGTGCACCCAGTTACCGAGGAGATTATCCAGCCAGGCCTACATAAAAGCAACATTCCTTTGACTCATATGTCTCTTTGACTTTATACCTTTGTCCATCATAAAGCAGATCATTTTGTTTTAAGTTGACGCGCACCCACCTACTCATAGAACACACAGACTGGCCTGATGCTCCACCTGTCACCTCCAGATCCTGCAGCACAGAGCACTGCTCAGGTAATTAGCACAGACTGTTTGCCTGGCGTCTGTATCCTGAGCTGCTTATACCTTCTTGGTTGCTACCTTCACAGACAGCTGTGGCAGCTGCAGCCTCCCCCAGTTAGCTGCCTCGTCCTCTGATGGAAATGAATTATGGACTCGGAGCCTCTGCCTTACAGGCTGTGATGCATCTCATCAGACAAAGCAGAGAGAGCAACAAGGCTCGCACCGTACTTTAAGCCCCACGGTGAAGCTTTTTACTTTGATGCCAGGAATGCAAACCTGGACGGGTTTGAGTGTAAATGACCACAAGAGTGTGCTGCTGAGCCCCTCTGTAAACATCAAAGCAGTCACTCCAAGTTCTTATTATAGCGCCTCAAAATGATTATTAAATATAAAAAAAGCAAGTTCCTATCAAATATTATCATCTCCATCCTTTCTAATCATGGTATGCTAATTTCTAGCATCTTGTGAAGGTTAATGCATGCACACAAGGAAGGTGGATAGAGATAAAGATCTGTTTGATTTGCTGCCTGGAACTGCTGGTGTTACGCTACGCTTTAATGGAGGATTATGCCGGGGGAAGCCAAGAAAAATAGAATTGGTTTCCTTGCTACAGATCCCAGTTGGCTTCACCGTTTACATTTATGTTGTATGTAAGGTATGTGTGTGAGAGCGTGCCTGTGTTTAATGACAGGTAGTGTGAAAGGTTACCAGGGCTTAGTTTCTGTGAACTGATATGGCAGTTGCTGCTCAAGACATCAGCACAGTGCTAAGTATTAGTCAGAACATGTTTCAGTCCTTAATCCAAAAATACACATGGCAAGGAGACCCATAAACCACGCTCATGTTAACTCGCACAATTGCAAACAGCTCTGCACAAGTGCCAGCAGTAAAACATCACAATCTGAACGGCTAACAAATGAATACTGGCTTTGTTACTGTTGCATTTGTCAAAGTCAGTATGTAATCTAACTGCATACGTAACATGTTTGTGTCCGTGTACATTTTTCTGCATCAGTGGGAGGGTGTTAAACTTTCCCCTCTAATTGTAGGTCTTTTAGATTTTACTCAACCTACCAATTTGGAAAACAGTAATTTGACTAATTTCATTGTACTGTAAGGTATGTGTAAGTACAGCCTGCAGCACGTTTAGTATAATGTTCTGTGGCTGGAATGAAAAAATGCTTAGTAGCAGCAACATAAAGGTCAAGCAAAGACTAAACAGCCTCAAGTGAGCGATCAGAGTATTCAAGCTGCAAATCGCACAGGCATCGTCTACCTTATAAGGTGAAAGGTCATCCATGAGTGAATTTATTAGAACACTTCTATCGCTTTCTGACCAGTCGAGTTTTACTTCAGAAATTTGACGTGCATGAAAATTATTTTGCAACATTTCATCACATATATCAAAAAACACCACTTCAAAACCTTCCAATACACACTTACAGATATACTGTACTTTATTTAAGTCAAAATAAACCTTAAGTCTCTACCAAAGGGAACTATTGTGCATAATGACAGAGTGGATGGGCTGGTAATGACACCCTAGTGAGATAATATGACAGTGGAAGGTCCCAAAAAGCCCCCCCCCAAAAGATCCTAGATCTCTCCTAAGTAACTGAATCAAGTCTGGGAGGGTTTAATTGCCAGTCTGTCTCTTTGGTAGACACAAAGGAGCTGCCTTGGGATTCTAAGAGATGAAGAGAAGAAATATGTGTGCTACAGGAGGATTTATGATGTAAAAAATAACAGGCATGGATGAAGACAAGCTGCCTCTGATACCCCTGATGTGTTGCCTATATAACTCCATGATAGACAGTGTCAAGAACACAGGGCCAGTGCACACGCTTGGGTCCAAAAGCAGATGCAAACCCTCTTAATCCTTTGGATAAATCTCCTGCTGGCACCTAGTCCAGCAGTAACTGAACTTTTAGAGGCTATTGGTTTTTGTTACTTGTGGACTGAGGGATTGTGCATGGTACAAACAAATGAACACAGGGACATAGTCACCCTCTGACATGCATACAGGTCGCTCCGAAGCAGGTCGTGACCTTGCTCATTCATACTGTTGATATGGGGTAGCACTGCAATCAGCTCTGCAAAAGCAAATCCTTTAACTCAGTAATTTTCCTTTTACACGGCATCTGTATTATCTATCCATCCAAGGGCAGTAAAGGTGGGCTGGTAATATGATACAGCTCTATTCTTTCCAAACATAACTGATATCCTGTTTGTCTCTGGTTCCACCTTAAATCAATGATAGCACTAATATGGACGCTTCTTTGGGAGAGTAGCCGTATGTTAGGCTTCATGTATCAACTTGCACCAATCCATTGAAAGCAGAATTAATAGACTTAATGAAAATATGCCTGAATTGGCATCAGTCTCAATACATTCCAATGTGATATTTATCTCTATAGCGCCTAACATGATGACAGCACCACGTAATTAGGTTTTAAGTATAGTGCAGACACAAATTATTTAGCCGAGCAGAGGCTGTGTTTAGTGCGTGTGCATGTCTATGTGTTTGTGCGTGTCGTGATGGAGAGTGTTTGTGCTGTTTTGAGGTCAGTAATGACAGACAAATAGCTGTCAGGGCTAATGGGAGGGGACAGCCAGAGATGACGGGAACACAGAGAGAACAGCGCGGAGCAGCTCGACGTAGGCTGACTGTGGAAACGAGGCATACAACATTGTTACACTGTTCACATAGAAAGGTCACAATGAGAGCACACAACAAACACAAAAACATTGCTGCACTTTACTCTCATAGCCTAAAAACTAACCACAACCACAAGCAGCAAACTAACCTCAGTGTGTTAAATCCTGATGCTTCATGGACAACTTTACCGAAAAAAAAAAAAAAATCATTGCTCAATAGGAATACTCACTAATTAAAAGTCCAGTGTGTAAGATTTTGGAACATCTAATTATATAAATGAAACATAATATTGATAATCATGTCTTCATTAGAGTCGACTCACACAGAAAAGACAATTGTTGTACTTTTGCTCCCGTAGAATGAGACATTTTTATCTACATGCAGGCATTTTGTACCATCATGTTTCTATAGCAGCTCAGACTTCCTCTTCATCTTTGTCATCCTCTTCATTCATGGCATCCAGCATAGTGTATAACCATCAACAACAATGTTTCAGTGTTCACTAGAGTTAATATACTCTTAAAAAAATTATATCACAGACAAAGGGACATCGGCACTGCAGTAAAGGGAGGGGACAGGGGTCCATCATAGATGTCACCTTAAATTATGTATCTTGTATCTTATCACTAATGTAGAACAACAAAATATGTAGTTGGACATTGTGAAGTTGTGTGAGAATCATAGAAGTTGCAGATGAAAATCTACCTGATGTGACTCAGGACTGAGGTAATGTATTAAAGTTTCATTCGGAAACAAAATAGCTGCAAGTAATGTTAGTTAATCTGATGCTGAATACTGTGTTTACTGTGTTTCTCCCCAAAGGGTATATGATGTCAATGAGAGACAACCAAATGAATGAATATGAATTACTTGTTGGAGTTCATAAATCCCGAAACATATTACACATTTTTTGGTGTTATGACATTGGAATATTATTTCGCTCCTTAAAACAGATTGTGGAAAGTTAACAATTTAGTAAAGTACTTAAGGGGGGGGCTGTTGACAAGAAAATAATTAAACTGCAACATTGGCTTGTGAGCAGTGTATTCTGTACTCCATGAAAAATCAGCTTCTCACAGCTTTTTTTGTATGGCAGGCTGCCATTAACGCATAACCAAAAAGACTGCAGTTTCGCCATACATACCATATAACCCAAATAGAGGGCTGGCATACTCCAAAGGGAAAACAACAATGTTATATCACAGAAGCAGCTTGAATCATCCCTTAAAAAATCTGACGCTCTTATTCTTCGATCAAAACTTCACTTTAAATATAAGTACTAAGTGAAAACATGTGCCATTATGATCTCATTTGCTTTATTTGGAACCTGTAATCAGCACACTGATGGTCTTTTTGTAAAATATCTCAGCCTTAATAAGATTTTATGTGTAATACAAGGCTTTGGTGTCTGTGCTTTGATTGACAGTTGCATTTGACAGCTGACTCGTCTTCAGAGTCGGACTTCTCTTAGAGCTTTCTCTTAACTGAATAAAACATCGTTTCGCCCTGACAGACAGCTCTACTGTAGTTGTGCAGAATAAGTTACACTATCCAGGCTGTGAAATATTTTTTTTGCGCAAATGATTCATGAAGTTTCCCATTTTACTGTGTTATTAAGTTAGCATTAGTGTTAGCTCACCCATCTTGTCCAAATACAATCACTTCTGGCTCCAAAAAAATCAAAATGGTGACAGTAAAAACACAAAAATAAGGCTTCAAAATGGTAGTCCAGAACTCAGTGAGCGATATTGTCCTTTATACAGTCTATGTGTTTGCTATATTACATGTATATATGTCTGTTGTGGCCACTATAATCACTTCACTTAAAATCTGAAAACTAGGCCCGCTGACTAAACACCCACCAGGGAAAAAGTGACTGCATCAACTAAAGAGTTTCACAGCATATGCCATGTCCGCCATTTGTCTTCTCTTGCCCTCTTTTAAATTCCCTGCCGTCTGCTCTCCTTTTTCTCAGGTTTCTGTTTTTTTTTTATGTATTTTGCTTTTGTAACAGATGCTCCTCCCTTGGATGGGGGCCAGCCAGGTTTGTAAGATGATCACAGAGTTGTCCAGTGAAGATGTGTCTGAATGTCACTAGCTGAAGGCGATGTCTGAGCCCATGATGGATGGACTGTTGGAATGCTATGGAAGACAAAAGTACAGCGTTGCTTTGTTGTGTCTGTTGAAAGAGTGATCCACTGTGGAAGGAGATTAGACTCATGGTACTGGTTGAAAGGGGAGAAAATGTATGCTGTCAGTATATCAGCGGAGCGCAGCAGGTACAGAGGGATAAAGAGATAGAGGAAAACAACAAAGTGAGGGAGAGAGGAACAGAAAGAGGACAAGGTGACATTCTTCGTCCGAGAAAGGTAGCACACCAGAACATGTAGCTTTTCTCCCTCTCCCCCTCTCTCCACCTGTCCTCTGTTGTCCCTTGTTTTCCTCCCAGTAGCCTGTTCAAATTCCCTCCCACTTGCTCCCCGCCCCTCTGCCTCCCTGCCCCCACCCAAACCCACATTTCTCTCCCATCTCCTTCAGTCCTTCCCTTGTCAAGATGGTGGTCACACGCCCAGGTGGAACAATAGCCAGTGACTTTATTCCCATGCACCTCCCAGAAACCTATGCCCTCAGGTATGGAACTCTATCACTCAGCCACAAACAGGTGGATAAACCCAAATACACTTCGCAGGAGATCGACAAAGGCGCCAGATCCTCTATGAGATTAGACCCTCAGCCCTTAGGGAAAAGGAAGGGAGGAGGAACTAGAGGAAAGGGGGGATGTGGGGATTTTAAATATATACCAGCTTTGTTTGAACAGCACAAACCATAAAGTATCCTGTCCTGACTAATGTTTGCCAGTTCATTTCATTGACTTCCATTCCCAAAAGAGGGTAGAGGGCAAAATGCTATCAGCCTAATAGAGTTGGGGGAGGAGGCTTGATGTGGTTGACGGCCGCTGCGTTCATTTCAGCCCTGCAGTGTGTTGTCTATGAATATGGAGAAGCCTAACAAATGATGTCCTCTAACACAGTGCTCTCTGTTCCCTGGGCAATGCAACCAAAGTCCAATCTCTTTAAGTGCTCGGGGGTCTCCTCTGTAATGTCACTTGTCATTGGAGTGACCACAAATGACACTTCTGTTTAAATCAGCATCCATCACCTCCTCTTAGTAAAGAAATTGTTGGCAGCCAGGCAACTCTGCACGCTCAGTTAACACAGGCAATCCTTAGAAGTTAAAACAAAATGATTTATGTAAAAAAAAAAAACAAAAAAAAACGCCAGGTTAAAAATGTGCACTAATGTAAGTGGAACATTGTAAGTGAAAGGCACATGAAAGTTCCTGCATGGATACTAATTCCCCAGGTAGAGCTCATTATATGAACGAGAGAAACCACCTTGAACCAGACCTGAGCTCATTTGTCAAAGCTCGAAACAACGTTTTTTTCTCTCTGTTGTCTCATCCATAGAAGCTACATTGTGAGCAGACTTCCTCCCGTTCTGTACCTCCTCCCACACCTTCAAGTTCAGCTGAGGTTTATTCAGCATATTTTTTCATGATAGAGGGTCATGAATTATTCAGCAAGCTCTGGTTGATCTTAGCTATTATAAATCTCTGGTCTATAGACACATGGAGGCACACATACACACACACACACACACACAATTGCATTCTCTAGTGTTCATCTATGATGAATAAAGTGAACTGAGCATCTATGAATCACACCTCCATGGAGAGATCTTAAACAAAGCGTACCATGGATGAAAGGAGAATTGGGCTTTTGAAAATCGATCCAATGCTGCATGGTAATGAGAGTAATGATAGTATCAGACACTGGATGTGGTGCAGTGTGCTCCCTAAATGTGACGGTTGAGTTACATCAGAGGATCATCCCTGTAAAGCTAAACAGTGCTGATATGAATATTCTACTCAACAGTATTTGGCCTTTAGGTTTTCATACATACAGTTCAGAGGAAACAATCTAAAAGACCACCAGAAGTTTTGCTACTTATGATTATGTGTTTGAGTAAATTAATATTATTGGTAATTGTGGAGACTTTCCAAATTTCAGATTTTACTCTTCAGAACATATATTTTAAATAATTTTTAAAAATGCATATCTCTCAGACTTCAACTAATATGAAATTCATGTTCCTAACATCACACTAATGTTTTAACCAATGAAGAGTTCAGAAATCAGTATTTTCTGGAATAACTCATCATGCATTATGTGTCTTTATGTCACTCTTGGTGTTAAAACGCAAGGAGCTCAACTTTATGTGATGATTTGTGACCATCCATATTCCACAAGTTTTGACTCAAATTTTCAGTAGAAATATGTGATGGTCTCTTCCTAAACTACAGTAAGTATAGTACGACTGTAGTCTTGTACAGGCACATAAAAATCGTGCTATACTCAAAAATAGAAGGAAACCCAAAAAGGAAAAAATTAGTTTCCAGTGTAAAATAGGCAACAACTTTTATGTGGCTTTGGAGTGTGTGAACAACAAGGGTTACCTTTGAAAGGGACACAAATTAGATAGGAATCTTAAAGTACAGAGTGAAGGAGTAGACAGTAAAAAACTTATAAAGAATAGATTATAGAAAGCTGCATTTAGAAACCTTTTTGAGAACAAGTCATACAACAGAACCAACTAAAGAACTAAGAGCTAAAGGTATATAGAGTCTGAATTTATGAAACCACAATAATAAAAAGCTGAGATGCCTTTTAAATAAGTGATTGGGTTTAACCTTGGACTACAGACTGCGCTTTCACTTGAAAGTGATAAAGTGCTACCAAGCATTCAGTAAACACAACTCTTATGTCTCAGTAGGTGAACAAGTAACATCTCTTGCTATTAAATTCCTATGGCGTAGCGCAGAATGGTTATTTATTGTATGCATGTAAGGCATGCAGATGACCTTGAGGTCCACTGGTGAAATGTGGGGACGGACAAAAGAGAGAGGAAGAGGACGGATAGGGAGAGTGAGAGGCAGAGTGCTGACTTGACAGTCTTCTACATGACATCTTTTTTGTTTGTTGGATGATTCAGGGAGCCCGCACCCCCACTTGCTCCTCTCCCCACACACTTCCACCCACGCACCACTGTTCAGAGGCACACTGCGACTAAACATCGAAGGGAAAAGAGAGAAACAAGACGGAAACAGACCACAAGTGTTTTTTCGGAGAGAGGAAAGAGGAAGAGAAGGTTCACCGTTGAGGCTTATAGGTGCTGCTTGTCTTTGTGGCTGAGACCACATTGTTATTATGATTTATTTTTTAATGAGCTGCGCAGCCCTCCCCTCTGCCATACAAAGGCCTGATTGAATCTGGCGTTCCATTAGCATGTTAAAGAGGCCTAGCTTCATCTATGAGCTGCTGACTGACAGTGGATATCATCTCTGTAATTGCTCTGAACTGACGCCAGAGAGAGAGAGAGAGAGAAAAAGAGAGAGAGAGATAGGGAGGGATTCTGTAGGGAAGGGGGTGAAGGGAGATAGGGAGGAAGGGGATTAGGATTTTAAAGGAGGGATGCAGGGATTGATGATAGAAGCTGTTGGACTGAGCGGCATCTCTGTATATCTCAGTTTTGTACGGTTGAGACCTCTTTCAGAGAGCTGGGAATAGTTTGCTTGAATAAGACTTTTTAAAGCTACACTTACCAAAGTAGAAACAGTGGTGGTGTTTCATAATAGAATTCCTGCAAGAACAGCACTGTTATACAAAGAAATTATGTCATGTAGACTCTCCAAACTACTTTATTAGGAGTATTTACCATTGAAATATGTAAAAGAGCTACATGATATGTTTTGTTAATGTGAGCACTTGCTCAAAGTCAAATAAATTTCATTTTTAAACTGCAATTAAAGCACAAATTATAGCCCATGTTTTCCTCCTTTTTGTCAGTTACTGCCACTAGTTATTTCACTTCTGCTCTTTTTTTTCCTTTTTATTGTTACTATTTGAAGGTCTAAATTAGCTTGGAGCACGCCAATGTTAAAGATGAAATAACATTTTTAAAAAGTCCCAAAAAGTATCAGAGCTGCTCAAAAATGAATGGGGTTTGACTTTGCCTCATGCTCTATAGTTCCACTAAGTTTCATGAAAATCAGTGCAGTAGATTTTGTGTGATCCTGCAGACAAACACAGAGATGACATAACCTCTGGTACATTTCAGTACATGCCACTCAGTGTGTTGTGAAAGCTTTAATACACGACCTCATCTGTAAATGATCACATAGACTTTCATCTGCCAAGGTGGTGAAAACAACTCCCATAATCCCGCTCTAGTTCTCGCCATATTAAACTATACTGTTTACTGTTTGATTTAGAGACTCCTTACAGGCTGATATGCTGCGCGGTAATACTCCGCTCTAAGCTGCACTTGATTTGCTGTTGTTTGTTTGTAATGTTGGCACCTATGAGCAGAGCTTGTCATGTTTGGTAAAGGTATGACAGTGTACCTGACACTTTTCTGTGCCAGTGTGCGTGTTTGCTCCTCTTCCTGTCAGCATTGCACCACATCTCACCCCATGTCCTCTGCTTTCTCCCCACCTCTGTATACAGACTGTTTTTGCACTCAAGCGATTCTCTCCAACTCTTTCACATCTACTTCCTCATCCCCTGCATCGCTGAGCATCTCCTCTCCGCCGTCCCCTCCTCTCTCTCTCTCTGTCACCCTTGCTTCGCTCTGCTCTGTTCATTCTCTCTCCTCAACTCAAACTCTTCCTCTCTTTCTCCGTGTCCCTCTCTCTCGCTGCAGTAAGTGGTAATTGAACAAACAGCGGAGGAGGAGGAGGAGGAGAGCTGCAGAAAAAGATGGTTATCCTAACTCCACATGCCATGCATCCAAAATTAGCCCACTCACTCTCTCTGCCCTGCGTCTCCTCTCTGTTCTCTGGTGCTCTGCTGTGACAGTGTGACATGCATGCAGTCCCACAGCATCATCAGCCTTGTGCATTAATATTGGAGGACAGCCCAATGGCACCACAGTGAGTGAGCGTGTATGGAGGTACTCTATGTGTGGGAGACTGATGTGCAGCGCCAGCATAATTCCAATCCTTAGAGACCAGGTGACAATGAAAGATGTCAAGCACACAGAGGTACTTGCATCCCAAAAATTCACAACATTGCAAAAAGGAGCTCACTATTGTCAACAGCTGAAGTGTAATCCTGACTCAATAGTTTTAATTTGATTCTGCTTTCCTATCAGTGCTGTCTTACTGTTTACACAGAGCAGCTGGATGACAGGTCGTTTTTGTTTATTGTTTTTTTTTAATCATCTTACAGAAATAACTTCAGTGACGTAACAGAATAAATATATATGTGTTGTATGTGAGTATGTGGGAACAATGGAGACACAAAGCACATTATGTCATAAAACAGTTTCAAATAGCCTGGATAGATTTACTAATGACATAATTAAATTGCTGGGTTAATTCTCTCAGGTCTTATTGTCAAATAAGGCAGCTTAATCCATCAACTTCAGTACAGGCCCCTATCCAGGCTCTGTTTTAACCAGTACACACACAAAAAACTGTACAAGTGCTCTAGCGTTTCTGTTCTTCTAGGATGAAAAAAAAAAAGATTCCAAATGCTCGCTTCATATCACACAGTGAATTCAGTGAATGTTGTTTAACTTTGAAAGTAATAATTTGCAAAACATAAATGTGGCACCAACTGCTCCGCACTAACAGATGTACAATAATTATCATATTTGTAGCAGTAATTAATTTTCCAACATGATCAGCATATTAAAGTAAGTATCTGTGTACACACAACCTTTCTCATGTAGTGTCTTTCAGTTAATCATCCTTGTTATCACGATGAACGTGACTCATGAGCCCAGTTGCCATTAAATCATCTTAACGAATCAGAAATTGTAGTAATTATGGATTGAGTAACTTACAGGCCCAGGACTATATTTAAGCAGTGCAAACTGCATGGTTATAGCTTTCTTCAAAATGCAATCATATTAAGCCTCTGGTACAACACTTTAAAGGAGTGATATTTTGCCTTTTTTTAAAAAATACAATTATGCATTTTCAAACATTTCCCTGTGGTCTACATAAACTGTAAATGCTCTGCTTGGGTCTGAATTCTTCAATAA
>JAPTGW010000026.1:19917320-19928240 GCA_029814545.1 Apogonichthyoides opercularis
AAGGGCCTCCTCTTCCTCTTCATCCTCACTTGAAGCCTCCTCAGCTGCATGACTGGATCTTGCTGGTGGTACTGCAACAGTACCATCTGCTTTCTGAATAGATGGTTTCTGGCAGATGTACTCAGGAGCTCTGCCCAGGTTGCAGATCTCCTCCAGTAACTGTAACATAAATTTAACTTTAGTAATCCTGCCCGATAATGAAGGGGCACCTCAGAGTGCACTTGGAATTAAAATTGAATCAATTAAGCTCACTACCTTAATAATGGCAGTAGTAGCATCAGTCTTCAAAGTGGGCTGGTGTCTCATGAGCTCATCGACAGCACTGCCCAAATTTGATGCGGTGTCACCTAAAGGTATACAATTTTCAAGTTATTGACTCAAGAATAGGAACATTTAAAACCACCTAAAGCATTTTTAAAGACACCACACAGCAGCCATACTCACCCAATGGGTCAGAGCTGCGTCGCCGTCGCATGGCGGGCAGGTAGTCAGGAGACAAAAGCACTTTGAAGAGGCGCTCAAAGGGCTGGCATTGAACAAAAGAGTGCAGGCCTCTTGCATTCAGGCACAGGGCACTGAATACATTGGGGAGAGAACCCAAAACTTCACGTGTGGCAGGAACCTGGTAAAGAATAACAATGAGATAAGGTCCAAGTGGCAGAGATGAGGCAAGAGTTCTTTTGGTTCATCAAAGACTCATGTTAAACCTGAATTTTTCAACAGACTGCTGGACCTTACTGAATTCTTTGACAGAAAACACCTTAATCTACATTATTGCATTGCCAATGTTTACATGACTGCCACGATAACTTGAAAACAATTCTGATGTATACCATAGATTATGCTTTTCTCATTAAAGAATAGAGAGAACATTCAGTGTTAAATCTACAACATCACAAGCCAATTAAAAAAAAACTAGAGTTTATGTAGGACTGCTATAATTATGGCACATCTCAAGTGGCTCTCTCTGTACAGAAAGGCAACTTGACATTTAAAACTCATTTTGGTGCACAGGAATTACATTGATCTAATTTGAGACTTAAAATTCCAACTGACATTACCACGTTGTATGGCAGATATAAGTCTTTAAAAAACATTTTCTCTACATTTGCATTATCCTTGCAACCTTTTGCATACATTTACAACTAATCAGATTGTTACTGGTGACAGCTTGAGACAAGTGTGGAGAAGTCAACCTATATGCTGACCACATGAAGGGCTATAAGGAGAGGTAAAATCAACATATTGTAATATGTTCACAGAGAGCTCTAAGTGATGTGAGAATTTGACAAATTGAATTGCACTGAAGCAATGAAAGAAAGGAGGCAGATTAAGCAACTCTTATGTGAATGAAAAGGGATGAGAGAGATGAACAGAACACACAAGAGAAGTGCTGCCAAACTCACATCTTTGATGAGAAGGGCATGCAGCATAACATCAGTAAGACCATTATCCTGCAGAGAGGAGAGCAGGGATGGCTCCTGGAACACAAACACCGTCACAACCTCTGTCGCTAAAAAACAAAAAAAAAAAAAAAAAAAAAACAGACGGGGACAAAACCGTGAAAATGTGAAAACAGGGAAAAGATGAGATATTAAATTAAAAACAAAACTTCACAAAGGATTATGAAAGTTGACCGAGGAATACTGTAAATTACACTGCTCTTCTAATTTATATACAATTTCAAAGAACACATATAATTCAGAGAAATACTCCAATGAAGGGCCTTTGTAAGGCATTGTGAGCTTACCCAAGAGGAACAGTGAGGGTCCATAGTATTCTGCATTACTGATGATGTGCTTGAGTGAGGTAGGCAAGGACCCATCCATTACTTGTCAGAGACAGGGTACAGATGTCATTATTCAAATAAAAGCACGTATAGTCATCAAAACAACAGTTTATGAATAAAGTCAACTTGTAATAAACTAGAGTAGAAAACGACTGATCTATAATCTAGGGAGTAGGTAAGAGGAGGTCAATGACTTACCATGGCGAATACCATCAGAGAAGGCAGGATCCTGAATGGCTTTCTTTAAGAAATTAAGCATCGATTTCAACAGAGCTGCTCTTTGTGGAATACACTGCATACCTAGTGGAAGAAAAAAAAAAAAGTATAGTATAGTTGGCAGCTATGTTGTGACAATTTTGTTTTTTTTCCCCCCATTCATACAACCATTTGTACCTGCACGTGGTGTATTGACAGTATTGCTCTGTGCTCGGTGATCCACATCTGGTCTGGAACCAGAGGATG
The DNA here is from genome assembly GCA_029814545.1 of Apogonichthyoides opercularis. Lineage (NCBI taxonomy): Eukaryota > Metazoa > Chordata > Actinopteri > Kurtiformes > Apogonidae > Apogonichthyoides > Apogonichthyoides opercularis. The sequence goes on from JAPTGW010000026.1 coordinate 19,919,572, forward strand.
TTGATGGGCCAGGGCTGCTTTCCATGGCAACTTCTGACACTAAACAGAGAACAGTCAAAACAACAGACAAATTGTTATTTATACACAACTTGGCAATAATCAATGATAGCTTTTAACTTTATTGGTTTGAGATTTTTATTTCTAACACAAACACTAGTATACATTAAGTATAAAAATATAATGACTGACTCTCCATATCCGTGTCCATGTCCTCAGAGTCCACAGCTGAGCTAGGTCTCTGGATCTTTGGCTTGATGACAAAAGGGCACTCTTTTCTTGACAGGTCTACCTCATGCTGCGCAAGTGAAATGATGGAAAGAAGAATAAAAGAGTCCTGAAGTTTAGCGGTGACTCTAAATGAAGACTGCAGTGTCAGGAACAGGAAAGTGCCATCCTACCTCTAGCCTGCAGATGAAAATGGAAAGGCCGCTGTGGGACTGAAAGGCAGCCATGTCCAGGTTGGTGATGAGGTCCACTACCCGCACTGCTCGTGTCACAAAAGTGATCTGGTCCTGCTCATCACCCAGAAACTTGATCACCTAAAAAGTGAATGTTAAAATACAATGAAGGTTAGAGGAATACAATGAAATCAAACAAAGAGGTATCTGATAGTGAATGAGCAGGACTCCAGGTATACCTTCAGCAGAGCCTCCATCATTCCACAGGAAACAAGGGCTTCCCCTCCAGCATCATAGCTGGCCAAGTGGTAGAGGAAAGAGAAGAGTGCAGTAGCAAATTGGTGTGGGTATGGTTCCATCAGAGGATCTAGAAAATACAAACAAAATGTTAGCAAAAAAGCCTTGCTTTTTAGATTCATATTTAATGCATCATATTTTATTGTTGTTTATTTTATCTGGTTTTTAATGTTTTATGCATTGTGAGAAAGTGTCATGATATGTAACTGAACAACTGAATAATGTGAATTCCCTTCAGGATTAATGAAATATTTATTAATCTATCTATACTGACAGATACCATGTTTTGGCTGTGTTTCTCACCTATCATTGCTTGTATACAGTTGCGCACCAACACAGGCAAAAACCCATGGTAGGAGGCAGTGCCGGTGCAGTCAATGATGTTGGAAAGCTTTGGAGTCCTCTCCAGATGGACAATCGAAGTTAAAGTGCGCAAAGATGCTGCCTTGATATCCTATGACATAAAATCAGATACATTACTTCATAAAAAAAGAGAAACAGAAAAGCAGAAGGATTTTTCCCTCATGACAAACGTTCAACTGAAAGTATTTTACTAATCACATTATTTTATTACTTTCATATATGTTACTACTAGTCAACATCTTTGAAATACTACTACTGTATTTCAAAGACATTAGGTGAAATTGTACAGTGATTTACATACAAAAAAAAAAAAATCTTACCACAAGCTGTTTGTCTGTAATTTGTAGTACATCCACCAGCTCCTCTATCAAGCCATTATACAGAATACTGTTGGCTGACTCCTGGAGTGCATTTGAATACACTACAAAGAAATACACACATTAAAAAAAACAAACAAAAAAAACCAACAACATTTGAACTCACAAAAATCATCTCACACCATCTTTAAAAAGATGCTTTTCCTTACCCAATATAGAAATAGCATGCAGTCGGGCTTGCACAGCCTGCAGCCTTTTCTTGTGATTTGAGAAGCCATGGGCCAGTCGAATGTGTGTGAACAGTAGGGTCTGTTTATCTTTAGGGATGTTGTACATCACTGTCAGTGACTCCATGATCTCAGATGGGCTCTCTGAAATCTTAAAAAAAAAAACAAAAAAAAAAACAACAACAAAGAACAAGGTGTAAGCTGGTGTTTTTCAAGTGTTACCATTCCACCATAAATGGTAAAATCTGAAAGTCACTATACCTTGTCAAGCTGCTCAATGTGAATGTAGTGTAGTGTGTTACTACTTGTCTGCTGATGAAACAAGAACATTAGTCTCAATTTGAAAAGAAAACATACAAGTCCTAAATTTTTCAGTAATGACTGTAAAAATAGTATTGGACAATACCTTCCGGTCTACTTTGACCTCAGGACCTGGTTCGGCATAGAACTCAAAGTGCAGTGTGGTGGCACTGGGAGGATACTTCTGCTTGCAAACCAATAGTGGGTAGCAATGTAGAGAAACATGATATATAAAAGAGTGTAATTAGTCTCATTTTGACAGTTAAAACTATAGACAGACAACTGACAGCGAAAGCTGAATTTTCCACACTAAAGTAGCTACTAAGGATTACACTGATAAATTCTTACCGTCATAGGCAGATCCCTGCAGCATTCGGCCAAACCAAAGCCATTCTCCTTTCCTCCCCAGCTCTACAAGAGGCAACAAAGACATAACAATACAGCTCTTTCTCCTGAGGGACAGTTGAAATTATGGCAATATGAAAACAATGGCATTCACAAACCTCAGCCAGGTGTTGCAGACGAGCCAGTAAAGGCGTCCTTTTGTCAGATCCTAGTCTTGTGATATAGTTGGAGCGCTTACTGAACACATAGAGCAGGTTCAGCACAGACAGGACCACCTGCATGTCACATGACGCTAATAAGGTGGTTAAGTGCTGTAAAAGAGTTGGATGGGGCGGAGAAAAAAAATGGTTGAAATGAGTTGAAACTTTTACGCTGCGACAGCAACAACTATGCAACTGTCGAAAAACAGAAGCTATAGTCTATACATCAACCTTACCTCTATGGAGCTGTAGAGGTGCCTGGAGAAGCTATACTCAATGAGCAGGGCTGTGAAGTTGAGCACTGCTAAAAGCAGAGCTTTGAGCTGTCCATTGTCTGGGCGGTCACATACAAGTAACCATGACATATTCTCCACCGTCTGGCCTGCATCACATAGAATGCCATCAAAGCGGTCCAGAAGGTCCACCCAATGGTACAGCTCACACTTATAAAAGAAAGACAAGAACAAGTCTGAGTGATCGATGATGAAAAAATTGGAACGTATCCCTAATTTTTTGTTCTTGAAACATCCTTGTGAATCTGAGAAAATTTCAGCTTACCTTGCCAATATTCCAGGTCTTGATGTGCTGCAGCTCAACCAGGAGTTGCTCATCACTGCACGCCTTGAGCTTCTCTATAAGTATCCTGCAGTCAGCAGGCTGTGTGATTTTGTAAGGAATACAAGAAGGTTACAGTCAGTCAAGCAGATCACACTGACCATATTTATCTCCTCCATCTTGTTCCTTCAAGGGGCTAACCACACTGATCTTTTCAGGAACAAAAGCAAATTTCAATGGTCTCCATCCTCAACTGTCTCACATACAGTGACACAAATCACACTTATTTGAATAGCTAAAAATTATCAGTTACCCAGGTGAATCAAGGGTCTGCACATGACATCACCGATGTCTGAAGTTTCTCAATGAATGGCAACATTCAGTTTCAATGACAATAAAAAAGACATTAACAACTGTATGATGCAAGCAAGCATACATGCTTGGTCTGTCACATAAATCACTTTTCCAAATGTTTCAATATATTTTATACTGATTCTATACCACAGGTTAAAAGCCAAATAAATACAGTAACAAAAGGCCCGAGTCTCACATCTATTCATCATCCTTTTAATTATTTTCCAATTAGCTACTGATACAAAAAAAAAAACAGTTCACAGTACGTCCAGCTGATTACAAGCAAGGTGCAGTTGTTACCTTTCGGATGATACATACAGTGAACCATGCACTTGACCTTGAAAACAGTGCATTTGCTGATGTTTTCACTCTGTCTCTAGCACCTGCATACAACTTCATTACTGTTGACTAGGACTTTAAATAAACTGAAGCAGTGCAGGCTGTGACATGTTTTGGGTATTATTCAAATAATTTGCTTAACCATTTAAAAAAGTATGTCTAAGCATCAAGGTTTTTATGATGTAAGGCTTTCCTTCATTTCTTTGATGTCAAAAATCAAGGAGCCTACATACTGTCTGCAAAAAGTAAATCTGACCACATGTCCATAGATCTGTGTTTTGTTGAGTGATAAGGATCAGTGTTGAGTCCAAATGCCTTTAATTGCAGCAGAAAATCTTTTTTTTTTTTCCTTTCCACCCATATTTTGGTTGTTTCACCTACTAAATGCAGCTGTGTTGCTTAATGTTTTGCTACTCAGTTCTGACTGAGGGGGTGTGTTCCGGTGGGAAAGTGATGTCAATTTATACCCTCAATCGGAAAGAACCAATATTTTTCTTGTGGTGCAGCACAACTATAAGGTTTCCTTTTCCAATACTGGATCCAGAATTTCATGTGGCATCAGTACAGGGTACCAATTTGACATTAGTGTGTCTTTCCTAAGTTTCTTTCCTAATTAAAAAAAAAAGCAAGATTCCAACGTTACCTTACCAACGTTCAGTTACTCAAAATTAAACTAAAAATCGAGTTTGCTCTCCACTGTGACTGAAAGAATACAATTGATAAAACAATCCATAACTCTCAAAACATTTGGAAAGAAAATGTACTTGATGCGTCCTCCTGACAACCCAGAGAGAGACCCAATCTGCTTAATAAAGTCTTCCACTACCAAAACCGAATTAAGCCTTTTTAACCACGCTGTTCTGTCATGAAGGGATATTAGCTTTGCTGTGCCTCAGTCCAACTGCTCAGAAAGTTTAGTCAAGTTCAGTACAGGAAGTCCAACAAAATGTATATAGGACACAAGGCCCAGGGCTGATTGAATACCAATCGTTATGCATACTCACAGCTTCCGTAGGAGTTTTCTTTAACTTGCTTCTGTCTACCTTCATTGTCGACAATCTCAATTTTTTTTTGCTCCTGTTGAGAAATTTCTATGGATTTCAGAGACAACATTTATTGAATTTTATATTAACAGTATGATAACTTTTAATGTCAGACAAATGTTGGGCTTGTCAAACTAAGATAATATAATGTAATATGTAATGTACTTACAGAAAATAGTTTGGCAATACCCACTTAACAGCATGTTCTGGTCACTTTACCTGCAGAAACAAGGTAAAAAAAATAATTTGTAGGAACCATAAGAGTACAAGATCTAAACATGCAACTGAGTCTTACACTGTTTGAAGACAAATCAAGACAACCAGAAATACTGAAAATTAAAACAAGGGGATATGTGTACACGTGTGAAAAAACATACACAAATTAGTGCAAGGACTAATGTCCAAACACAGACTCAACTGTAAATATTTATATTAATAGCAGTTAAACTGATGTACAGCAGGGAAAAAAAAGGATACCGGCAAATCCCTTAAATGAACAACCAACCATTATTTAAATAGGCGATAAGTACCAATAGCTTGGATTATCTAGCAAGATCAGTACATCACAAAGCATTTCAAAGCAGAGCTTTAGCTAGTAGCTAGCCAGCAACATACGACACAAAGTTAATTAAATTAGAATGGGCCTTTCTTAATGGTATAAAACATTGATCTGGCTTTCCAAGTAAAAGTGATTTATACGCTTTGTTAATAAAACTCGTCGCTACTTCACACTGATATTGACCAACATCTACTCAACTGACTTGACGCTGACAGGTTAAAGTTATAGCAACCTAGCCAACAAGCTAAAGTCAGTTTGCTACCAGCATAACGTTATTTACCAAATGTTACTTAGTCACTACTCACACTGTCAACCCACAAGAATGCAGTTCCTAATCACAAGTGAACCTAGTTAACATAATGACTAGATGGTAACACGGCAGACAAAATGGGACGCGTTGGACCGCCTGCCGAACCAAAGAAATCGTTCAGTTCGCGTTTGTTGCGGAGTTAATGTTAGCTTCTGATCGGCTAACACTGAGCTACCGGTAGCAAAGGAGCCTCTCTGGAATATACTTAAATATTTAGAATACCACGATAAAGTCCCCGAACACATTGCGGAACATAAGCAATAGACGGGAGAAATGTAAAATGGGATTAGCTGAACAAACTCAACCATTAATAGCCATCTTTACCACAACTGTCAGACCAGATCCACAGATTCACCATGCTGTCCTGACCTGACTCTACAATAATTTAGGTCGAGGCTGCACGGGCCCAAAGAAGCCCGCACTATGCACTTCTGTTCATCCCCGCTTTAAGTGAAAACGAAAGTCTACATATGACTTGGCGATCAGCGCAAATAGGACGGGCTTGTGCCAAATACCTAACACCCGGCAACGTTACTTTTCTACTTCTTACCCTTAGCTCCTCAGCTAGACATCCGTAGCACGCGCTAGCTAGCAGGTTAGCCAGCGTTAGTTGAGGAGCAAGCAGAAACGCATAACAACTCGCTGAATCATTGTCGGACGGTCTAACGTGACACCGCGAGTTGTGTTTTCAGTGTTTATTCGGGCAGGCTGTTACTACCGAATAGGTAGATAAGTCTTTCATCCATCCGTTGTATGATTTTTCAGAGTATCCGCGCTTGTATCCATAGCACAGAAGCACTAGCTGTTGGCAGAGTCATCATGACTCCGGGTAGTGTGCAAAAAGTGAATAACGTTACGGCTGAGAATGTGTAGCCACTGTTTATCGATGCAGTACATATTGACCTTCTACGGTATGCATCACCGAAACATTACATACGGTCTTGAAGTTCAACACAGCACCTCGGGTGACAACATGAACAACGTACGACCAGAAAGACCTAATGACGGCGAAACTTAATACATAATCATCAACATCATTCTCATTAAAATTTGCCACTGCGTCCGTCATTATAGGAAGAGAGCAACATTCATGTTGATCACATGAAACCCACATTAGCCGACTGGAGTAGTGAGCTACAAAATACCTAAAATACATGAATATGTCACAACAGCTGCAGTATTGGAACACGCCTCAAATTAACACCCGTTTATAAACTATATTAGACACATTAGTACCCAAAATATGTGGACAACTAAATGAAGCCCAGTCAGTGTTCAGTATCCTAGTTATTAGGTCAGATGGGTTAAGATTCGCCAGAAACAGCAATGAACACAGCATAGTATTTACAGCTGTTATTAATTGTTAATGAGTCATACATTAAAATGTGTGTCAGACAAATATTGTTAATGTTATGAAACATCATTTGGGTGTAAATTCTGAGTCAGCTACACAGTGATTCCTATATCAGATGTATACTACTTTGAGAATATTTACTTAATGAGTATTAGTTTTTATTTTACATTTTTAGCAGTTTTGTCTGGTAGATGTCATCACTTATTATTATTATTATTATTATTTTTTTAAATTGGATTTTCCTTGTGTGAAAATTTAACAGACATGTGATGATGCTCGAGAACTAATTAAATAATAGTTTCCAACATCTATAGATTCTAAATACACAGGTTGACACCAACTCCCACACAAGCCTTAGATATTTTCTATTCATCTTTTTCCCCAACTGTACTGTTGTCTGCAATAGTAAGGTTTACTGTCATTTATAAAATGACTGTTCTTTAATATAACAATTAACAATTCTGGTATGGAAAAAGGTAAATGAAGACTGACTGTAGTTACTGTCTTTTTTTTTAATATATGTAATAGATAGAAACTCATGCGGGCTTGGAAGGAAATACTGTTGCTAAATAACCCCCATGTGTTTCTGCATTTTCTCAAAACAGCATTAGTTAATGTATTATATGGGTTAGATGTACATACCAGAAACTGCTTTGGTTCAAAAATTCCACCATTCACATCCTTGGCTAGCTTCGCAGTTTCTTAAAACTATCTGTAAATACAAAACAACAAAATCACATAACAGAACAAGAAACTTTAGACAGCTTGCATAATGGCAATACAATCAGACTGACAAGTTGCACTTAAGCAAAACCAGGTTGTTTGTATTTCAAAAGCAGACAAAATTAACTTTGTCTACAGCAATCATTATAATTTCTATATCAAGTTACAATATAATGAATTAGGGCAACAGCATGATGTGAGAACCATTACAAAAGTCTTGTACTCGCACTACACTCTGCATAGTTCCAGTTTATCCCACATCTTCACCATCCCAGAAAAAAAATGTTCTTGTTCAATGTTCACAAAAATCTTTTCCTGCTGCCAATTTCAAGAAAAATCCAACATGTTTACTTTTTAAAAACTACTTTCCACTTGGGCAAGGAAGTTATTTTTACGTGACCCAGACAAGTGCACAGCCCTTACAGTACAGTCCTGTAATCTGCCTTTCAGTATATGTTTTCTAGTTTTACCAAATATCCTCAAGTCATAGAAAAGTATTTCCTACAAAGTATTGGTATAGCTACAGAAATTTAATGTTTCCCCTGCTAAAGGAATGTACTTTACAGGAAGTTGGTGTGCAAAGGTGGCAAGTGATTAAAGACAGACCATCAACTGTAACATTCTTGGTTTGATTATCAGTCCAGGTAGCTCTTACGTCATTTAGCCCTTTCTGCCACTGTTTGCCCAGCTCCTCTCAACTGTCCATGGACAAAAATCAAGGTAAAAACAAATCCTGTATAGCAAAATAAGATCTCCGTGCAATCAACAAGCCTCTTCACATCAGGCTTGCTTAGTGCTATGAATGTGGATAACTGGGTAAGACCAGCCAGGTTTATAGAGGATTCACAAACTTCATTTTGTGCCAAATGTCAGAACTGTACAAAAAAAGAAATTGTTTTCAGACCACCCTCTTAAAGGAATTATCTGGTGTTGAAGCATATTGGGCTGTTTTTGTCATGTTCAGGATGAAAAACGATCACCTGAG
>JAPTGW010000026.1:20174797-20185560 GCA_029814545.1 Apogonichthyoides opercularis
TCCAGCACAGAACCACGGCCGTTCTGACGCTCCGCTCTTTATAGAAACAGCGATGTGTTGCAAAGAGTGAAGAGGAAACTTTTCTTCATTAGCACGGTGCCACTCTCTTTATAATCACTAAGCTGGACTTAAGAGTATCTCACACTAATGTCTCTGGACCATTGTTCCTGTAGTGTTTTGGCTCAGAAAGCCTTGCCCGACATTTACTCAAGAAGGAACCTCTTGGCGGGGAAGTTAAAAGAAGTCCAAACATTGGCTTATAAGGTGCGGCTCCCGGCAAGGTGCTTTATAAAATAAGGCAGATGGATAGCATGTTAAAGAACAAATGAAGGAAAGGGATGGAAGAGATTTTTGCTTGGCAAACACAAAGGAAAGACATTCTGTTTTTAATAATATGCCACTGGACAGTTCCCTCATGTACAAGTACACAGACATGCACGTGAGCACTCACTATTTATTCAAGATAAGTGATGTTTCTGTAACCTGTGCATTTCCTACACTGTCATTGTATTACATCTTTTTTAAAGCTTCAATATATAAGATTCATTAGTGCTTGTGTGCGTATATGTTTTGTGTTGGAGCCAGTATTCAGCTAAGCTAACTGCTGCCCTAGTTTCCTACACCCATAAAAACAGCATGTGCACTTTTTGATGCAGCAACAGTATGCAACACAAGCTACTGTTAGCTCTGAAATGTAGATCCTTAACATAAAAAAGGCCAGCTTTCAGCACAAAGGACCCCATACCCAAACTTGACATAAGCAAAAGAGCACATACAACATTTAAATACTGAACTTTTAAACAACTAAACCACAATGTTGCAAAGGAAACTGTAGAAAACCTGCCTGATGTTGGAGGTGAAGTGGTCATATATTGATGGATTAAAAGTAAATCTAGTATTAACTCTCACTGGACTAATATTAACTCTCATGACAATACAGAGAAAGAAGGTTAACACAGATCTCATGCCCAGAGATAAAGTGTACAGTTGCTTATCAAATAAAGGTATTGTGCAGACAGTCACTGTTTGGATTTATCTAAGAGTATTGGAAAAGGGTTACAATGAAAGGTACGATAAGTTCCACTACTAACCATGACCTGCTCTTAAGCTGAAGTTTAAACTTTGAAGGGCCAAAGTGCTATATCCCATAAGTCAACACACAAGCTCTGGGGACTCTGCTCTTGACATGGGGGGCCTCTCCAACTCATGACCTTTGATAGGCATCTGGAACTTTTAAAGTTTCCTAGAGAGATGAACGTCATAGCCTGAAAACATAACATGTGGTAACAGAATAGTAAAAATAGACAATACTATGAGACTTTGTTGCACTAGAGCTGATCTAAATGGGGTTACTATAATGTGTAATTACTGACATAAGAAAGAAGCTATTCCTTATAAAGATAAATGTTGCAGAGGGGTGGGAGTGCCTGTCTTTGCCATCTTGGGCCTCTGCCATCTGGAATCAGAGATTGGGCCAAACCAAAATTGGTCTCAGGCGACCATTGAGGCCACGGAGTAATCTTTGTGAAACACTGGAGCAGATTCCACAAAGCTAAATAGAGCTGGACCCAGGCCGCACATCTGTCAGAAAAACAGATCCTGAATTAATAGTTGCACGTAAATGTTGTCCAAACATGAGGAAAAGCTTCCCAGCTATCCTGGAATTACTGAGTAAAACAAACTGGAAGCACAGGCTAAAAGTACCCTCTCAATTTGCCCAACAAATTTTTCCTCAAATCAAAAGATTATGATGCTCATTTATGCTTTAACTTCAATATCTTAACCTTTATTATAATCTTGACTGACAGCAGTTCAGCACATTGAATAAAGAACATTAAAAAAGCTCCTTATTTGGGACCATATCTGTCTGGTATTTGAGCCTGTCCCTTCTTTTTTTTCTACAGACTTTGTAACTGTTTGTACCTGAAGCTGAACATAATGCCTCAAAGGAAAAAAAACAAACAAAAAACAAAACAAAACACAAGGACACAAAACAACCACTGGTAAACCTGAACACAGATACAACATGTTTTTCTTTGTGTGACCCACTAACAAACTGTCCACTATATTTCAGCCTACTCCTGCCTTCCTTACTCTCTTGAATGAATTTTAAGGCAATTTAACATCTATTCCTCAACTTTGTCTTAACATATCTCACATCTATAACCAACAAAAACAGTTATTGAGGAATCTTTGATCTCTCATTCTTTGTTTCTGGTCTAATGAATGCCCATTCTGTTTTCACATAAGGGTTTTCTATTATTAGATGAGTGGCTTTATGGAGAAAATGTCTTTATTTTTACAGCACTTGAAGTCAAGTCTTTAACTTGCTGCTTGGCAATACATCAAATCAATTCAGTTAACTGAGGTTTCACTTTCTGAAAATTGTGACAAATTATTAAATTGCAAAATCAAGATTATTGCCCCAGAGATCTTTTTGCTCAAGATATAATGTGTAACCTGTTTTCATCTTACAGTGTGTTTCCTCAGTCATATATAGCTTAAAGTTTTAGTAAACATAAGATAAGATACAATTTTTGATTGAAGCTGTTTTTTTTCAATTCAAGAAGCCAAAAACCAATCAATTACAATCATAAATAGTCCATAATATTGAATAACATTGAGATTTACAGTAATGTTATGTCTGTATTGCCCAGTTCTGCATTAATTTGCATTTTGACCAAACAATAATTTTAAAAATACCAAAGAAAGTAAGTGGAGTATCATAAGAACAGCAAAAAAATCCTTAATTTGGAGGAGCAGCAAGGTGAAACATAAAACAGATGATCACATTTGTTCAATAAATCAACGTCTAATAATAAGTAAAATCAGCATACAGGAATATAGAGTGGGAGATACAAATTTTTAATCTTAACAACTCAAAGAACTCAAGTCAGTTTCACTTTTTACATCTTTAATATACTGTATAGCATTTTCACCAGTAGCTTCAGTATGTGGTCAGTGAATTTGTGTTAAGTTTTACTTAAAGTTCACGTTGAAATGTTTTTGTGTTGTGTACATGTATGCATTTATGTAGAATATCTCACTTTGACATCCAAAGCACTTAGTACATTTCAATCTCTGTACTTGTTTTTTTTGTTAAGTGTCACTGATTTGTAGCTTCTTTGGCTGTTTTTTTTTTTTTATTGTTCATGCTTATTTTGGTGACATAATTTTACAAACCTATAGATAGTTTTTGTTTCACCTGCAGAATTTATTATATTTTGAACTTCATTTTTCATGCTTTTCTTTTTTAACTGTGCAAATACATATAAATACATAACAAATTACAGTTATGTTGCCTCTAATAATTGTTAAATTTAACCTTGCCGTTGAAATGAAGTGTAATTATTTATTTGTGTTTGTATTAAGTACACCATAAGATGAGACGAGTGTTATGTACAGAGCTGCGATAAGCCAATCGGCGTCTGTTTGTCAGTGGTATTGGCTGCTCAGTGGTCCAGGGTCATTGGTTGGCTGGACAGAGGTGGGTGGGGGGGGATGGGCAGGGCTGGACACCACACTCTCCTCCCAGCTGTGTCCTCGCTAACCCTACACTTCCTGCCCACTCACACCAGCCGAGCTGAGGAAGGCACAGCTGCAATCACTGCACAACGGCTGCAAGAATACAAGATTTGGTTAATTAGCTGAACAAACCAACTGATCAACCAAGCAACCGGTCCCATTCAGTCCTCTTTTGGCTCCCGTCGCTGATTTGAGACAGTGTGAAGGAGTCCAGGCCTTAAATTGTGTGTCTGTGAGCTAAACATCCAGGAATTCCCATTTCAGCTGCGAATGCCTCCTTCTCCTTTTAAGACTAACACACAATATGAAGCCGAGGACACTTTTTCACTTTGACGGTGGCACATTTATTAAGAAATAAAAAAACAGAGCTTCAAAACAGTAATATGACAGTATGTCTGCAGAGACGCTGTAACTAGAGCGACTAAACTGAAATGAAGTTACTGCAGAGTCCTGTTTGTTTAGCTCTAGAGCAATCTATTCTCCAGCCAGACTGCTCTCCAAGTAACAGAATTAAAAAAGAGCGCATTAAGCTACATCAAATGAGAAACTGTATATGGGCCAGATGCCGAGATCCTATAAAAACATACAAGAGTTAGTTCCAGTATCCGGTTATATAAGCATCACTACATTCACCACAAAGCACCTCTGCTCACAGCTTTAACCACTGTCCTTTCCCATTCTCCTCAACCCTACACACTATTGACTTTTACTACAAAGTACACAGATCAATACTGGGAAAACAGGTTATACTTTAAACAGAAGAAACACAAGAGCAGTTTGGCTGCTCCAACAAAACTTTTCCCTTGTTCTTCTGTCGTTGATGCTGAACTCATATATGTAACCCATCCGCCTCACAGGCCAGCATCACACATGAACTTATTTTGAAGCATGGTACGTCAGCAGCACTTTACAGTAATAAAAGCTGAGGTGTTCAGTTTCAGCACATTGTTAGATGACTATAACCTGAACTGCTACTGTATATGTCTTCAGATTTGTTATTTATGATTTTCTGATCATGTCTGTTCCTTTCTTTAAGGCTACACATGGCTAAACAAAGACTCTTAGAAATGTGAGTTGGCGGCTTCTTTACAACTTAAAGGTGCTAAGGACACATCATTTCAAACAAAGGGAAAAAAGTGCCGTCTTTCTGTCACCCTAAAAGGAAAGGTTTTTATTTTTCATGTGTGGGAAGGGAGCGCACTAAATTAAGTCACGAAACATGTATTGTTGGAGCTTTTAGTGCACTTCAGTGGGAGGATCCAGTGAAGGCACAAGACAGAGTCAAACTTCCTCTGTATTAACACTGAGTGTGTGAAATTACATCATGGGACGAGGGTCTTGTTATTGTATCTGACATCATTCACTGAAAATGAGGACGAGCTGAAGACACACAAACTCACAGTTTTAAGCTTAAAGCATAGTTAGCAGCATAGTTTGTGCACACATTGGACAAAATAAGAAGTGGGATCTACTCTCTGTACTTCATAAACTAATGTCCTGTAAGAGGAGCAGTGTGAGTAGGTTATAGTGCAACTTTAAACACAAGACGAGTTCTGTGCACACTGGTGTACATTTCAACAGTAGGAAGGTGTTCCCTGCTTATACGTGATAGTGAACATGCATGTTAATTAGAACTTCACTGCAGTAGTGCATTCTCAGTACAGCTTGCATATGTTGCTGGTTATTTCACAGTGTCATTGTAACTAGGATAACAAAACAGTTGGTCTGGTGGAACAGTGATCTTTGATGTGAAAGTATTCACCTCTCTGTCACCAGCACTGGGATACACAGCACCAGGCTCAACAGGATCCTGAGTAAAAGTGGCCAGCAAAGCCTCGGGACTTGCGTGCCACACAGATCAACATTTAACACTGCTAATGGATTCCTAATATATATCTCTTGGCTGTCTGCCACAGCAGTTCAGCCTTAAATCCCTGTATTTACTTTTGCATACAACCAAGTTGTTAGTAAACCATGAGCTGTTATTAGAAGCCTGCATTTCCTCATCCCCAACTCACACAGCTATTATTAGCCCAGCTATTATTTCCCTTATCACTGACTGTATTTTAAGAGCAATATTTCGCTTATCACTAATCCTAATTGCTCCCACCCATGGTGGTGGAAGTTATCCGGGTTTGTATCACTGCCTCTGGTTGTAATACAATAAGTGGATGAGTCACAAGCTCTTTCCCTCACTGAGAGGGGGTGGGGTAGGGAGTAAAAAGGGGGATCTATTATTTGAGCCAGTGTATTGTTTGGCACTGACAGTACCTGATGATGGGTTCTCACCATTTGATAGCAGCCAAGAAAGCCGCTCTGATCCATGCAGCTCACGCAGATCAGACACACATGTGAGTATACAAGTATGTACAATGGACATCAGATGTTGTCTGATATATAAATAGGGCTAAGTTTGTCAGTAAAATCAAGCATGACAGTGCAAGTAGAGAAGCTATTAAAAACATATTCTAACATAATTTTAAATGATACATCACACTTTAAAGCTACACTCTAGTTCAAGATCTTTACTATAAATACCTAATGTACTAATATTCAACTGCTTAAGCATTATTTTAGTTGAAAATATTTTAAGTATAAGCTCTAAATATATACTGTATATAACCCTATACTGGCTGGTGTGAACTGAATAAACACACTGCACCGTATATAGTACATATATTAAAAGGTAAGTATGTATGTTATATACTGTTATACACTGCCAGACTATGAACAGTCTGTTGTTTTATGTTCAGTGAACTAATCCTTTCATTTAGTTTTGTGTCCCTTTAGGATCTGAAAAACCAGAGGGTATTTACAAAGCAACCATGTGATTGAGTATCAAAAAGAGCGTTTGTGCTTCCCAAGATCATAAAATCACTCACTGGACATAGATTAAGGTAGCCTGTGTGACTGCGGTCAGGGGTTTTCATTTCTGTAACACCAGTGTCCTAGCCTAAATTCACTGTGCATGGTCTGGTTGTGCTTGTGACGATTCATTGATTGGTATCTTTTTTACAAGTGTTAAGCACAGTGATTGGTAGTTACAGGTTTCCACTAGTCCCTCATGGCGCTGACCCCATAACAATCTACCAAAGAAACAGGTTTTTCCTCTAGTGTCAGCTTCAGCATACAATAACAAAAGTGCAGCCTGTACTTTTAAGATTTCACTGTTCTTAACCTGCTTGTCTGTAACAATACTTTAAAGTCCCCTATTTGTGATTTGGTTATCCAAATATATCCTGCTGCACATGAAAGAACTACTTTTGTTTTGTTCATTGTTAATCCATGTATGACATCTTCCGCAGCGCCTAGTTATGAATTCTTAGAACAAAACAATGGTGCTGTAAGTCACATAATCCCCCTTAAGACACATAGGCGTATGGATGCGCAGCTGTTCAAGTATGAAAATATACATATCAAAGCAAAACTTCTCTGCTCTTTGAATGCCAGTCATGTAAAAGTTAGTTGTTGCCTTGTACACCGAAACAGAGAGAGTGATGGAACAAAAACACGAGGGACAGGTGGTCTCTCACAAGAAAGCGCTCTGAGGGCCAAATGAATCTGCTTTGGACCATGTGATGTGTGTTTGTGTGTTCATATTTCTGTTTGTGTAAGTCTGACTTCCAGCCATGGTTTCGAAGTGAAATCATACCTCAAATGACTCGACCAAAGTAGGCCAATAATGAAGGGACATTTTCCACAGAGGACAGGAAGGAGAAATTAGAAAATCCTGCGTTTTTGCCTTCTACTCCTTTAAACTGAGAGTTTGGGGAACTTACGAGATTGTGTTTTATCTACTTTCCATCCAACATAATGAGAAAGCACTTCAGATACTGTACACTAATCTTTCATCCATTAGGATTATTACACACTTACACCAAGGGCTAGAAACAAGAACTGAAACTACAGGAACACAAAATGCACAGTGCCTCAGGCACTATATGATGCATTCAGGAGCCCGAGAAAAAAGTCCAAGATTAGAAAGTTTCTAAATGGCAAAAACGTCACTGTCAGCTAACAACAAAAGCACAGTGATGTCGTCAGGAGGATAACAGGAATTTGGTGACTCCCTCTAATCAAAAAGCTGCTGGTCATCAGCCAACTGTCAAGACTTGGAAATAAACAGCTTCCACAACAACGTCAGCTGTCAGAAGTGCCTGCAGCAGACTTTTTAAACGAAATGCAGTTAAAGGGATGTAGCGTGCAAAATCCAAGTAAGCAGAAATGAGGACGAGGAGACAATGAATTGACCCTTTTGTGGTCAAACTGCAGCACCAGAGGGAGTTTAACACAACAAAATATCCGTCACACTTTCACACTTAAGTAACTGACTCACTTTGTGGTTAGGCAACTTACGTGTGTCCTACAGTGTGTCCTACTTTAAACTAACTAACTTTAAAGTCCCTGTGCAATCAGCAGTGGAATGCTATTTGCTTTTGCTTATATTGGTATATTACCTGTAAACATGCTACCAATTTTCCCCTGTCCTCAATCTCAATGAACTAAACTTTGTGACATAAAGACCAAATTGAACATATATGCGAAGGTATTAAAACAGTGGTGATGATAAAAGATGATAAAATAGCTGCTCTCTATTAAGGTTATTATTTACTGTCACTTCTACTATGTTTAACTCCTTTAGTTTGTCACTTATGGGAACCAGATGCTTTACAACATCTGTTATGTGCTGCCTTTAATTTAATTGTGTATGCTAATTCTTCCTGACTCAGAAAACTGCATATTTCCATCTTCTAAAAATAGCCATCAGTAAGGTAATGTAAATGAATGAAGTCTGTCTGAAATATGTGCCTGTAGGACAGTGAATAGGAGCAGTTACACCTTTATCTATCGGTAGTTGTCTGAGGAGACGCTGCAGCAGAGCACTGAAACATGGAGATCTATGGAAACAATCCCCATGAGTTGCATGAGCTCAATCTCAGCCTGCTGTGAAATAAAAGGCCACTCCATCTGAGGAGGATTTTCTGAGAATGGAATTATGAGTCAGAGAAAGAGAATAAAGAGAGAAGAGACTGGCAGCCCTTTTACAGCCGGATGCGTCAGCCCAGCATTATTTCACACTCTCCATCCGTGGTCGTCGCCATGTCACCACCATAACCTCCACAGCCCCCTGCCCCTCCTGCTTCATCCTGGAGGTCTCTCACAAAGACCCCTTTTGTCCTTGCCATCATCACTCTC
Organism: Apogonichthyoides opercularis; assembly: GCA_029814545.1. Lineage (NCBI taxonomy): Eukaryota > Metazoa > Chordata > Actinopteri > Kurtiformes > Apogonidae > Apogonichthyoides > Apogonichthyoides opercularis. The sequence goes on from JAPTGW010000026.1 coordinate 20,183,519, forward strand.
ACATCTTCTCAGCTCTGATCCTGCATGAACATCTCCGCAGGGAAAATACAAATAAAAAAAAACAAGGCCGGGACACAGAGAGGGCTGGAGGATGATGAGATCCCAGAAGAAGAAACCAGCTTTCCCAGATCAGGACGCCTGACCATGTGACGCCAGGAGCCACAGAGTGTGTGTGAGCTTACGTGTGAGATAAAGAGCGTGTGACAGACTGAATGGAGTCCTTCTGTATTCATAAAGCCATGGGTAGCTTGAAGCCAGACGGCGATAACTGTTGAGAGTGAGCACTAAGTGACACACTCTGCTGCTCCTCTTTTACTTAAGAAAACTGACCTAAACATCCTCTGCTGTCAAAGACATTTAGGTCCAGATGAAAATGATACTGTTGATAGCAGCATCAAACAATCCCAGGCGAGAAACGATGGACTTTCCTCCATCTTTTTTAAAACCCCATGAGGCCCACACAGAGCCAGAGCAGTGCAGAGCCCATGTCCCATCATCGATTGTTCACGGAACTGGAAGGCACTGTGTTTGGGGTCCAAGCCCTCGGGCAGCAACAGTCCAACAGAGCACCAATGCAGCCAATCAGACCTAGAGTACATAGAGGCAACAAACCAGTATGTCTGTAGTCACCCTGTCTGGTCTGGGGCATGGGCACTTAACACGCAGGATCACTGGACCAGTAGCGTTAAGTCAATATTGTCTTGTTCAGATTGGCTCCACATTCATCACGTTGCTTAATAGCAAAAGAGAAAACCAGCTGCATGACTCCACAGAGACCAGAGTCTGCCACATGGAGCACGTAAGGGTGTTTGTTACAGCATTTACTGCCGTCGAACTTTACCACTTTATGTAAAAACTACAAATGAAATACTTGTCCCATGATTATGTCTTTGTTGGGAGCATGAAGTGTTACCAAAACCCTAAAATTAAGCATTGACTAATCAACTAGACATGCTTCTGACAAATTCAAGACACTGTCGGATATATGCAATGAACAAAACTAATGTGGTTCATGTATAAAACCTGAACATCTAGCATGACTGAAGATGATGGATACATAATATTAAGATTTCAGCAACTTTCATTAGTATCAGGACACATTGAATTCAGGTGTTTTGTTGCTGACAGGGGTTGGGGTTACATACTGATGATCACAAATGTGATATAATTTTATGCTGAAACAAATATCCTTGTAATAAACATTTTTATTTTGTTAGTGTGGTTTAATGCTGTTTACACTGAAGAAGAAAAAGAAAAAGATGTTTTACATGCCGACATGCAACACACACAGTGCTTTCAACCCTGTGCTGAACATGCAGGAACACAACACACACTGCAGACTAAGAGCTGCCATGTCAGCTGCCCGGGGAGCAAATGGGGGGTTAAGTGCCTTGCTCAAGGGCAAATCAGCCAACAATTTCTCTGCTTGTCTGGGGAATTAAACCAGCAACACTTTGATCACAAGCCACACTTGTCATCTATGCAACATGCTTCAAGGTTAGTTTTTAGATAATTTTACTCAATGTTGAATCTTTCAGTCATGATAATTGTTTTAAATGTTTTTCTAGTTTTCTGAGACCTTCATCACATTCTGACCATGACCAGTAATTTTAAATCACCATTAACCATCTAGTTTTCTTCAACTGTCATTCAGAAAGAAAAAAATTGAAAAGTATTGATTTGACATTTCGCATGATAATATATTAAATCAACAGGAATGGGAAGTCCTGTAGTTGTAATAAGTCACAGTATATTTGTCCATATAGTTTATGTATAAATGTATTTTTAAAAAAGATGAACCAAATCAGAAATAAATGGATGGCACATTGTTCATCGGTTAATATACAGTTATAAAATGTCCACATGCACATGTACACTGTTATCAGACTATATAAAATCTGAGCCACATTAATTTTATTTGACTTCATTTTACTTCAGCTGATGTAAAATGAATTTCCACTTGGATATAAATAAAGATGATCTGTGTTTGCATTTGTATGTTAATTTTATTTTTGGTAATTCTGACTCCTCACAAACAAACA
>JAPTGW010000026.1:20366927-20378379 GCA_029814545.1 Apogonichthyoides opercularis
GGAAGTTTAATTTCCCAAAAAGTGACAAGAAAGAAAGAAAGAAAGAAAGAAAGAAAGAAAGAAAGAAAGAAAGAAATTGTTTTGCAGTTTTCCAGCGTATGTTGGAGTAGCGATTCGATCCCACTCCTTTTCCCTGCACTGCTAGCATCTGCAGGTCTCCCAGAGGAGCTATTGTTATCTCCCTGTGCATGTTGCTCTGAATGCCTTCTCTCTCCGCCCTGCACCCCCACCGTACACCAGAGCTCCAAAGGCCCACTGGCCGGCTGGACAGAGGGAGAGGGGAAGGGGTGTGTGTGTGTGGACAGTGGTGTGGAGAGAGTGAGAAAGAAAGAGGGGGGTTGGGTTTGGAATTGCAGCATAGTGTGCTATTCATCAGCACAGTCTCCCATGGAACATTGGGAAAGTGGAATGTCTGTTTCTCTGGCTGACTTCAGCACTGGTTCAGGTCTGATTGATCATGGCTGCTACGCACTGAGCTAACGCTGAGCGAACAGGAGAGAGGGCAGCTGAAACAGAGATTTAGTTGTTTTACCTTCATGCCCCTCATGCAGTTGCATTATTTTCTGGTTACACACTTATCATCATTAGCATCATGGAACCTGCAAATAACAACTCTTGTTCTAGCGCTATGACATTTTTCTATATAACATCAATTGTATTTACACTTTTCCTGAATCCTCCAACTCATAAGCACTACTTCTTGGTGAGGCATTAGCTTGACATTCCATACATAGCTTGGCATTATTGAACTGTCATGATTTACCCTGAGGTGAGGACTACTCCAGCTAGAAAACAGAGAGGTAAAAGGAATATAGCAAAAGCCGTCATCACTGGCCTCTCTGCTTTCCTTCCAGTGGACGCCTGATGATTCATTATTCATAGCTGCCTGTGTGTTTGTGGAGCCAGGCATTATTGCCATTTAAATCAAATCTCAATATCCACAGCCTATGATTCTGCTGCTGCTGTTCTCCCACTCTCTAGCGCGCTCCTAAACTTTGGCCTCTTTCTTTACCCTCTTTCCAAACCTCCCATGTGTGTTTTCAGATTACGCCCGTTATTTATTCAGTCAGATGAGACCAGCAGACCAGATGGCTGTTGGATTATCATGTCCTTCATATTCAAATCCACTGCCTTAAGTTCCCAATAGCCAAACCAGTTCAAGTACTTCCCTAAGCTTCAGTCAACCCACGCAGCCACACACCCACTGCAGCAAGATACACAAGTACATTCTCACACTCCTCTTCTAACATGCTGAAGACATTGGCTTGTCCACACCCAGATGACCAGATATTTTTCTGGTCTGACTTGAAGGTCTTTGTCCAGGCTGCAGAAACCATATATGTCCTGCAGGCCCTTCCCATCTGCAGCCCAACCAGTTTGTGAGCAGCCCCAATAATGGGGCCTGTGTGTGACAGAGATGGATGAGAGCCCAGGGGAGCTCATAAAACCTGCAGCAAGGAGGGAGGCATGGAGGGAGGGAGGGGAAAGAGTGGACAGCAGGCGCTTCGTCCTCTCTAAGCAGACTGGAGCGGACATTAGAGGACTCAGTGAGGCGGTCTAACTGCTGTCCACTCCATCATCAGAGCGGCACCAACACAGAATGGACTTCTCTCACACTACCCCCCTGACCACCGTAATGGCCAGCTGCCCGAAAGAACCAATTCACTGTTAATGTTCAAGTGTTCAAATCTGAGAGTAATTACTTTCTACAAGTCTTTGAAAAGTGCATTAAACTCTCTATAATTCTTTCTGTATGTGCACAGTAAGTTGTATGAGTGATAGGCCATCACTCAGCTTTGATGAACACAGCAGGGTGGCAGCGCAGCAATTAGATCTTGCCTTCTGCTGGATTGTGGTTTTTAGAGCAGCAGCACTCCACAATAAACTGAGCAAGCTCTAATCTACACTTCTGCTTAAATCAGAGCCATCATGTAGATTAATTCACTGGGGGGACAGGAAGAAAGCTAAGATTAGAAGTAGGAAATCAGGACAATGTGGACATACTGAGGTTAGTAGTGCAATCATTAGATTAACTTCAATGGACTTCATGATCCTTCCTCATGATGAAAACCACAAATATTTGTTTCTTTCTTTGCATGTGCCACTTAAATTATTAAGATCAGTTATGAGCCACCAAATGGCTATTGTTGTTCTTTAGTAGTTATGTTATCTCATGTCTCAAACTAAATATAATCTTGTCAAGTAGATTTCTTTATTAGAAAAGTTATATCTTTATAATGTATCTAATTTCTTTTAATGATATTCAGCTAATACTAACCTAGATTTAACCATCAGATCAAGATCATTTTGCTTAGTGTAAGATAGAGAGCACTTGCAAAATGAATTAATTATAATAATAGCTCTATCATTTTCATTGCTCTTGGCATTTTGTCTGTCATTTTCTCCAGTAGCTAAACTTTTATCTTTGGATTTTGAGAAATTAAACTAAGAAAAATGTTTAATTCAAGGCTTAGATTCTTTCTAGTGGTGGTTTTTGCAGGATGCACACATACAGAAACTCTAAATACAAACTCTATTGCATGGAAACTTTTTTTCCTGCTGCAATAATCTTCACATTCAGTTATTTTAGTTCAGATTCATTCAGTCTGTGATGTTGAATTAGAATATGCAGCTGCTTTTCTGTTGACTGATGGTCTTATTTAGCTGCAAAGAGGTTGATAAGGGCCTTCTGTGTATGCGCGTGGAACTGTGTGTGATTTTGTGTGTGTGTGTGTGTACTCTCGGCCCCAGGAGAGACAGATGTTCTTCTGCTGACCGCCTTACTGTCTGTGCGGCCATTGTGGTCGACGGCCGTCCAGCAGACGTGCGCTTCTTGGACAATCCAGTTGGCCCTGAGACAAAGCCTGAAGGATCCTATTGTCAAGGGCCTGTCTAATTATGGAAATCTTATTAATCTATTCAGCAGCAGTCCACCGACAGCTTTTGTGTCAGCCTGGGATTTATTGAGGGACCTGTGTGAGCTGCATCCTATTGTAGGAGTGCGTGATGAAGACAGTGGCAGGGCTCTCAGTAGCTGAAATCAGATTTACTTTGTGGAGGGTCTTAAATTAAAATGAGACCCGTATGGCTCATTGGGAGTGCTGGAGTCATTTGTGATATCTGCCAATAAATGCTCATGTTCGCATCTTCAAAGTCACTGAATTCCATGTTGACTACTGCTGAAACTCAAGCAGCTTTTGGCCCATAAAGGCTGGTAGTATTCTAGACTGTGTTGTGGTTTCCTATAAAAGGGGTATCAGTGGGTGAGGTTAAACCTTATCTTGGCAGTGAGCCCAGAGACGTAGGGCTCCAGTACCGTTTCACAGCTCCCATGAGGTTCCTTTCTCTTTCTCCCTTTCCGGCACTTTTGTTTTCCCTGCCCTGAGGAACAAAACGGACACGGATGCAACAAGCCTTCTGGGACAGCGCGCTATTAAACTGTGCCGATTGTGAAGAGGCCGCTTGTAAACAAGAGCGCTGTGGATCAATCCAATCAGGGATCTATTCAGGGTTGAGCTCTACCCCCACACACACTGACTAGAGTAAACCACCATCACCTCCACTATTAAAGCGCACCTTCACACAGAGCTGTGGTCGGCTAGAATGCGATGCTTCTGAAACCTACAGTGATGTGATTTTGCACATGAATGTTCACAATTTCTACTGCTAAATGACCTCCACAGCACAAGTTATTTGTCTGTCCGCCATATGTGGAAAATTCTTGTTATTCTTGTAAGAAACTCTCTAAACAAAAAGTTGAAAATAAAGGGCAGAGTCCAGTTCTTTTGAGAATGCAGCTCCAGTTGTTGTGGCAGTCTGTCAAGAATTTAATTTACACAACAGCTCAAAGAATAAACACTTTCAGGAATAAAACCTTGAAATGCAACCCCGTTACAACACAAGGCACATAGCTGCACCAGAGAATGACGGGCGGAAAGTAGTTCGAAGGACAGAGTGTGACAGACGCTATATTTGTGCTGATAAATCACAAAGTTGATGCTCTGATGACTGCATCAGTTGTTATGCATTCAGCAAGCACAAGCTGATCAATGAGTTATTGGATGAACTTCGTACTTCCTGGACATAAATATGTAGGACAAATTATCTCTTTCATTAGGAGTCTTTAAAGCCTACTGTGCATTTTCATAAAAAGTATAGTCTTCAAAAATATGTTGTGAGTTTTCTCTACAAACCACTTGGAATCTGTTATTTATAAGAGTTTGTTATCTTGATTTGTCATCTAGTCCTGAAGCCTCTTAAGTCCTCTGTTCTCAAGTTCACTGTGATTTATGACACTAATATCAGGCAGGACATTCTCACTAGGCTGCAGCTGTCCTGCCACTGCATACTACCTGGTCTGTCATAAAAACACCAATCTGAGAGGCCGGCCACATTTCACCGCATGGCAGGTGGAGACAGTGGAAAATTGTCTGTGGACGTTCTCTCACTCTAGTATGAAATACACATTTTATCAGGTCTTGTACAGCGGGGTTGTACTGAGAAAAGTGGTGATGAATTCCAAACATATATCATGGATTACGTGTGTTGTACTAGACTCATATTTAGAAAAAAACGTCACATAGTACAGGTAATATTACACCACACAACCTGAACAGTGGGTGTAATCATGGGGGCACTGCCAAAAAGTTGTCAAAGGAAATGTAAGGTCAGTCCTTGAGACCCTTCCCAAACTGCCTTTAGATGGGGATAATTCAAACATCAAGCGGCACGGATCACAGTTTATCAGCCATGCATAATTGGGCATTGCTTGCTAATATTATTATACATCTATGTGTTAGTCGCAGGGCTGCTATCAATCAAGAGAAACAAAATTCCACACTCCTACTCTCACTATTGCTCCCTCTGGCTCATCTGCTCCCTCTTTCATGGCCCTAAAAAGATGTAATAACAGAAGAGTGCGGGAGCCATGGCGGGTGAGTTTTCACACCTGCTGCCCAGAGCGCCAGCAGACGCAGCTCTTTTCAAACACGCCTCACCGGCCTCGTCCCAGGAGGAAGGAGTCCTCTCCTGCAGTGGCATTGAGGGATGTCCTCTGCGTGTCTCTCTTTGTGCCTCCCTCTTTCTGTGGATAAAGCTATCTGTACTCTTCCATGTATCAGAATGACAGTTTGACTTACTATTTTTTGTTTCATCCCCCTTTGGGAATGTTTCAGGCCTGCTGTCAGGCTAGCTTTTGTCACTGCGTGCAGCTAATATGGTTTTATTAGAAGTGAAGGACAATATGACAGCGCTATACTGTGTATTTTGTTGATATGCAGAGAACAGAGTGATAAAATTAAACTGTCCTTGCCTATAATAATGTGAATGTATGATAAATGACTTTTATTATTAAAAACAAAATTGATAAATAGAATAGAACAAGCCTCTCTGTGGCAAACTCCCAGTTAATCAAAGGCAAACATTCTGAGTGTCATTAAAAGTTGTTTTTCAGTGGAGATGGAGCGGCGCACTTGCCAAACTACTTGATGGCATTTGTTAAACATTGATTAATTGGCAAACATGTTTAGAATTGCTAATTATAGTGCAGCAAAAAGCAAATCCCATCTGATAGTGCACTTATTTTATAGCTCTTTTCTCAGCACTCTCCAAAACTAGAAAGCCTCCGGAATAATTGCTGGATGCGTCACTTAATGCTCGTAATTTTAGAAACAACTCCCCCATCCCCCATCCCCCATCCCTGCTAACGCACGTCCACAAATGGAAGGAGCCCATCTACACCCCCTCCCTTCAAGAAAAACAGGGTCCCTATTTTCTGTGACTGCAGGCTGGCTTTAGGTCATTGTGTCCACTAATATATCAAAGAACAGCTGTCCTAAGGCTCTGTGATGACCAATCACCCTTTCCATCTGTCTCACTCACCCAGTCTCTGCTCTATCTCACCCTCTTCATCTCAGTCTTTACAGAGCAATCTCCTTCTTTCTGAGTTTCTCCACCTCCTTAGTTTCCACCACTCCCAGTGAGTGTGTTGCATTCCCTCCTTTCTTTCCAAATCCCTCAGGCCCCTATGAGATTAGACTCCCAGGACATGGACAGCACTGAGATTTGTTGTATTCTGTTAATATACACACAAACTAGAGAATGCTCAATATATTCAACAGCCTCAGTTTCTTTAGAACCAGTGCATTTTATGACACCTGCATTACAAACACCTAATGGCATATAACAATTAAACTAAGCTATTTCTTAAGTGTGGTTGTTCACTAATTAGCTGTGCTGGTGTGAAAGACATTGTGCCTCATTGTGCCTGAATTGTGCTGCCTCAGGAATCCAGTGAAGTGTTGCCACCCAAATGAGCCTCACCACCCTGCTTCTTAATTGGACCATTAATGAAAGTGGAGATCTCCTTAATGAGCTGATGAATCCTCAGAGAGACAGAGCACAGGGCCACTGGACTCTCATGGCCCTGGGTTCCTAACCTCCCTTTTTTCTGTGGACACAGACGCATGCAAACATTCACGTACACACAAACACACACACATATACACACTAGGGGCTAATTAGAGCTCATTCACACCCTACACTAATGATCCGAGCTTTTATTCACACACACACACTTCAGCGTGCTATGTGTTTACTCAAGGGCCTCACAGGCCCCTCCACTGCACCACTCAGTCTACAATAGGAATAGATGCCTATACAGCCCTTCAGTCTGCTTCTCCGGGGGCCCGGGATGGATCTACTTCTTCTTTTTTCTATACAAACTGCTCCATGACTTAGCCAAGTCATTCACAAAGACACTCGTACAAAACATAAAAACACAGGCAGAGAGAGAAAGGAGACAGAGAGGGGTCAGTCAGAGGAGAGCTATAAAAACTGCCAGACCTGTACTCTCTGTGTAGTCTAGTGTGTGTGTGTGTGTGGTGTTTTAAAAGAAAAGGTATCGCTGAACCAGCGGGGGCCCCCAGCAACAAGAGTTAGGGCACTCCTGGGTTGGCGGCCTGGGACTGATTTAAGAGTGTGTTTGAAGTGCAGATTACAGATTCTTTGCACCAAATCCCTCCAGGAGTATCCATGGCCCCTGGAATCTCTCTCAGGTTTCTCCTCAGGTCCGGCCGTGGCTGCTTGCCCCAGCTTGAAGTCCTCTGGACTGGCCGGAGATGAAGACAGAGGCCGGACACGCCAAGGAAGAATAACACGCGCAGTGGCTGAATCATTGAAACTATATGAACAGTCAAGGTGATTATGTGGGAGAGTGCACCTATCTAAACCATGTGTCGCCGTGTGCTTTCATAACATGGGACCTGTCTATGTGCAGAGGCAGAAATGCCTTCAGCAGGAGTCAGAAGTAGCATAAGAAGTGGAAATTCCCACAAAGGGAATTCCAACATGGAAGTGAGAGTCTTCACATGTCCTGCATATATGCAAAGTTCCTCAGCGTTGAATTTGCACTCAACAAAATCATGACTAAAGTCTTTAACTGACAGACAGTCAGCTGAGTGTCACCCGCAAGTACAGGGGTGCATTTGTGTGTCACTGGTCCGAAAGTAAACAGCATGAGTACCTAACACTGCTGTGTTCACCTATACGATCCCTCTGTCCACATACACACATACACACACACACACTAGCAGGCTGTTCGGAAACAATCCGAGCCTTGCAGAACAGAGCTACTCTGTACATGAAAAACCATCCAAGCTGCTGGACACAGCGGATGAAAACCAGCATTGTATTCCATGATCACAAAACCAGTTCACACACAAAGCCCAGTAAGGGGTGTACTGGAAGATTCCCATGATGGTGACGCAGAATTACCAACTCGAAAGCATGCTAGCCATTCCACCAGCAGTTTGTGACATTTTTGGACACAGTGTCCACTTCAGTAGTGGGGAGTGTGTGTTAGTGTGGTCTAGCAGGGTGCAGGGAGCTGATGGAATGACCAGACAAACAGGCATTTGCACCAGAACGTATGTACGTTGTGTGCACAGCACAATTGTTCTTTGATTTATTTTGATGAATCTGTATGTTGCAGTTTTTTGAGTAATAATATAATGAGGCATATGCTGAACATTTTGTTGACTTGTGTATAAATGTTTCCAACAATTGAGACAAATCCTTACCATTATTCAGTGTAATGGCCTAATGTGTTTTGTTTGTCAATGGTGCTGTGTCACCTTTATGAACTTCAGGTTCTTTAGAATGAAGTGACCTAACATTAATATAATCTAAATGTAAACTGATTATAATTTCTGCCTGAGTTAACTCCATTATTTTCCATCAGCAATGGTAGTGAAAACAACAACTCCATAATCCTTCACTACTTCATCTAATACTAAATCTTGTAGAGAAAGCTCCAGCAGCAGAACTTCTGTACTGTGCATCCAAAACACATTCTGGTGGTGGAAGTATTAATGAGCAAAGAGACAATTTTCATCAAAACACATAAAGCCAAGTTTTGTTTCTTACAAGGTTGGCTACTCACCGCAACTTTAAAATTACATTGATACACTGATGAGAATTTCAATGAAAACAGTGTCTATTTCCAGAGTGGACTTTACAAAAACCAAACAGTGTCATGGTAACTGTCCAACATCTGCAGGCACCACTTTAAACAAGCTGCTTGAATTCACACATCCACACTCTTCAACCACTCTATCTCTGCAATCCAGTTTTTGCACATTAACACAAATCTAACATTTTTGGCATCCATTAAGGTAATATTTTTTAAATGAGCCATTCTGTTTGATTTTCCTCTCTTTTCTTGTAACTGTCATGCCGATAATGCTCCTTTGAGGTGAATTAAAGAGCTGGGAAAAAGGGGTTCTTGAGGCAGAGGCCGTGGAGGCAGCCCCATGCTGGCCGGCAAACAATGCTGTTTTGGAGAGGTAGAGCGCTGCACTCAAATGAAACCTGGTGGGTGGGTGGGTGCAAAGGAGGGGGGGAAGCCAAGACTGGACACGTCAGTTATTAGGTCAGCATTGAAGGGAGAGAAGGGGGGAAAGCAGGGAAAGGGGGGAGGCAGCATGTGTGGTAGTAAGTCCTGAGCTGTATTGGTAAAATGACACTGGCAGAACTGATGGCTTTCTGCTGCTTAAACCATCAGCTCTTCAACCTCCCTCTGTCGCTCTTCCTTTCCCCCTTCTCTGCCTTCTGCCTGGTGATGAAACATTCAGACAGGGCCAGTGTCCAGGGTTTAGCATTTCCACAGAGCGCGTCAAGGAAAAAGTCAGGTTTCTGCACTGAAAGCCTGAACATTTTGACAGCTACATGCACATTTTCCCTCATGTTAGCAAGCTGCAGAGCACAGTACGCAAAGCTGCTTATTTTTGGAAAGTGGACGTATTGATCAAGTCAAAGTCCAGCTAAGTCAAGTGGTGCTTTTTTTGATGTGACATACAATAGGTAAGAGCGAGAGAGAGATAGAAAGGTGCTTTGTACTCACTATAGGGGACAATAGGACTCAGCATTCTGTGGAGCTGGTCTCAGTAAGGAGGAATGCTGTTTTGTGAATGCCAGCTAAGGTTAGTGTCCATCCAGCTGTATTCCATCACTGGCATGAGGTTGCACTGACGACAGAACAGCTCTGAAAGAAAAAGAGAGGTGAAGCAGTTACAGGCTGCTGCACAACGTCCGTGCAAACACTCACATGTCAACTAACCCTTTCACACAAACATACACTGCAATACAAACCTAAACACACACACAGAGCAGAATTCAACCAGAGAATGATAGAATTACTGACCAACCTGAGAACCTTATCAGTGTAACAAAAACACAGTTTGGAAACACACACTGACTCACACACAGTCTGCCAAATTGACGCACACAAGGGTATTCATTATGGGCAGGCATTAAGCTGATTGTGAAGCTGCGTCCAGGCTCCAAAGAGGGCTTTCTAAATCTGCTTCACAAAAAGACTCATGCATACCACTGCTCTGTGCACTGGGGTAATAAAGACTGCATTCTTAGGAGACCAAACAGCTGCACAAGCAAAATGCAAAACAAGAAAATGTTTCGTGCAATGACAAAGTTAGACTTCTCAGGCTATTTTAGGTATTTGCACACCTCTGCCTGACTGCACCAGAGATAAAGAATAAACAAATAAAATACACACCTCTAAAAGCCTGCAACACTTTCATCGTAAAAAGCAGCAAAATGATTATTCAACTCACTGTCTGATGTTTAATCTATAAAAGCTCTTGTTTGTTTGTAGTGTAACTGTAATATTATAATCATGCACAGCTTAAATTCAGTTTAATCCTCTGGTTTCTATTGTGTTATCCTGATATAAAGCAACTCAACCCACAAGATTTAAAAAACAATTTTTCGTCATTCCAGCTCTGTGTGCCATTTGTCAGTACTGTGGATGAAGCTGAGGTTTTTTTATAATAGGGTATGATATTTAAGTATATAAAACATAAGTAATAAAACAAAATAAAATACAGACTGAAATTTAATTAAATAAATCAGCAACTGTATATGCAAGTGTTAAAGTATATAAGTAACTATAAATCAGAATCTATAAGAAAATATCTAAACTAAAAGCCAAAACACCATAAAACTTGTCAATGTTCTAATTTTGTTTAAGTTTTTTCTGGTTTTGCACATTAATACTCTCTCTGTGTTAGCTTTCTGAGAAAAATAATCAGCAAAATTCTCTCATGCACCATTCATATGGAAGAGAAATTATGCAATCACCATAAGGCTGACTCTGGACACCACCAGGCTTCACGTCCAGCACTGCTTGTGTGACGAGGACCCCCTGCTCGCTAACTGACAGTCAACTTTGAACACTCAGCCCAGAATCAGTAACTCCACTACAGCTGCAAAACCACAGCTTCCACTCAAAACAAACACGGCTCTGTCCTCGCACAGTTCAGGGTAAGGCTGTAAAAGGAGAGGACAGCCAAATATCTCGTGGTCAGTGGTCGAAGAGAGAGAGAGAGAGAGAGGAGAGGAGCTGAAAAAGGACAGGCTGGGCTCCGGTCCTCCTCCAACTTCAGCCGCCGGAGCCAATTCAAACAGCAGGGAGAGCAGCGGGCTATGACAGCAGATCAACACAACATGGACAGCCTTACCTATTCATGTCTGCATGTCCTCCATCAGATCTGAAAGCGCAAGGATAATCCCTGGAGCGGACCAGACCCGTGTGTGCACTGCTATGCTTTTTACACATATGGGACACAACTCCACTCTCTCTCCCTCTCTCCCTCTCTCTCTCCGCTCTCTCACTCTCTCTCACTCTCTCTCTCTCTCTCTCTCTCTCTCTGGCCAGTGACAACAGAGTGAACACTCAGCTCCCCTCCCCCATGGATCTCCCATCCCCCTCTCCCTCCCCTCCTTCTCTCTCTCTTTATGCTAAAAGTATTTAAGTAAGGAGAGAGAGAGAGAGAGAAAGAGAGAGAGAGAGAGAGAGAGAGAGAATAAGGGGAGGCAGGGGGATTGACCAATTGAGCTCAGAAGTGGGAGCGGGTGATCGTACTGGTGCTCAGAT
>JAPTGW010000026.1:20778905-20791477 GCA_029814545.1 Apogonichthyoides opercularis
TCTCATGAAATGATTGTGACAACTAGATTTATATTTGATAGATAGTATAACTGGGATTCAGTATTGCACCTGGTTAAAGGTTATTACTGATTTATATAAATAGGAAAAAAGAGAGGAATGTGTCTGAAAACAAAATTATGCCAACTTTATGGGGAACATTGCATAGATTTCGTTACAGTACCACAAAGGCAAAGGGAAATATGATCAAATAGCGACCCCTGTCGGCCTTTTCCCAGACCTTTGCCGTGCCCCTGTTCTCATCGTGCTTTCATGTGTCACGCAGCTGCGCACCACGCTGCGCACCTCCTCCCAGGCGCCGTTGTTTCATTTGCGCCATTTTGTCCGCTCACTTTGTTGATTGGGCTTTAGCGAGCTGTACTAGAGCCAATCAGAGGGAAACCGGACAGCGAAGACACGGTAAGGCAGACCCGATTGAAGGCATTGGTAGTTGTCAGCACGGATTGGTTTGTCAGGGACCAACCAAATTACTAACCCTGCTAAATGCAAAAAAAATCGAATGGCAGTTTGATTTCGACCGCTGCGTCCCAGAGTGGAAATAACATGTTGTTCCCAATGTCGGCTCTAGTTAGGAAACATGATCTCTGTTTGTCGACAAGCCTTAGCTAACGTTAGCTTAGTAAGCTACAAAATCGTTTCTCAAACAAAGGAATGGTTGGTAATACCGACATCCAGTCATCAATAAACGCTGTCAAGGACACCATCCCTGTGTATAAATGAGAATAAGCCGTCTGAGGGCTGGCTTTGACTGCTTTTAACGTGTTAACTAGCCTCTCCTGGTCGGTTTCTGGTATTTACCATGCACAAAATATTCATCAGCCAACCGAGCTAGCGTTGTTAGCTTCCTCACAAAAAAACATCAAAACACTCAGTTAAAGCAGTCAAACAGCCAATGTATCTGGAGGCTGCATACGTATATGACTACTGTAAATATCAGACTATTATATTCTGTATCTTAGTCTCATATGTTGGACTAATCTAATCAGCCTTTAATATTATGTAAAACATTTGTGACATTTAACGTGAGTGACGCAAGACCTAGCTAACTGTTAGCGCGAATAAAATAAACAGCCTTGTCTTTCTTGTGTGATGAAGGTGATTACGTTTTATTGCTAAAATAACGAATGTTTAATGGATGAAAATAATACATTTTACGTTATCTCCTTTGTCTTTTTTTTTCCTCAAGAGAGGCTTGGGACAATAACAAGCTATGGAGCAGTACACCACTGCCACCACCACAACTGGGGAGCAGATAGTAGTGCAGACTGCCAATGGACAAATCCAGCAGCAGGTGAGCTGAGACCCATTTATTTTGCTCTGTCTAATATATTGACTTAATCTAATTTAATCTCACAGGGAAGAGGTACCCAGTATAAAGACGATCCCATTAGTAGAGGCTAGATTTTCCAAATAATAAATTGTCCTGCCTTGTCTGCAGACACAGGGCACAGTGACGGCTGTGCAGCTGCAAACAGAGGCTCCAGTAGTGACGGCCTCAGGTCAGCAGGTGCAGACACTCCAGGTAGTGGTGTCACCGCCGCCCTGTGTCAGTGTCATGACAGTGTTGCAATTCATGAATTTGCATGCTTCACCCCAGACTGTTTTTTTTTTTCCCCCAATGCAGCTCAGTGGTATTTGGTTCATCCTCACTCCCAGCATGCTTTGCAGCTGCCTGAACTGCATGTTTCTCAGCACAGTGTGTTGTGTGGCAGCCTGAAGTTTCTGCTTGTGCTCTCATGGCTGTCAAAATATTTGTTTTTGTCTCTTGCTTTTATAAGCAAGTTACATAAACCAGACATTATTCATTGTAATGTGGATGAAAGCCATTTAAAGCATGAGTCACATCAATGTGTTTTGGTGAATCTTGCAGGGAAAAAAACCTTCTCAGGTTGACTTGAAACTGTAATCATTACAGTTTTACACTTGGTAATATTTATTTTGGCCTTTTTTTGGTTTCATGGTCCCCATCCTAAATGCAGAGTTCCTTCACTCAGGCATTTTTCCCCTGACATTTTTGCAGCCATTGGCTCTCACTCATTAAGATGTCACACCAACCATGTTCAGTTTCATACTTACCTAAGTAGATGTCTTAGTTTAACTACAACACAACCATGAATGCAAGAAAGCTATGCACATGTTGCTAGACTCAAACTTAACTGAATAAAGGTTTAGAATATACTGTAGTTTGTAGCATATTGACACTGGAACTGGATTATTTAAAATTTTTGTCTGAGAGAAATAATGGCACATATTAGTACTGAGAAATTTTATTTTCACTGTTATTGTGAATAAATATATATATATATACACATGATAAACGTGCTGTACAATACTGAAACTTGATGAATGAGAAACATTTTTATTTCATGTATACCAAGCCTTCATGCCCATGACACTCAGGCTTAAGAACTTTTCTCTATCTGATGGAGCCCTCAATATGTGGGTCACACAACTGCGAGGTTAGTTTGGTTATTTATCACAACTCATTTGCAATAGTGAATAAAGTTGTTGCACATTGTAGGGTTCCCCATATTGTGCAGGCCTAATGTATATCATGAAATACAATTTTAAGAAATACATTCAGTGATTGGATAGTCCTAATTCTGCTGAAACTGTATAAGTCAGATGTGAATTAAAGATCTTAAGAAAAAAAAGCTTGTGTAAATATAATGGCATCCTGTTTCTGTCTGTAGGTCCAGGGACAGCCTCTGATGGTCCAGGTGAGCGGTGGGCAGCTCATCACCTCATCAGGGCAGCCCATCATGGTCCAGGCCATGTCAGGGGGTCAGGGTCAAACCATAATGCAGGTTCCGGTATCTGGAGCCCAGGGACTGCAGCAGGTAAGGAATGAAGCGCAGTCACCGGATCAGATCATTTTGTTTGTGAGTAGAAGTAACGGCTACTGACATGTTCTGGAATTACACTGTCTCCCTCAAAAGCCTCTTGCTTTTACATTCATGAAAAGTTTTTTGATACTGTATTGATTAAAAATATAAGTTAAAGTTGTTTTTTATGCACACAAAATCATGGCACAATCTTTTGTATTGAGAAGTGAATGAACTAATTTAAACTTAACAGACTGCACTAAAAGTAGGGGTGAGATTGGGAAATGCAAATGAAGATCCCCCAGTTATTCCAAACATTTTACTCAAATATTTGCATGTGTTTGATTCTATGACAATGTTCCTAATATGAGATTCTAAAAACTCGTACTGCTTCTCACTGTTGTGGCCCTCAGGTCATACTCTTGCAATACACAGCTTTAGTATATCATTTGTTGGGAAATAACAATTTGGTGGGTGCATAGTTTGTGTAATTATCCATTGTGAACTGACCAAATGATAAACAATGAAGTTTATTTTCCTCACTGCATCTGTGCTTATAGATTTTGTTTTAAAATAAATGAATGGATTTCAAGAAAAGCTGAGAAGTTTCTGCCAGATCTTGGAGAGAAGCTACCTCTTCAGTAAAAAAGCTGAATGCATTCCAAACTGTGCACGGTTTTGTGTTTCTGTTCAGATCCAGCTGGTGCAGCCAGGACAGATCCAGTTGCAGGGCGGTCAGACCCTCCAGCTCCAGGGCCAGCAGGGTCAGCCCCAGCAGATCATCATCCAGCAGCCTCAGACAGCCATCACTGCTGGACAGAACCAGGTGTCGAATCTTGTCAAGTTTCTTGTGCTTTGATGTGGAAATAGGTTTAATTAAGGCATTATTACTGAGTACCCTCACGTTTTCCCACAGGGGCAGCAGATCAGCGTGCAGGGCCAGCAGGTAGCCCAGACGGCTGACGGACAGACCATCGTCTACCAGCCTGTAAATGCAGACGGCACCGTACTACAGCAGGGTAAGGTCAACCCTGCCTTCACCTTTTATGCGTTTCCTCTGCATTGTACCTTTGTGACTAAGAATGATGAAGATGATCTGTGCTTGTAGGAATGATCACCATTCCAGCCGCCAGCTTGGCAGGCGCCCAGATTGTACAAGCAGGGGGTGCCAACACCAACACTACTAACAGCGGCCAAGGCACTGTGACCGTCACCCTGCCCGTCTCCGGCAACATGGTCAATGCAGGTGGAATGGTCATGGTAAGACCCTGTGCAGAGGTACCCAGCATCTTTTTTTTTTTTTTTACCTTTTTAAAAACGTTCACATGCCAGTGGGTGATGTGGTGGAGGTCACAGCACATGTAAAGCACTCCCATGTTTTAATTATCATTTTTTTTTGTCATCAGTAAATGTACCAATGGACTGGTGTTCACACTCAAAAGGAGCCCAGGCCTGTTATTTGTCAGGCGTTTTCACCTTTTGTCTGATTTTAGGACGTGTAATTATAGCACACAGTGAGATTAATTTTTGACTTGTGGGAGGATTTATACTTAAGCTTGTCATTAGTGGATAAGTTTTGGTGATTTATGCAGTTCCTGAACATTAACTGAGACACAAATGTAATTTAACAGTAATAACCAGTAACGTGTTTGTGTGCACAACAGTACAACTACCCTGCACACTGTCTTCTATTGTTTAGTAAAAGATAACTCAGAAGCACATTTTTATCATCTACATTTTAAAGTTTAGTCTTAGTAAACATTTATGAATATGTAGTATATGAAAAAACACTTCTCATTTTCTCAATGTTTTTTGGATGAAGAGTTAGTTTGCATAATGGAAAATGGAGACACTTCAAATAAATGATTATGTACCAGACATTTAATTGATCTAAGTGATCAGCTCACTGATTATTAGCTGGTACTGTTTATATTCAGCATATTTTTTTTCAGTTTAGTTACTGAATACTTTTACGTGTTCAAAATGTTGTTTTTTGCTCATAGTCTGAGAAAAACAATATTCCTACTAAGTCATATACATGGCTGATGAAGAAGAATGCTACTTTTTGCCAGTCTTCATAGAACCATACATACATAGTGATGATTAATACAACGTAATGACTGGAGTCCCTGGTTCTGGTTTGATTCTGTGGATCAGATTGTTTGACCACGTGAACAGAACCTTTTATGTTTTTTGTTTTTTTTTCTTCAGCTACCTTCTTGAAAACGTCTGTGTGATTTGTTGATGAGAAAAACCTACATTTGGAATAAACTAAGCTTAACATGGTGTTTACATGTCAAATTTGAAATATTATTCTCAGAGTAATTAGTGGAACATTTGTGAACATCTAACATAGTTATTACAGTTATCAGTGCTGTAGTGTATAGATTTAATGCACTTAGATACTATTTGCTGTTTGTACCTAATGATGTCTTCCTTGTTTTTCTTTTTTTCTTTTCTTATTTTTTCCAACAGATTCTAAGTTCTGTGTGCCTGTTCTGTGTATCTTCCTCTGTTAGATGGTGCCTGGAGGTGGTGGAGTTCCCACAATGCAACGTATCCCACTGCCAGGGGCTGAGATGCTGGAGGAGGAGCCGCTGTACGTCAATGCTAAGCAGTACCACCGTATCCTGAAGCGGAGACAGGCCCGGGCTAAGCTGGAGGCAGAAGGCAAGATTCCCAAAGAGAGGAGGGTAAATAAATTTGGTCATTATAAGGGTTTCAGTTGACTTATAAACAATAAGCGATTTCTGCCTCACTGTTTCAGTTTATATGAAAACAAAGTGGATCCTAATGCAAACATTTGATCACACATAACTGTTTTTACCACATTTCTTCAAATTGTGACCGGGACCTTTATTGAGCTTAACCGCTGAAGGCATTTGTCATGTATGTCATGTAGACAGGCCTTTATTTCTACTTTTCTCTGATAAGTCATATGTTCAGTTAATATGTTGTGTGTCTGTTCCAATGAACTTTTATTTGAGGAAATACTGAAGTTTTATGTAACACTGCCTAAATGTAAAATAAATAAAACAAAATTTTTTTGATGTCTGCCCATTCAATAGTTTTTATATAATTGTCAGTATTTCAAGATGTACTCGTGCAGATCTAGCTAATTATTTTCAGAAGATAAATTACAGTTCTGTTTTTGTCAGAAATATCTTCACGAGTCCCGTCATCGTCATGCTATGCAGCGTAAGAGAGGGGATGGAGGACGTTTCTTTTCACCTAAAGACAAAGAAGAAATGGCTTTGGCACTGGCGCAGGTACGGAGCTGTGTGTAGAAGGATCTTTGCCATTTATGTTTCGTGGCTTAAGGTGTATTCTGTGTTGATCTCACTGTGTGTTTTTCTTTTATTCTCCTCTCCAAAGCAGCAGCAGGATGTCAGCCAGGCAGCTGCAGATGAGACGGTGGCTCAGATGATCCGAGTCTCATAGCGCTGTCGACCAAACCACCGCTTATTGTCTTTGAACTACATCTTGCCTAAGACTCCTCATCCCAGCCAAACCATCTGTTGTACCCACCCCCGTCATTTGTGGTCACTTCTGCCCCAACATCCACCCACCTACCCACAGCTCCAGTCTCTGTTGGCACTCGGCTCCTTTACTGGTCTTCCAGGCACCTGGCCACATGGATGCTGAGCCTGAGGACCACTCTGTTCCTCTTCCCGCATATCGAAGATGCTTCCGGCTTTTGTGTTCAAGCTGTTAAGGCCAATGTTTAATTTATCTTTTTTTTCATATGGTTTTGTTTGGACAATGTTAACACGTGAAGGTTTGTGGAACCAGGTCAGAAATGACAGCTGTGAAGCCATATTCTGTTGAAAACTGGTCCATTTAAAAGTTGAGATTTGTCACCAGGGGATACTTTTTGCTTATATTGTATTTTTGGTGAATGGTACAGCCTTTTGATTTACTCATTAGGAGTTAATGATACACTTGTCACGTGTCTTATGTGATGTTTTGAATTTTGAGGGGTTTTTTTTTTTTCATCCCATGTACTTTGGGGGGCACTCTACGTTTAGCTTACATTGTTAAGCGGTGACTAACGTGCGATACTAAAGTTGGAAACATATTGTACAGAAATTATTTTCCCCTCAGTGTATATTGGATGTACTAAGTTGCTCAGTGGATGGACTTGGTGTTCATAGATTAAAAAAAGAGTCAGTGTTGCATCATATAACATATACTATTCATGTGCTCATTTAGTAGTCAGTCCACATGAGTGTTCTTGCTTTTTTTTATTGTAGTTTTTTACCCATGAAGTGCAGTCCTGCAATGTTTTTTATAATTAAAAGAAGTTGGACGGTGAATACATGAAACATTGTCAATTAAATTTTATGAAGTAATTTCATTTTATTTGTGGGTACTTGTTTAAGCAGTTTAATGTATGATATTTAAGACTTTTTATCTTAAAATACAACGCATGGTCTGACTGCAAATCATGTTTAGCTTCAACAGGCAATGTATAGCTTTTTAGATTATTTATTTGAGACTGCATATTAATGTATATCTACAACAATTGCAGCTCTAAATATGCCAGATTGTAGCAACAGTGCTTATTTCCATCTGTAGTCCCTAGGCAGGTGACAATGACAGAAAACACTGACAGAAAGTACAGTTCGACCAAAAGTAGTGCGGTTCGAATATAGTTCTGGAAAACTGTACAGAACCTCAGGATGTGAATAAGAGATGATCACAATGCTGAACTATGGTACTTGCATTTTTGCATCAGAAGAAGCAGGGTTATTCCATCAAGTAGTAACTTCACAAGTTAAAACATGAATATTGTACTCCAAAAATGGATATATTTTATATTTCTATATGTTAGTTACCAGTTTCTACACGTAAATGGCAAAGAAAGCTTATTTATATATTATATAGCCTGTTTCATACACAAAGACAAAAAGGCATCTTGATGAACATCTTTAAGCAGTAAAAAAAAAATTAGTTCCTTAGAATCTAAATGACACTTCTTGTCTTGGGAATTTTATTTTTAGTCACTAAAGGCAAAAAAGTAAATTTTACTCAGTCACATACAGTAAAACCAAGACTTTAATTTTTTGTTTTTAACCAAGACAGTGACTTTGCATCTTGTTAATTGTCACGATTTTCCAGATTTAAACCAGTTAAAGTACTCCTTAAAAGACCTATAATATAACATTTACAGAGCACAGCTGAGTTATTTTCCCTCCATGGGACGAAGTAATAAAGGTTTGTCCTCTGAACTAGACCTCCCAGGTTAAACTGTCCCGAACAGGATCCACCAATCACAGTTCAGATTTAGAGACTTACAGCCACAGCCGGCCAATCATATTCGAAGAGGCGGGCGTTATACCCCCCCATCAGATGCTCGACCGTCACAGTTACTGCAGCCATGGAAACAGATCATGAGCTCGCGCCAACACACAAGCATCGCGTGTAACGACCTCGATTTATGTAACGGAATAACGAGTCTCCGTTACCGAGCCGCTTCCTCCCCACCGGCTCTCACTGGCTGATAACCGCCTACACACTGCCCACTTGTTCAGGTGACAGCCCCAACACACCGCCCTCTCCCCTTTCCCGTCGGAGATGTTGCTGTCTGTGGATGACAGCAGACCTCAAGGACCGAAACAAGTGTTCGCACCGCTCTTATACAAACTACTGCAACTAGCAAACAGGCTAATTCTCTCCTGAAGTAAGCTAACTACTTATGCTAAGCTCCAAGGTCTAGTGGAAGTACTTCAGAGGAGATTCGGTCATTTTAAGCCACGAAGCAGAGAGAGAGAAGGGGTGAAAAAAGGCGACATACAAGCCGTCGTTAGTCTGAACTGAGTCCAGAACCGGCTTTTCTCTCCAGGACCAGAGCAGCACCACCTGGATGCAATGACTGACTCGGTTGTGGACAGCAAGACAGAGGTTAAACAAGGCACCAAATATGTCAAAGAGACTGAAAATGTTGCGGAAAAATATTCAGTGATGACTGTGAGCAAAAACAGCAGCGATGTGAATATGAACGTAGGGGAAATGCCCTCCGCAGCGTTCACCGCAGTGCCGACTCTGAAATCCGTCAAGAAGGTAAGAAACGTGATCCACGCCATCAGTCACTGTCACCGGGCAAAAGACGGAGTGTACTGTAGGCAGACACATGTGAGGGGCACATAATATCCACGCAGGTACGCATTATTGTACCGCAGCGGAACACTACAGCAGAGCTAGGGAATCCACTGTGTGTTCATCTGTGCCGATTATCGTGTATACATAAAGCACCATTCCGCATTTTCAGTGTAAAGTTGCCAGCAGAGGTTAATGGTGCATTGTTGGATGTGATGCTGCAGTGCCCAGTTAATCCCACACTACTGTATGTTACAGCCATCCCACTCTAGGATCACTCAGTCCATGCAAGTCTGCAACGTGAGAGCTAATCTGTACCATTTTGTCAACAGCCAACTAAAGAATGTGAGAAGTTGGAAAACAAATGACTTTCTCATACATGTTATTTCTATAATAATAGCTTTGACCGTGTTATTACTGAGATATCAACATATAATT
Organism: Apogonichthyoides opercularis; assembly: GCA_029814545.1. Lineage (NCBI taxonomy): Eukaryota > Metazoa > Chordata > Actinopteri > Kurtiformes > Apogonidae > Apogonichthyoides > Apogonichthyoides opercularis. Next base: position 20,788,286 of record JAPTGW010000026.1, read on the forward strand.
GAGTAGCAGCTTTAACCAATTTGGATCAACATCCAGATCTGCCTTCATGTTGCCTTTAATTCACAATGTCTATATCATGCCAACATCCTGCGAGCAAGAAAGCCCTTAAACCTCTGGTTTACAATCTGCAAATAAAGAGATGGTCTAACATGCCTGAGCTCAGACAGGGGGTCTGCTCTGTACTCTCTGGTATTTTGTCCTCAGAAGAATTTCAATCCATCACAATGTAAGTGTAGAGCTTTACATTCTGTTAAGGTTTAAGGGGTTAAAATAATGAGAAAAAACCTATTATGTCTATACTGTGACAATGAAAGTCTACCTATGGGATGTCTTGCGTTTGGTTTTGGAGTTTACTGCCATATTTGGACATCAACAATGTCAGTTACGGGAACAGAAAACTAAAAATGTCTTTGCAGAAAAAGGTGCATTTGAGAGAAACAGCCTTGCATTGGTTTGCTGTTATACAACAGCACAAAACAATCATCAGACCGAACTGCTGAAATCATCACACGTTCACCTCTGTGTGTAACAGCTGGCAGCAAGCAGTAAGCAAATACGGAACAGACAACAGGCTGACGGCTGTCTGTGGGGTTTTCAAGAGTCACCAGGCTGGTAATTAATAAAACACTGAAAACATGACTTGGCAGTCGGATACCTCTTCCACCACCCAGAAGTTCACATTTCATGTTTTCACACCAGTAATACGCATGTTGACATGAGACTGGGTCAGAGAGGTCACCATTCAGTCACTGTTTTTGTCTGACAATATGAGTGCGGGTCCCCTTCGATAATCTTTGACTTATGGCACCAGGCTTTTTTTAATGTTTGACACAAATTATTCTATTTCTAAATTTCATAATAATATATAGTCTTTTTTATGGCTATGTTGTTCAGTGAGGATTAGAATGTACATGTTATGCGATTTAGGGGCATTTAATTCTAATAGTTAAAGTAGAATATAATAATCATGTTTTCATAGTGTGCAGTCACCTGGAAATCAGAATTATCCTGTCACTTTAGAAGGAGCTGGTTATATCTCCAGAGGGATCAGCTCAAAATGGATTTCTTTTTCTTCTTTTTTTGTTTTATACTAGGCAGCATCCGATGATAATGTGCATTATTGTCATCTACTGTTTGAATACGGACCTGAGTTAATAACCCTTAACTTAAAAACCGTGAACAGACTAAACAGACACTGGCTCTAACAATGAACTTTCACGTTTTTAGCAGCCGCAGTATGGGGTCAGGTGGCCATGGGTATTTAGTCGTTGCAATCTGCAACTTCACTACTGGATGCTACCTATTATGACTGAACCTTTAAATATGATTCTGACAGGTGTCCAAAATGGACCAGTTTGGTGCACTAGATTTGAAGACAGCTGCACCTTGTACAAAAAAAAAAATCTTAAATTGAGGATTCAACATGGAATAACATAGGTATCAAATTGTAATTATAGTGGGCTCAGTTATATTTATAACAGCTAATTTCACAAATGTAAATTCATATTTGTCTAAAACAGATTGAAACCTGTGGAAACCCTAATTTGCTAGACACAGCTACCGCTTTAGTGCTGAATGCAAGGCTTCAAGTTACTCTAGCAACAAAAATGCAGGATTGTTGGATCGACCTTGTGAAAATTTGCATTTGAATCCTGACTTTTGCTCCTATTTAACTCATTTCCCTATTATTTTCTCACAAATCCGGATGCTTGTGGCATGTTTGTACCTCTTTAAGCTGCCTTATCTTCACTCTTCACTCACTGTACATAGTATAACTATTCATTCATTACAAAAAATAACTGAATTAGTTGTAGTTTTCAATGCTTGTTGTCTAAATGTGCATATGAATAATTCCCAAGCATTGCAGAGTTATATAAGACGCTTGCCATCAGATAAGTAACAACACCACAAACTACTGTTTCAAAAATGACCATAATATAGTGAAAATAGTGAATTTTAACCTATCGTTTACAGGTCAAACCTTATATTATCCTGTTATATATAATATTTTTCCCAGTCTTTGTCGTATGATGATGATAATGTCCACAAGAGGGGGATGAAATAATCAGGATCATCACAAAACATATGACGAAAATGCCTATTTTTCCAGCAGCAGGGCTCGTAGAACTCCGACTATTACCTTCGACTCCCTGTCTGACGAGGCAATAACGTCTGGATTGTGAGGCGCCTCAGGGAACCTGATTGAAAACATATTGGATGGCAGGAATGTGCACTGCGCTTATGAAAACAAAGCATTGTGTTATGAATAAATGTGAGAGCCTGGTGTCAAACTGTGCCACCTGTTTGCATAAAAAAAAAAAAACAAATGCGCCAAAGTAAATAATGAGGATGTAAAGTAAAAGGTTTTATAATCCCAGAAAGCACAACACACGCGAAAGCAGATGTAGGAAGCTGCTGTGTGATAATCAAATGACAAGTGGCATGAGCTAAACAATCAGTAGGGATTATTGAAATGAAATGAGAGGGTACGTGTGGGTGATTCAAAGTAAACCCCTACTCTGCCTCCTCCCTTCTCCAATCCATCTAGCAGTTACACAATACGCCCCCCTGGGAAAAGAACTCACTCACTGCAAATGTATTCATGCATCATCGTTTTATCTGATCCCTGTGGGCTGTTTTACAGAGTGTTTATACCTTATTTTCACTTTCATATTGTCTGTCACATTCTGGTGTGTGAGTTTCATGAAGGTCAAATGCAGATTTTGTCCCCCCCCTCATAGGTTTAGAAGTTGGTGTGAGTCGTGGTAAAACCTTAATAAGTACTATTACAGAAATTCTATACTGAAATGCACTTAAGATTTACTAATATTCCCTTTTTCTGCAACTATATATACAACTATTCCACTGCATGTCAGGGGCATTTACAGTACTTTTTACCCCATTACATTTGTTTGAGAGTTTTAGTTACTTTTCAGATTACAGTTTTATGTCTTTTTGCTGTCCAGTGATTTATGGAAAGTCCATCTTAGTTTAGCTAGAAAATATACAAACACAAAGCTGGCTTTTTTTTACAGATCCATTCTCAGAGGACAGTGACGCTACAAACATATGGTGATCTTACAGAATACGATGCATTGCTCTAGATTAAACTAACCAAGAGTAATGTGCTCAACATGTGCGTCAGTAAAATGCAACATACACATTAACACAACAGAAAAATGAGTCCGAAGG
>JAPTGW010000026.1:20959481-20978586 GCA_029814545.1 Apogonichthyoides opercularis
GGATTATATCAGACTGCTGGATGGATGCTGCAGACTACCCCCCCCCCCTCACTCTCTCTCTCTCTCTCTCTCTTTCACACACGTATACACACGCACTCCGATCCCGGTTTCACGGGTCTTTGTTTCTGATCTGTTAAATCCCACCCACTTGACATGAACACAGAAGAAAAAAACTCTGACTCCGGCGCCCACACCATCAGCGCCCAGTCGCTGTTGTCTATACTGCCTGCTGGACCCGTAAGATGGAGACGGAGAGTTGTTTGTCTTTCTCTTCGCAGAGCAGCAGGAGGACTCCAGAAAACTCCCCGGGTCTGGAGCACGGCAGCGGCTCCGGCCCCTTTCTCCACTGCGATGAGCTGCAGAAACCCTCGCACCTTCCTCCTCTTCCTCACCGCCTCAGCCTGCGCGGTGATCTTTACGCGGCGGCCATGGGGAGGTTTGGTGATGCTGCGGCGGACTTTACGCACGGCGCAGCGCCGGCGAACCCGCCAGGCTCCCCGTCCAAACACGGCAAGTTTTTGGACGGTGTCAACCAGGACCAAAAGGCCACTACCATAAGCGGGAAACCGGGATTTTATGATAGCAACTCAGAGGGTAAGTTCATGAGAATGTATAGCGTACTTTGTAAAAAAAAAAAAGTTTTAAAAAAGTTCTTTAATCTGTAACAGCGTTTGCTTTTATTTCTGAGAATTAAACAGTCTTTTCTGAAAAATAAAATGCCATTATTAAGCGTTTAGGCCTACATTTTATTTATTTATTTATTTTTTAAAGAAAATCACACCCAAAATAAGACCTGAACAAAACTGAATACTCAATTTATTTTTTTCCAGCTCTCACTTTAGCATTTTTCAACATAATTTTGTCAATTCAGTCATAAAACCTTCCACTCCACACTCATCTGGTAAATTGATGGCCGGATTAAGAGATGAAAATGAATTGATAATATTAATAATCTTCATTTTTTTTTAATGTCTCATTCAAAAATCTGATCTAATTGAATGACAAATTCTGTCATATTTTCAAAGTATTGAACAACAGGCCTTTACTTTTGCAGGATTTTTAAAGTGTCTTTTAAACTCATTTGCGCAGCCTTAAAGCAGTTGAATTCTACTGACTGATTTTTGTAATAAAGCAGGTTGTGATAAAAATGTCAACAGTTTTTTTTTCCCCTTGACAATCTGTGATGTAGAGGAAGAGAGGTTAAAGGTCAGTCTGGCAGCAAGTTGGGTGTGTCATTAGACAACTAGGCAGCTCTCATCCTTTTGGGCCAATATTCAGGAATTAGAGACATTTTAGCATTTTAACTCATACTTATTTTCAGTTACTTTTTTTTCCATCTTCATGATTATATATAATAAAATATAAAAGGCTTTGAGTATGTGATTAAATGCTGTTGGACATAATAGACAATAAATGTCCATCTTGGGAAGAAAAATAACAACTGTGTATTTTGAACTGAAGCCTGAAGAAATGATGCGGTCTTTTACTTTATTTATTATTGATGAGCCTGCAAAATAACAGAGGATATGAAAGCTGATAAGGTCTTTGTGATATCTGTGTCCAGAATAATATACAACAGCTTGATTCATATTTTTGCCAAAAATAGCTGTATCAGCTGTCCCGTTTGAAGGTGGACTTTTATTACTTTCCTCCTAAATTCTGTTTATATAGATAGGAAAAGGGCATATATGGTTTCCCCGTCCTCTTTTTTCACACACACACGGTTGTGCTCAGATAAATATTGTGCAAGTTAATTTTTTCATGTGTGTCTACAGCTTTGTGTGCACACTGTGTGTAATATATTGCAAGTGTGTGTATTTTACAAACTATTCATAATTTGATCGTACGGAGACACGCCTTCCTGTTTTGTCTACAGTGTGAAGATTTAAGACACCACGTCGGGCCAAGACGCAAAACAACTTTCAGCCAAATTCACAATACAATTAATCAGGGATTTTATTTGCAATTATTCTCATAATTGTACTATTAAATTAGCACATTTTAACAATAACTTTAATTTTGTGTTTCACATTAAAAGGAATATTTTATAGGGTTTCAGCATATTTTTCCTACAAAAAGGCCTTTTTTTAATAGCAAGTGTACCTACATTATTACATTAAAATATCAGTGCTTCACTCAATATACAATGTGTGAGCTATTATTATCATTATTATTTTGTTTAATTTGTTTCAGAATTTATACATATCATAGCCACCACAGCGTTGTTTAACAAAATGTGATGTATATACTTGACAAGTGATTTTAATACCTTATTCATATGATGTAAAAATAATGTTTTTTTTTTTCCAAGATAAAACAAAATTCGATCAAACAGATACTTCCCTCTTACTATTAAAATAATTGAGTACTCACGACAGTATAAAAACTCAAGGTAGAATCAAACGAATTGTATTGTAATGAAAGCAGATTTAATTTAAAACTAATGTAAATCAAATCTGCTTTTTAGGCCAAATTAAACTAAAAACTCATTTAGACTTTAATGAATAGTCGAGACATGGGGACAACATGTTTTGTACACAAGTAAAAACTGAACTTTATACTCAGAACAAGAAGCCTGGGAATAAAGGAGTGTACATTTCTACTCAGTGTCTCGTCTTTTTAGAATTGATCCCGATATTCACAGCATGGTGTTCCCACCTTTACTTTGTGAATTTATCCTCTATTTGCCTTAGCTGTATTTCACATAGATCTCCAGTTACACAGAGTGGAGACAGAGCGGATGTGGGTTTTTGACAGCGTAAAAGCTATACAATGTCCTGCGGCCCCAGTTTGCAATCTTGACAGGGAATATTTTCAGCATGAACTGTAGTGTGAGGTTGGATCTAATGGACATGAGGAAATTAATGTTGCAATGAAAAGTGCTCTCTGTTGGGCCCCATATTGAATTAGTGGAATAGCAAAGTTGTGTCTCAGCTGCCCCCAGTGACTGCCTGCAGATAGATGGGAGAGTGATTTTGTTTTGAAGTTCAGGGTTAAACGTAATGAACATAGACAACAACACTGAAACACTGCAGGAGGGACTAACCCACTCCATTACAAGATGGAAAATAATCCATTCACATTTCCTCTTAAAGCTGAATATAAAATGCAAATATTTTGCAGAAGCACCAATATAAAAACATAGGACATATATAAAACACTGTATGAGATATAAGTCTGTCACATATTCAGTGTTGTGCTCTAGTTGTATTTTGAATTTACACATGCAGTTGATTTGATGTAAAATAAATATGCCTCTCTAATGATAGCTTTAAACACTTATTTCTTCCCAAGTGAAACAAAACAAATTTTGTTTTCAACTTATTGCTTCAGGACTTCATTGCAAGCCAACTCCCAGAGAGTTCACCGCTTACGTATATTGCGTGTGGGATAATCAAATTAAAACACTATTTGGCTCTGTTAATGATGTGTGTTGTTTTGCTCCGGTAACTCACAGTTTAACCTCATTTAGTAGTTTGAGTTTGGGAATCAAATTGAGACCCTTAAAAAACAATCAAGAGGTTTATGCTTTTTAGTGATTTTTATAAATGTTTGATGCGATACTCTGTGTAATTTCATATTAATAGATTTCAAATCAAATTACTGAGAGTCTGTACTGTACAAAGAGAGAGAGAGTGTGTGTGTGTGTGAACAGATTCTAAAACAAATGCTCTGTCAGTGAAGGCAATTGTGGTTCATTCAATTACTTGTAACCGTGCTTTAATGCAAAGACACATGATCCCCATCACGAACTTGTTCTTTACAGAAGTTGTGTTTTCCTGTTAGCAGGATTTTGGATAAAACACTGAAAAAAAATTTTTTGTCAGAAAAATCTTTCGTAAAATGTCCTAAGAAATTATAAGAGCACACACTAAAATGTAGAGTGGAACCATGAAGACAGGCAATTGTGGGTTTAATCATACTTCATGTTCATCTTGTATGTTCTTTGTGTGTGCTCTGAATACTAAAGGCAGAGAAAAAGGCGCTCCGAAAACCATGGGCTACCCTGGGATTGGCACAGACTGTTGTGCAAAGCTGAAGGAGCCTACTAGTGGTTTACAGGGAGACTCCATCGCCGACTCCATTGACTTATCAGGCAAAAACAAGAAGAGGCGCAACCGTACCACCTTCAGCACCTTTCAGTTGGAGGAGCTGGAGAAAGTGTTTCAGAAGACACACTACCCTGACGTGTACGCCAGAGAACAGCTGGCTCTGAGGACTGAGCTCACCGAGGCTCGAGTTCAGGTATGTAATGACACACACTCTTTGCCTCAGCACTCTTTATTTTATATGTTTTATTACTGCAAGCAGATTCCTTGTACATTTGTATTTTTCTGTTTGATAGGTTTGGTTCCAAAATCGCAGAGCCAAATGGAGGAAACGGGAACGCTATGGGAAGATTCAGGAGGTCCGCAACCACTTTGCTGCTACATATGATATCTCTCTTCTCCCACGCCATGATACATATCAGGTAGGCCAACACATTGATCCAGCACAGACTTTTTATTTTTGTTCTGACTACCCAAAAACTACTGTGGTGATTTTCTTGAGCCTTGGTGAAAGAGTAGGCCATGAACCAAAACCAAGCCAATATATTTAGGAGCAGCTCCATAAAAAGGAGGTGGAGGCTTAAATGTTTTTTTTTTTTTTAAAGTTATCTTAACACTGGAGAACGGTTTATCCCCAGGCTAACTTGGAACATGGTAGCAGTCAGCACTTCAACTAACCCCCAATGAGAAAATGGATAAAAACAGGCCACAATGTGTGGATTGTTTGTAGTTTAATAATAATGTGGAACTAGAAGATGAGTCGACTATTGGCCTGCACTGCTTAAAAAGTCTGAAACAATTTGTCAACAGTAATAGAGGAAAAAAAAAAAGGATAAGATTGGCTCAAATGTATGAGCATGTCTGTGGGTTCATTTTTATCTTTCATGATACTGTACTGGCATTTCCTTTTCTTCTGTCATGGTGATGCTGTTTTTTTTCAGAGCTGTAAAATAATTCTTAAGTTATTACATTTGTACTTAAAACTGTGCACATGCCCTTATACAAATACAACCTGCATCATACTGAGCAGGCATATGGCAAATTTGACAAACTTCCAAAGATCTTGACTGAATTTTCTCTCTGGGTAGATGCAGAGCAATCTGTGGCCAGGGGCCCCTTCAGGAGGAGGAGGTGGTTCAGGCGCTGGTTGTGTCCTGGGAGCTGACTCCATCCCCTCATCATGTATGAGTCCGTACCCCCACCCCCACAGCAACCTGCAGGGATTCATGGGCATGCCCACATCACCGAGTCACCCACATCACCACCACCCTCCTCATCATCCTGGCATCAATGGCCTCTATTCACTCCACAGCTTCCCAGGAGGCCTCGGGTCCCCTTCCATCGATGGCCCCGAGACCGACTACAAGCCAACGGGCCTGGTCGCGCTGCGCATGAAAGCCAAAGAGCCAGGCAGCATTCTCTCCTGGCCTACATGACCACTACAGTGCCAGCTCCCCATTATGCACTGACTGAGCCAAAGCATATTACATTCCTGACCCATACACAATCCCAGATGTACACACCCACCTCAGAGCATATTTCCCCTTAACATTTATATACGCCGACTTGGAGACATTTCACAGTTCAGAAGATCTTGGAATAGGAGTGTCATAAAACTAAGGGCAACTTGAGCTTCTTGCACGAAAGCCCAGCATATTAATAGGAACCCTTTTGTGTCCAGTTTTGACACCATTACTGAGATAGAAGGGGAAACATTATTTAAGCATGTAAAAATGTAATTATCATATTAATCATTGTTTCATGTCTGTTGTGCTTCATAGTGTGACCAGTAATAAAGGCCTTCATCTATAGTACTTGTGTTATGCAGAAGGATAAACAACCTCAGCCAGAATTATTTTAGTTGTGATTTAACTTTCTTTTTTATAAAACGATAACCAACAGAGCTAACTGAGTCTGTCACATATTTGACTGGGAATGTGGTTGTGTGGAAAAATGCTTCATATGCTGTGGTTGCCATAAACACAAAGATTTCTGCTGTGTGGGAAGTGACCAGCATTAAATTGGGAAAGTCCACAGCGGGGCCGTGCTTGTACAGAGCAGTTAGCTTCACTTTAGAGTCCTTTAGGTGGCACCTCATGTATCATAGGAGAGTGGCAGGTCCATTAATGAAAAGCTAACTTAGCAACTGTGCTTCACTGTTGATGATGAAGTAGACGGCCTCCTACAGATGGCAGACGTTTCTGATTCACATCTGGCATCAGCAGTAAACCTGATCAACTGAGTAATGACTTACAGTTTAATAGAAGACATTGGGGTTACCAGGGCCAGGAGCATATTTTGTTTGGTAATACTTTTCACTGGATCCAGGTTCTCTGTTTGTGTTATGCTCGTATTCTGTTCCTGTATTGTCTTAAATGCACCCCTGTGGCCTGCTTACTCTCATGTGTATCCTGAAAACCCATTCCTAATAATCATTTTCAGGAAATCTCCTTGTTGTGCTTTACCCAAAACTATTTACTTTATTGTCAAGGAAACACTACATTGCATGGTACCATCCCATCTGGTGTAAATTACAAAACACCAGTATATTCATGTCAGATGGGCAAACATTTCAATCTGTGTGAGATTGAAAATGCAACTTGAATTCAGAAAAAAGAAAGTACCACTGGTGGACAAAGCCCTCCCAAACTCCACTTACTCCCCAAGAGTTTTCATGGCTTATGGGGGAATATATTGGCTCTCTCTCCCCTTTGCTTGCCCCGCCATGTTAGGGCAGATTAGCTGCCATTCCCTTAGTCTGTGTCGGGGTTTTGTATGAGCCACTGACATGTGGTTCCAATAGAGGAATGCACAAACCCATCAGAAACACTTTCCACACCCACAGCTTCAAATTCCAGCCAGGCCCTGGGAGACGGCAGCCCTTACTGCAGTTACATAGTCCCCTTGATTAAATCCCAGATTAAGTGGAGAAGATAAGGAGACCTGTCAGTAGGGATAAGAAATTGAGGAGATGGCCATCTTTAGGAAAGCTGAAGAAATAGCAGATGGTGGATCAGGGCTCAGCTTTATTATTTACTTTTTGAGATAGGTGCAGGTATTAAATCTGCCTGTCTATAAACAAAAGAGGAAACCCACTGGCTTAGTCAACTTGATATGTTAACTCTAAAAGACTAACCGTACTAGAAATATGGTATTTATTCCATTAAAGATGGAAACCTACTGTTACAGACAGATTTCTAAATAGAGATCAACTGTTTTAATGGAAGACCCTGAGTTTGGACTGCAATCTTATTAAACGTGGAATGGTGTGGCGTTAGCTTTGATCTGTATAGACTCAATATATCAGGCTACACTGGCCCTGTATGATTTGTCAGATTAAATGAAAAGTTGAGTTAAGACTGCACAATGCTTATTAACTAAGCATCACTCTGTGTGTCAGGGTCACTGGGTGAAGACTGTCACTGGAGTCTGAAAATTACTCTACCCTTAGCCTCATTAATGGACAAAAAAAATATGATTTAATGCTCATTAAAAACTGCAAAGCTGCCCGCTGGCTACTGCTCTAAGCTTTGATCTCAGCAAGATTTATCTTGGCCTTGAAGTGCAGCTATTGTGACCAGACACTGCTGTATTTGAAGTTGTTGAACAGCATTACCACGTCCTGAAAGGCTAAACAATGTGGTAGCCCAATGTGGCCAAGTGAGTTATACTGTCAGTGAAGCAAGTTCATCACACTCTGGTCATGGTGTATTTTGGTGACTGAGACAATTACAAGTATAGCTTAGTTTGGCAGTTCATCAGTCCACAAAACATACTATAATGCCAGATCTGTAAATACAAAAAAATGCAATGTACAGCCGTGTTTAGTAAATATTCAGATGTGCAATCCATTTACTTTCTTTTAGCTTGATTCATACCCAAATAACTCCAGCAAAAATGTGTAAAGGGAAAAGACATCAGTGTTAAGATTTATCTTTTCCTTCCAAAAACAAACCACAAGGCAGCCTACTGAAAAAAGAAAAAAAAATGCTTATTACAATATATACACTACTGGATCAAAAAAAGTAACTTAATAGAGGTATATTTTTGACTCTGGCAGGAGTCATATTTAAACCTTGGTTACCCATTGCAACATCAGCAGATCAGTATTATATACTGACTTGCCATCAAACTCAGACTGACAGGCCCTCTACCTATCCAAGGCCATTTTTACAAATTAAGAGCACAAACTGTTGCTCATTCTAAACTATTGTTAAATGCTGCCATCTTGTGGTGTTGGTCAAGTTGAGGGTAGAAACACCCCATATTCTTTAAAGCGTTACAAAAACGCTTTTCCACCTGTCAAAATGTAGAACTCACTCAAGTTTGATTGCTTCAATAGAATATTGCAATTTATTATGTAATAAACTGGGTACAGCATTCATAATGACAAAAATACACAATTACAAGATGGATAAAAGATCCTCACCTTATAATAAAAAAGCTTTACAATAAATAGCAAATCCCTTATAAAATTATGTTTGATCCATATTTTTCTAATTATTGTTTTTAAAAGTTGATGTCTTTTTTTTTGCATTGCATCATAGGTTTTCTTGTCCAACCATTTCTCTTGATCAGCAAAATATGCCAACAAATGCCAGCAGACAATGGAGTAATGTAACCTAAACACACTGATAATGAAACCAGGCTTAGACGTCAGAGGATGATTGACAGGCGAATTAATGTCATCCACCCACGTTTTAATCCAATCAGGACGAAGGGGCGGGCTTCCACACTAATCCTTACAAAATGGCGACTGTTGTTGTTTTGCCGCAGGGTCAGTGACTAAATCCGCTTTTCATTTAAAAAAAAATCTGCACCAATTTGCAGACACGGTACTGAAAAACGTAGAGTCCTAAAGCCCAGCTTCGTGTGGACTGAAATGAAAGGTAAAGAGCGCTCACCGATTAAAAAACGCTCCCGGGCCTTGGACGATATTCGAGACAGGGGAGGATGCCACCCGACCAGCAAGAAAATGGGGGCTCTATCCGTTTCCAGTGGGAGTAATAATGGGAATAGCTCGACAAAAAGCGATGGCGGCTCGACGAGAAGGAGTCTACTTGGTGAAAAAAGAGAGAGGGACTTCGACGGTCATGGTCGGACCGGTAATAATCACAGTTGCCAGGCTCCTGCTGCTAGCTCCGTCGGTAAAAACCACAACCTGAGCCTTACGCTGGATTTAGCCGCACAGAGGACCACTTCACGGGGCGAGCAGCGTGTCCAGCCGCCTAATGCCGAGAGTGAGTACAAAACCCTCAAAATCAGCGACCTCGGCACCCAGCTGAGTGATGAAGATATAGAGGACGGACTTTTTCACGAGTTTAAAAAATTCGGGGATGTGAGCGTAAAGATAAGCCGTAGCAATGACGAGCGGATAGCGTTTGTGAATTTCAGAAAGTCGGAGGACGCCAGAGCCGCAAAGCACGCCCGGGGCCGGCTGGTGCTCTACGACCGGCCGCTGAAAATCGAGGCCGTGTACATCAGCAGGAGGAGAAGCCGGTCCCCGGTTGAAAGAGAGCTATATGGAGCAGCGCCAAGCCATAGACATTTACAGAGACCGCTGTCGCCCACTGGGCTGGGATACAGAGACTACCGGCTGCAGCAGCTGGCCCTGGGCCGGCTCCCCCCTCCACCCCCGCCTCCCCCTTTACCCAGAGACCTGGAACGGGACAGGGAGTTTGCCTTGTTTGAGGCCAGGACACGTCCAGCCTTCATTGCAGAACGAGCAGCTTTTCGTGAGGAGGATTTTATATCTCCAGAAGATGACCAAAGAGCGAATAGGACGTTGTTTTTAGGAAACCTTGACATAAGTGTTACAGAGGCGGACCTGAGGAGGGCTTTTGACAGGTTTGGAGTAATAACAGAAGTGGACATTAAAAGACCCACACGGGGACAGACCAGCACATATGGATTTTTGAAATTTGAGAACCTTGACATGGCCCACCGTGCTAAGCTTAGTATGTCTGGCAAAATAGTGGGTCGCAACCCCATAAAGATAGGCTATGGAAAAGCAACTCCCTCCACACGCTTGTGGGTGGGTGGACTTGGACCCTGGGTTCCTGTAGCTGCACTGGCAAGAGAGTTTGATCGGTTTGGCACTATAAGGACCATTGACTACAGAAAAGGGGACACCTGGGCCTACATTCAGTATGAAAGCTTGGATGCTGCGCAGGCTGCATGCACACATATGCGGGGTTTCCCATTGGGGGGCCCAGAGAGAAGACTAAGAGTGGACTTTGCTGACACTGAGCATCGTTACCAGCAGCAGTTCCTGCAGCCTCTCCCAATCCCACCTTTTGACATGGTGGCTGAGTCTTTTGTCCACCGTGCTACACCTGAACCTCTGAGGGTCAGGGAAAGAACTCCACCGCCTCTTCACTTCAGAGAGAGAGAGCTGTTCCCTGGAGCTGAATGGCCCAACCCAGCTATTCGTGAACGTGTTCGTGCTTCCCCGTTTGAGCCCTTGGAGCATTTGGAACGTGAGCGGCGAGCACGAGAGCCCTGGTCTTTGGAACGAGAGCTGCAGGGGCGTGAACCAGCACGGAAACGCCGTGTAATGGAGGATGGGCGGCATTTAGATCACTCCCCAGACAGCACTGAACGGACAGTAAGGCGTCGACGTGTCTCTCCAGAGGGCAGTCCTGGAGGCAGCAGCAGAGATGGAGGGCGCTTTAGTGACTCAGAGCGCCCTCTAAGGGGTGAGAGACCCTCGCCACCACGAGAACGTCACAGTAGCCTGGAGCGAGGTGGTGCTGAACGGAGACTCAAAAGCCAGAGTCTTTCTGAAAAGGGACCCTCAAGTAGCGTCCTTTCCACTGTTGGGGAGCGTAAGCGCAAAGCTGGTGAGGGCAACAAAGGACCAGCCAAAAGAGAGCGCTCTGAGAGCAGTTCCAAAGGCACCCAGCCATCCAAGCCAGATGGCACCAAACTCAGTCTGGCCTGGCATGGTATGCTACTTCTGAAAAACAGCAACTTCCCAGCCAACATGCACCTGCTAGAGGGCGATCACAACGTAGCCAGTGACCTGCTCATTGACAGCACGACGGGGAGGCAGGTGAGCGAGCTAAAGATCACTCAGCGTCTCCGTCTGGACCAGCCCAAGCTCGATGAGGTCTCCCGGCGTATCAAGGTTGCGGGTCCAGGTGGATACGCTATCCTGCTGGCAGTTCCTGGAAGCACAGAGGATACATCTTCGTCAGACCCTGCAGCTTCAACTCAGCGGCCTCTTCGCAACCTGGTGTCCTACCTCAACCAAAAACAAGCAGCTGGAGTCATCAGCCTGCCTGTGGGAGGGAGCAGAGATAAAGACAACACAGGGGTTCTTCATGCTTTCCCTCCCTGTGATTTCTCCCAGCAGTTCCTGGATTCCTCTGCTAAAGCTCTGGCTAAAAGTGAAGAAGACTATTTGGTCATGATTGTGGTTCGTGGAGCATCTTAAAAAAAAAAAAAAAAATCAGAACACACTAAGTTCAACTAATGTTAAAAAAAAAAATCTGCTGTATATCAGTAACTATTGCATGCTGTGTGTTCTGCATTATGGGGTACACTAGTATGGTTGTTGAGTGTTTGTATGTTGCCATGTAATCCACTAAAAGTTAAAACACTTTCCCCCTTAAAGGATGTTTGTTTGAACTCTTTCCAAGGGGAATATGAATTATCTCAAAAATTCAGAAACTTGCAAAAGTCATTCACAATACTGTAAAATAGTGAGATACAGGGGGATTGATGAATCAGTATAAAATTCAACTTAATTCAATACCAAAAGAAATGTTCTATTGAATACATTGTTTTGGTTTATTACAGGTTTAAAAGGTCTAGTTCTACTTACCAACAAAAAGGAAATTTGACAGAAAAACATGGAGTAGACACATTAACACCTCCAGTAGAAGAAAACCACAATCTTTCTCCCCTCAAATTATTGTCCGTTTTATTTATTCAACTCTGTTGAATCAAGTGTCATCTTGACAATGTTAACAGAAACAGGTCATCTAAAGCTTCACAGGAGTTGTGGAGTATAATAGAATGCATGGTATTAAGTTATACAGGTGGTGTTAGTGTGTCTGCTTCCTAAACATGAGGGAAATCAGAAGACAGTCTTTCAAAGCTTTGAAGAGTAGTGCAATAATATTTGTAGAATAATCTTTTTTCTTTTTTTTTTCTTTTTTTTTTGAACGTATGGAGATGAATATGACCAGGACACCCTTGAACTTAAGGTGGAGTGAAAGATGTCTATGATTTCAGTTGCAGGGAATCTTGGTAATGTTTTCTAAAGGTCAGAGCTTGAAAGGTCTGTACGCAGTTCATTATTTTCAGGTTTTTAATTTTGTTTGAAGAATCAAGTTGTGTTCAGGTTCATGGTTTGAATTGGATGGATAATTTTCTGTTGCTTTCAGTAATTGAACACCAAATTGCTAAGTAGACAATGGACTCAGTGTGTCCCGTTTGGTAAAACTGAACGGCCGCATCAACTGTATGTGAAATGCTGAATACTAACGTGAGATTTTTGACATTTGGCAGCAGACTATAACACAATATGAATAGCATAGTAGAGCAAACACTAACAGGTCGTTCATATTTTTTAATGCATACTTTACTTTGTGCATCCCTACCTTAGAAATGGTTGTGTAATGTGATCTATGGAAAACTACAGTAGTAACTGATATAAAAGCTGAACATTTTGTGTTGATATTTTGACAGCCTGTTTGATTTTTTTTTTTTTTGCTTTGAAACAACTAGATAATCCAATAACAATATTTAGTATCAGTGGAATGTCAGTGCAGTTACAAATTTCTGCTATTTGTTCAGTAAGTAGGTCTGTGTAATTTTAAAGTTGTAGAAGTAATTTAACATTTTATGTTTGAGGTTAAATTTTAGAGGTATAAATTGGACAATATTTTTCTCATGCCTGCCATGTTCCCAAGGCCTACTTACAGTATTCTGTTATGCCCTTGTATGTGTGTCATGCAACAGTAACTCACCCTTAATTCTAATTTGTTGAGTTTGGTTTAATATGTATTGGAGACATTCATATGTGGAGAAATTGTTACATGTGTGAACACCACACCCACTACAACGCTGGACTCCTGAGGAGACACATGCAGAGCTCCAAACATCTGCAGAGAAGGCAACTAGTGTTTGTGAGTCCTCACTGATGAGGCAGCTTTTAAGTTGTGTAGCCCATCTGCACCTGTGATGACTTCTGTTAAAATGGGAAATTGAGCAATGTACACTTTGATGTCATGGGAAAGGAAAATCCATAGAGCCCATGCGAAGCTGTTCACATACCTGCAAGTGCATTTGGGCACTTAATGTGACCGATTATCAATAAATTGTTCATTTGAAGGGAAACATGTTTCTTCGATGGATGTGAATTGAAGAAACAAGCTGCCATACCTTATTGTGTTTCGAAGGAGTTGTCACTTGAAATTTTGTTTCTGCACACGAAAAGGGAGACAATTTGCGGTTCGATTAGCCCCAGAGAAGAGAGACCCCTGTTTCATTTGAGGATCGCTGTTTGCTTACAGGCCTGTTCTCAGCTCCTAAGTTGTCCATCATTAATCCCTCCCCTCATGATCCCCTGTTATCCCCTCAAGTCTTCCTGCTGGCATGTGAACACCACAGCAGGACCGAGGAGCCCCTGCTGCCCTTTGCTTCCAGTCCAGTTTGTGCTGTGAAACAGAGGCAGATGCAGACAGTGGTGCAGTTCGGGAGGCGAGGGCCGGAGCAAACAACAGCACGTTCCAGTATCCTGTTGTCTTCCTCCGGTTGTTACCCTAAAGGTTTTATGTGCTTTGTTCCTGGTTCTGAGTAGGAGCTGAGGGAATCCCATCACCGGCCGTCACACACTCCACTCAGGAGATTGTGGGTGGCACCGCTCTGAAATTTCCATAGCATCTACAGTTCAAGCTGTCTCACTGCAGAGGCCAAGCTGAACCACTGGGCTGCGCTGTCTTTGTAAATCTTTGCCCAGTTATGATTTGATTTGACTTAATATCTGGCTCAGGGAAGAGGATTGGCCCCCAACCTCAGCTAGGAATATTCTTTCCCCCATCACTGTGTTTTGTGTGTTCGCTCTGGTTGAACCCTCTCCTAGGAGCGAGTGAAGAGGTGTGTTTGCTGTGCTGAAGCTGTACTCGATCGTCTCCTGATATCTGCTCCAGCATGGAAACGAAATATGAACAAGCTGAATTGTTTTCCCTTTTTGAAACGCCTGGAAGGAATCCACACTACGGACCCCGCCCCTTCCCAAAGTCCTTCCATCAGACTTGTTTGTTTCACTAATGCCCTTTTGTAAGTTAAACCCATTTACACAGGAAAAAGGTTTTCCAGTTGCTACAGCCATCTTTTCATCTTAGTCTTATTATAAAAACAAATGCTGTGTTTTGAGCAGAGGAGCCCTTCACTAGAGAAACATTGCCATCTTGAGGACCATCGAGCACTTGCCTTCCTCTCCTGACAAATTACACTCATGCACATCTGATACCCAGGACAGAGCTGGTATTAAAAAGCGCACGATGGTGAGTAAGGAGTAAAAATGCTGCCTGCCAGGTCTGTATCGCTGGCTAAAGCAGCAGTGGTAAGTATAAAGTGTCAACAACACATGTTTTACAATAGCAAATGTTAAATGGTACACTCTAGCTTCCAGCTTTTCTCATTACTGAAATTATTTACACTGGTGGACATTGGTATAAATCAGTAACAAAAGAGTAGAAGTATTTACTGCCCACAATGTTATAATTTAAGTACACTCAGAAAAAAGGAACAATCAGAATAAAATCATGACTAATTCCAAATTTTTAAAATAGGCTTTGGTGCACTTACATGTTTAGGATTTGCAAAACTGCTGTTCTGTAAAAATGTACTGAGGATGATGTAGAGTTTGGTTCTGTCTTACAGTCTAGACATCTGTCCAGATTAGATGACCCAAACAACATAAGTGTGATTGACATTGCTGACCCAACAAAGTGCCATTAACTGTCAGTAATGGAAAGAGGAAAAGCCAAAGCAAGAATGACAAAATAACTAATGTGGTCACTCAGACAGGTTGGATTGTTAAAGCTTCAAGCAAGACATTGATTAATGTTAAACAGTGTCAGTTAGCCACTCGTAGTATTACAGCCTTGGAAAAGGAGCCCCAAAGCCTTAAATATTCAGATGTTACAGTGAGGGAAGTAGAAGAAGGCTTCTGGCTTAAAATGACTTTTTGGTAAAGACTACAGGCCATAAAATAAAGCTAAGATGTGATCAAATATTGATAAAGTGAGATGCAAAGGAGGCCTAGTCCCTGGGAGAAATGAATCCATCACATGATGCCAGTTGCTCACAGAAACACAATACTAATGTAAAATTGATCAGTCTGCAGTCGGTCTAATCTGGCATCCAGCACCTCAGCGACACCAGGCTGCCTTTGACTCTGATCAGGAAAGTCAGCAACATTAAGTGTTTGGTATTCACAACCAGTTGGTGTTTGACTTTAAAAATACAAGCCATTGTTTAAAGTATAAAACTCAGTTTTCCTCTTAAACTGAATTTATCAATGAATCCTGATTAATAAGACAATGTCAGAGTCTCTATTTGTAAATGAAAGGAACATTCTGATAAATACTGCTCGACATTGATTTACATGCTCTATTCTGGAGTCTTTCCATGAAACATATATTGAATGTACTTTTTAAATTGCCATAAACCTAGTCATTTTACAAACCTGTTTGGTCTTCATCTTCAAAAAAAAAAAATTACAATATTGTAGGGTATATTTAAATATTCCTGTTTGTGGTCCACACCAATTGCAGCACAGTTAATTGTTCTCCAAACCGGTCACTTGGACTGGTGTTTTACCACTAATAGTTTTCACACTGTTGTATGGTAACAGTTAAAATGATAAACTGGTCAAAGTTAAAACACATCTTTATGTTTTCCATACAGATGTCTCCTGGACACCTGGCAGGTCACTTTGTTTCCAGGGCACCAGAGACTCATCATGACTGTAAGTAACAGGTTTATTTGAGTAAAAATACTGTAACAGTAAGAAATTATTGAATTGTTAACTTTTACCCAAGAGAAATTATTGTAACTATCCTAATTTCACTGAGTTTAAAATAAAGTCAGTGAAAGTTTCAATAATTTGCCTTGGGTAAAGAGGGAAACCACAAATGTTTTGGTTTTGATTTTAGTTCAAAATGGAACTAAATGTAATATAGATGAATGTATACATGTGTACATTACCACCAGTATGTCTGAAAAAATACATCAATAAAATATGTTGAAGACAATGCCACATGTGAATTCTTTTTTTTTTTTTTTACCTGCCATCAGTGAATTTATTGCTCTGATTTCTGAATCACACAAGAACAGAGACGTTGAGAAACACGCCAGTTTATTACTGCTGACGATGCATTGTTAAAATGAACTCTATGGGAACAGGATATCTTTGATTGGTTAAGTATATTCTCTAAACTCGATCAGTTAACAAATCCAGAAGCCAGAGTAGTGACAAAACAGTGCTTCACCCATAAATGCAACCAACATATATGATCAAACAGCATCAGATGGAGTTCAGTTCCTTATCAGTGATATTTGACGCATCACCAACAGGACATACATTTCATTAAGGTATTGCTTTAGCACACATCTCTGTAAAACAACCAAATGACTAATAAGTAAAATCCAAAATCTACTCTTAAAGCATCAAAAACTTTTCATAAAAGACTTATGGTACAAAATATTCAGTGGCCCTCAATCTCATGGTGGTGAATGTAACTCGTGAGCCAAAAGAGCTTTTGTGCATGACTGTCCTTATTGAAACAATACAAAGAGCCTTGCTAAGTATTGTGAAAGTGAGTTGAGGGGGAATAATTTGGTACTAATTGAGACAGCATTCTTTGAGTAGAAGCCTTCCACACCCACAAGAGGGCAGTGTAACAAAACACATACATATTAGGCCATGGAAATGGCTTAGAATAAAAGGATGGTCACAGAGGTTAGAAATGATCAACACTGTTTTCTAAAAAATAAGCTTCAAGTTGTAGGTAGATTTCTAATGTGTCTTTGGCTGACATCACAGGAAGTTAGTAAAGATACATTTCAGTACCTTATAAGGCAAACAGTGGTGAAAAACAAGGAATCCACTGAAAACACAAAAACATCTACTGCATTAAAAAAAAAAGATTCCATAACCAATAAGACTCCCATGTATAACACAACATAATTAAAAGTTGCATTGCCATTAGTTGGCTGCCTGCAGGCACTGAAGAGGCTGTGCAACAGTTTCCAGTCGGGGCAGCATGCAGTGCGAATTTATCCAGGCAACATCAACAAACGTCTTGTAATACAGCTGGTCAGAGATTCACACAGACATAAAAAGTTGACACTGTAAAGAAAGAAAACCCTGCTGTTTCAGTGGAGCCCATCAGCTCCATTGGCCGCTGGTCCAACTGTGTTCAAAATATTCAGATTAAAACTCGACATAGAATCCAAAAGGACAGTGAGTGCATGTGTCCTGACAGTCATACCAAAATCTGTGTGAGAGTTCGCGTGCACTTGCATAGCACGGCCCACATGTGATCAGCTAGGTGTGACCTGTAGCTTACATTAAAGTGTCATCACCGACTTATCATCAGCGTCTCACAATAGGCAAATGGCAGTCTCTAGTTTGATGTGTAGTGCTTGGAGGTTACAACTGAGGTTTTTAGTTTAATATAAAACATTATTATTATTTTTTAATAAATGCCAGTACATGCTATACAATAAACTCCATGCCTACAATGCTCTTGTCAGGGCAAGATATACATTTTCTGTCTGTTAATCTACTGAAGCTTTTACTGCTTTTTGGCTTTGCAGATTATAGTATTGTGTCACAGAAGCAGGCTGTAATCATGTTGTTTACTCAGTATCGTAACTATCTGGCAGTAAAAGGTCAGAGGAAATATCATGCAGCATTATCATAACCTGGCCCAAAGTGCATGTCTGTGAGTACAGGTATACAGATACAGGAGGGTTCCAAAGAAGGTTGATCTTCAATTATGTGCTTCCATTACATGAAAAACATTTAGTTTAAATGCATAGCTAAGTACCATAAATTTATGTGCATTCAGATGTTACTGTAAAGTGATTGGAATATTATTGAAAATAGAATTATATGCTTTAATAAGTTATGGTTGCAGAGCTCCTGTAAAAAAGTGCTGGATGTCTATTGTGTGATACCATTTTCAGGTTTGATACATGTGCCTCTTATAAGATAAACAGGGTACAATATTTTTGCAAAATGCTAAATTTTGGCTCTTAAGATGTACACCACAATCACTATTCACCAATGTCCTACGATATAAATGTTCTTAGTCATCATGGAGTCATAATCTTCTCTGCAGAAATAAAGGGGTCACTTAGGGCGTAACCTTAGGCCAGAGTCACATTCAGTTCTAAGGTATGCAGGCCCAAGGCAAATCATGAGCATGCTGGTTCAAGAACGAAGGCATTCCCTGGTTTTCATTCCTCTACACAGCGCCGTTCTGCAGCCGGTCAGGGGTGAAGCAGCCATTGGTTTTACAGCTGCTCTCAGCTCTCTTGGATTGAGTTAATTTCTTCTTGGCCTTCCAGCGTTGAGCCAGTGGCTCCATGAACAGAGACAGAGAGGAGAGCAGATAGCAGAGGCCGGCCAGGTAAAAAGAACAGTCGTACGTCTGAGTGTAGTCGTACAGGAAACCTGAAAAACAACACCAACAAAGGACAGGTCAGATATAAACAAACACATTCAGCAAGATGGAGAAAATAGACAACAGCATCCTAATGGTGTCTTTTATTGAGACTGTGTTAAGGTTACAGGTTGTTTTTGGTTCATTGAACCCATAAAGACCCAATGCTACTTTCCAAAGTAGTTCCCAAAGCAATTTATCACCATTTATTATAATGTCGTCCTCTGTATTTTGCATTTTCACAGTGAAAATCATGTATTTTCCTATATTTAATTCACTGATCGTATAGATGCTCATTAAAGCTCAGAGTAAATTCAAAGGTTATTATATCAAAACAGAGAAAACTGAAGAAAAAGTGACTTTTCC
>JAPTGW010000026.1:22137618-22155053 GCA_029814545.1 Apogonichthyoides opercularis
AGTTGTTTCATCTTTTTGTCATCTGGTTCAAATGGTTTTTTTTTTTACATGTGTAATGTTTTGATATTTTAACAATCTGTCCACCTGATCCTGTGTGTCTCCAAATATAAAAATTAAAAATAAAGGCGTTTGAAAATAAGTTGGCTCATGACATTTTTGTCAGTTCTCTTACACCAATCAGACCTCACGAGACAAAAGCATTCAGGATCCACCATCACAAAGACCACAGAAGCTGCAGACCTTTCACATCACATACACACATAGCATACTATATATGCATGTGGGTGTGAGTGCGAGTGGGTGAATGGGGGTTTGCTGGATGATACAGTGCATGTGGTGAAAAACACTCGAACACACTGAATCACATGCATGTACACAAAAATGAGGATGGTTGTTAGCACATAAGAAGCAGGAACTGTGAGTGTGTTAGTTTAATGTACAATAAAGTAAGACATTGGCAAGAACCTATAGCAGTGACCACACACACACAACATACACACACATATATACATATATATGCATGCAGTTGCAGTTGTAAAGAAGTGAAGGAACAGTGGGTCATGTCCACCTCATATACAGTAGCTTGGAGGCATGGACATCTGCATGCATCGCTATCAGTCATGGATGCTGTTTGTCTAAGAGAGCAGGTTCAAACACACAGACACATTGGCAGCCAAACACTGATTCAGCCAGTCAGCATTTCTGCAAACACACACACACACACACACACACACACACACACACACACACACACTCACACATACATGCATATGTGCAAAATGTACTTTGGCCATGCAGCAGTGAGAGACAGAGGAGAGCAGAGTGATTGAAATGATGATGATACTGATGATGTTGCTGCAGGATATAAAAAAAACAAGTCTTGCAAAACAGAAAGGTGACATCACAGAGAATCAGCAGGTTAGAACAATATGTGATTGGTTAGATTACTGGAAACAGAAGGTGATTGGTTCAAAGGCCAACGCGAAGCTTGGGCATCAGCCCTGTGACACAGAAAGGCAGCCAGGTCATGCTGAATCAGACCTTTGTCACTTACGCTCTCCGCATCTCTTTCTCTCGCGCACACACACTGGAGTGAAGTCTATGAGTGTACAAGGTGCATTATGCAGTGTATGGTGTGTGCGTGCATAAACACATTCCTTTGCCATGGCAGTTGGTCCATGCACCCTTCCCCAAAGCCCAAACAGAGGAAAAGAAGCAGCATGAGCTCAAAAGAAACAGAGACAGTTCAGTACAAATATACTGACAGGCACAGGCAGGCAGAGCCCTACATAGAGACAGTTTGGCCAAATGAGTTCAATGGTAATGCATTATGTCAACTGCAACACCGACTGGAATCCAAACTGTGGTCATGAAAGGTGGATGTTCAGGCAGCTGAATGGGCTCAGTGCTGCAGTTGGCCAAACTAGGAGGAGTCTCTATATATGACTCTGCTATATATGATAGACTGACAGACAGACAGACGTACAGACAGACAAACGGTCAAGCAGTAGGTTCAGTGCTTATCTGTTTTTCCAAAGAGCCTGTCAGACAGTAGAAAAACATCTCATGCAGACTGAGAAGGTTTCAGAATGTTACTTTCTCACTTGGTCAGCGCTTGGTTTGTTTTCATTTTGTCTCCATGGAAAGAGTAAACTTTCGAGTATATAACGCCCACAGTGTGACCAGAGATGCCTGGAGGTCAGGGCACTGCTGTGTTACTTATTTCTCTCACCCACTTTCTTTTTCTCTCCCTCTCTCCCTGTCGGCTCTTTCAGCAGTGCTTGATGGAAAAACGTGATGGTTAAAGTACGAGAAGAAAACAGGCGCTGGAAGGTAGAGGCTGCTGTGTGCAAAACAATAGCTGATGAGAAGAAACTGCAACATAAATACAGGGAGAAGCTGTGAGGTAAATGACTGGTTAATGGCTCCCATATCCCACAGTGTAGCCCAACTCTGAGGAACGCCCGCCTTTTAAGAACTGTGGCTGAGGCTTGGACATGGCTGAGCACTAACCCATTAACAGTACCTCAGCAATATTTCTTTAATTCAGTGCATGTATCTGCATGGCTGCTACTCACATTCCATCTAAGCAGCAAGCATCCACTTATTAAATGGACATTTACAAGAACGGCAGCAAAGAATTGAGGAATTGAGGATGGGTTTGGGATTCATTGTCTTCCCCTTTACTGTTTCTAACCAAACTAAGCCTATTCAGATAAGTGCTTAACCTTTTTAAAGCACCATTAACTGTAACCGTACAAATAAGAGGCAGACCGGCCTGAAATGAAAACAAACTGGATCCATAGATCGGTTCAAATGATCCAGAGGGATCACTAATATTCAGCACAGCTCAGGTGGATGAAAGCATGAAACACAGGCACCTTATTTCATCTGATCTCTATTAAACATTTGTTAGTTACATACTCAGATAGCCCAGGGTTCTTTTCATACCCAGTGATACTAGATTTGGCTTTATGATGATGTCAATGTCAGACCTACGCACATCGTACTGCAATGGGGCACAGCGCCAAGTCTAAGGGCTAGTAGAGCTCTGGGTAATGGAGTAAAGTAGTGAGCCTAAAACTAACTGTGGACAGGCAGCAGTGGAGGTAGTAGAGATCAGCTTATGATAACACGCAGATTAATGAACTATAGTTATATTTGTTGATTTTGGATTGCCAGTAATTTCTAGAATATTAACAAATGTCATTTTGGAAATTAGTAAAATAAAATAGGCCTGGTGTTGGTTTTTTTGGCTGTAAGTGAATTTTACACAGGATTTTTTTTTTAAATTAAACCTCTCCCTGATATTCCTGACAGTCCAAGGAAATAGAAATAAATCCAATTTTAGTTGACCACAGGCTGCCTGCATAGGACATGACATATGTGATTCAGAAAAGTAAACCTGAGGTCACATTAAACCAAGGTTAATGCTTGCTCCTTCACATTCCCTTCTTGTTTTATTTATTTAGAACTCCATTTGATTTTTCATCATGAACAGAACCACAAGAAGATGACTTCAGAATCCAAGAATGTGTCACACTGCAGCTGAATAACAGATTTGGAAACAACAGCCTCTTTACATTAAGGAAGAAGAATTGAAAAAGCAAGCAATGAACTGGAAGTGGTTGGACCTTATCTCAAGTTTCGTACTTTGACAGTACATCCCTCGTTCCACACTTTGTTCACATTATCTGTCTTTGATATCAGCCAGACAATATGGCAGATTTGACTCAAGCTGAGGTTTCTTTGTAATAATGTCAGATATTATATATCGCATTAGAATTAGACTGTAAAAGTGACGGAGAGAAGGATGTGTTTCCAAAGTAGCTGACGTAATTCCTACTACAAAATGATCACAGTCAACAATGAGGTGTCAGCAGCGCCGACTAGAGCCTCTCTAGAGCTACACCTACAGGTGATGGAGCATCGTGGGAGGAAGGCAGCGTGGAATGAAGGACGGAAGGATGGAGAGAAGGGAGCAAGGAAGCTAAGGAGAAGCAACTGAGGAGGAACGGTGAAAAGACTGATAAAGCAATCAAATGAAGAGACAGCTCAGCCATACACATGCATGCACACACACAGACACACTCACGCACAGCCACAAGTGTACTAGCATAGCTGCACACGTTGACATACACACAAATGCACGGACACAAACACACAGAAGTCAAACTGCGGCTCACGGATATGTCAGCAAGTCCACATGCACGCAGGTAAACACGCTCACAAACACAGACATACGCAGAACTGACATACAAACAAATCAAGAGAAAACATGAGGGGTGGATGCTACTCTAGAAAGGAGATGGGAGGATGACAAAAAGGGATGAGGTAAAGGTCAAAGTAAGATAAAAAGAGAACAGAAAATAAACAAATGAAAATTTACTAAAGAAATCTTATCAGTATGCTACACAAGAGCCTGTATTTAGATCTGATCAAATCTAAATACTTTTAAGGTGTCTACAAAAGAACAACTCTATTTATGAAGAACAATTATAACACATTTTGCAGAATATTCCTGTTGACTTCAAGCATTGGGAACCTGTAACACCTCATAAATACAAGAGAAAGAGGAGAGAGTGACAACCGTGAGGGAGAGAGGGGAGAAAAACCAGACTGGACAGAGGAAGTGTGAGAGAGAGAGAGAAAACAGGACTTTTGGAGACATCAGGGGGAGGAGAGCCAAAGTTGTTGTGACGTCGGAGCTGGAAATACTGTTACAGAAATAACCAGTTGACAACAATTGCAGCACTGAGCAAAAGTGAGAGGACCAGAATAAGGAGAGAGAAAGCAAGAGCGATAGAGGAAGAGGGCATCTTTTCAGTCTTGGAAACAGCAGTGTGTTATGGGCCTTTTATACTCGAAGGTTTACAGTTTAGAGAATTGCACAAGCCATATGAAAGCCATTTCGAAATGAATATGAATTCTAGTCATAGCATTTTCAAAATAGAACTGTCAATGTTAGAACAACACTATTTATACTGTCTTTGTTTTTATAGAGGAGAAAATTACACCAGTTTTTACACAAATGTTTACAGCAAGGATTAACCACAGTAACCACGCTTGACCTCTTTCACAGACAAGTAATAACACATAGTGTAGGAGGTGCTGCCGTTTACCCTCTGAACTTGACAATGTGTCCAGAAGTTTTGTTTTCTTCAACTTCACTTGTTTTCTTAAAAATGTTCACTTGTTTGTTGTTTAGAAATGAATCACTTTCCTTTGTGACTCTATAAACTAGGCTGGTCCATTTCTGTCAGGAAATCTCATACAGAGAGAGTAAGAACAGCAAGTCACCTCCTGCACCAACCGACACTCAACAACAAAAGAGACTCTGGACTGGGACCAGACTGGGAATTGGACCAGACCAGATCAGGCCAGAATGGACTGTTAACACAGCCGGTCAGGACTGGGTGCTGTTTGAAAGGGAGAATTGAGAAAAGAATAGAGGAGACATTGCACACACACGAGCAGCGAGCGGAGGGGACACAACCATAGAGAGTAATACTGCAGTCCACGTGCCGTGCAGCAGTGTGTGTGTGTGTGTGTGTGTGTGTTCATGTGAATGAATGAATGTGCAAAAGAGAAAGTGAGTGACTGGCTGCAGGTGTGTGTGTAGGTATAGGTGTGTATGTACATGTGTGTATGTGTGTACATGCGTTCGGCGGACTCACTCCCGGGGGCTGGGCTGGTATTGGCTGTTGCGGTGGAGAGAGCTACGTGAGAGGGGGTAGAGATAGTGTTTACGTCGTGGAGCTGACTGAGCACAGAGGAGCGCCGTCTCACTGCCCCCTGAAAGGAACCACTTCGCTTGAACGTGCTCACTACCTCCATCTGCAGGACAGAGACAAAACAGCAGCACTCAGTGAAGGCAGGACAGGCTGGTCTGAGTGTACTTGACATGTTTGCATGTACTGGTAAACTGTGGGTCCCTTTAAAACATTTAACGTTGCTAGCAATAGCAATTTACTTCCATCTGAAAGAAAATGTGCATCAGTGAATGTGTCATAGTTGGCTTTTTGAATATTATATAAAAATGCTAGAATATTAGAGATAATAACTGCATGTTTGTATGAGGATGTGTGTGTACGTGTACTGCTGTCTGCACACTCAGACCAAACCTCTTAATGAAAAACTGACCACTTTACGCAGACAGGCACTTAAGCAGAGAGTCTGGACTGCCTCTCTAACACTGCTAGGAGGCCGTTAGCAGATTCTTGCTGGTGCTGCTTTGCTGTCTTTACCTCCATTCTCTCACAAAGCAGTGTGAGAATCAATCAATTAATGTCATCAAGCCAAAGCCAACAGCCTGTCTACTTAGCTTCAGACTGTACAGAAAATGTAAACATACACACATACACACAAGTGTAGCTGAACGTGCATGCTAAACACACATCCAGTTACCACATTTATGCCTCTCTCGTAACATTTATAAGTATATCATATTATACTTCCAGTAAAAAAAGAAAGAAAATAGTTTGAGAAATGCATTACACAATGTATAAACAGAACAAAACAGTTAGCTGCTTTGGGGAGAAAAAAAATTTGAATTATTCTGTTTGGCACATGTCAGAAGAACAGCACAGACAGAAAGATAGAGACTGACTTTTGAAGAGTAGAAACAAATAAGGGTCAGTTTCAACTTAGTATTAAGTTAAAAAGTCATGATTCAAATATCATCAACTAACAACAAACAATTTCACAGTAGCATGATAGATTTCTTATGGAGATGGTTTTTTTTCTTTCCAAAAGTCTCTCATATTGCCCCATAATATTAATGAGTGAAGGCCATGATACTGGTAGTTTATTTAAGTAGTATTACAACACAACTGATAGCAATGTCCTGTTAAATAATTAGCATTCAAAGCAAATTTTTAAAAGGTTTTGGATATGTTGATCTGTGTTTTTCCCATTTCCCTGAATCCACCTTAAACTACACATGTATCATGACCTTACGAGGCTTCTGACATTATGCAGTGGCAGGCCAAAGTGTTGTGGTGCCTGAATGGATATTTTTGCATATGGCTTCCCAAAGACAGAGTTTGGGTTTTAGTTATTTGTTTTGCTGTCAAACAGTACCTGGGTCTGGATGCGGTTGAGTCCTCTGAACCAGAGGATCTGGCCACGGCGCAGCTCTCTTTCAGCACAGTCAATCTCCTCCTCATCCTCTGCCAGCTCCTCCCCTTCCTCCTCTCCAGGCTCCAGGCCCAGCCCAGCCTCCTTCAGGCATGGCAACCGCTCTGTCGGCACAGTGGCAATTACCTGGAACCACATGCCGAATTAGAAAGATACAATGCAGCAAGATACAGAGCAGAATCAGGTGGAATACAACAGTCGTGTCTAAACTAGTGTGAAAATGTTTCCCTAGCTTCACCTCAGGGGAAAATCTAGGTAAACCAGGCCTGTCAGCCTACACTTGCTCTGTGTGGTTTGACTCAGCAGACTGAAGAGCTGCTTACCTGCCCCCAGAGCAGCTCTCCAACTCCCACGAACAGACACCAGAGCCACTGCTCCACATTGAGAGGGGCACAGCTGAAGGGCTTCCCTCCCCACTGCACGATCACGATCTGCAGCAGAAGCACAGGGTACAACATAATTATTGTGACACACACACACACACAACATTGAGGGAGAAACTGGCACTGCACCACCAATCTCTGCTGCACGAAACACAGCCCGTACAGTAAGAAGGAAAAACAATAACAGCAGGATGTGCCAACAGCAGACACTATTCTGCAGTCTGTCAAGATGGAATTACAAGTGTAATAATACAAGCACAGAATTTGTGTTTGAGTACTGCATTTAAATATTCATGAGGTATAGCTTTCCACTTCATACCTAATACAAATAAGAAATCTGACATGGACAACATCAATTAGTTGTTCTAAGTCTTTTCTACCATATTTGTGTGTAACTGTGTGCTGTGGTGTAGTATTCAGTGTGAAAATACTGTATAAGAACATAATATCCTAATTTGATCGACAACATAAAGGCACTGAGATATGAAACACTGCTGTGAAGAAAAGACCTGGCCAGTCATAATACTAACATAAAATGACACATTGAGTGATATAATTATGCATTTTTAAAAATTATTAACTGATATTTGTACCTTTATGAACACAGCCCTGTAGCATGTTTCAACTTCGTGTCACAGTAACACATCGCTCATATACAATCACATAATTTAGTGAAGGTACAGACAGCATTTTAAATAGCAACACGATCATTTACACCCCAGAACAAGGTTTAACAGAGTGACACTATCATCTTCACACTGAACTGCACTGTCATAAATCTCAATGGGACTATGACAAAGTGTATCAAGTACAGTAATAATATCTTTGTAAAGAGATGAGGCATCCAGCTTTCTGATTTATCACGTTCTTTCTCTTCCACCTCTCTCGGGCTGCCTCCTGTCTTTAACTCGCACATATCCTCTATCTATCTGAAATGACTCCTTCCACTCTCTTTGTCGCTGTCACACCCTAAATCACTGCCATCACCCTCTAGCTTACTCTCAGGCCTCTGTTGTCCCTCCCTAGAGGACCACACAGAACGGAGGAGTTTCAGAAAACTTCCCTCTTTCCAACTTTGAATCTTACACTCTGTCTTTCTTTGTTTTTATGTGCTAACAGTTCTCTATTTTGTAAATTTCATCTGTATCTAATGTGAAATGATGCAACTTTCCTCTTACAGTGGCGAAAGTGTGACACCTTAAATTAGGCAAGCTGTCGAGTCATAATACATTCTGTCTTTGCTCCTTTTTCCCATTTCCTCTTCTGCAACATCCATTTGACTTTTTAACCTTACCTGAACAGCAAAGGTCCCCAGAACAATGGAGCAGAAGATTGGGTTGGAAAATATGCCATCAAAGACATTTCTCTCTCCGTGGATCTTGCGAGCGTTGATCTCATTGAAGAGTTGCATGAGGACAAAAGTGTTGAAGATGATGGTGTAGTGCTCAGATGGGGGAGAATGGAGTGGAGCATTGCGGCCACTGTCGATGTTAAACATACGCTCACCTGGAGACATTAAACAGGAAAGGAGCAAAGGGTTGCAGAGGAAGTAGAAATGAGAGGTCGGGAAAAGTAAGAACTGTTCATTAGGTTGTGTGTTTAATTAGTTGAAGGAGAAATAAACATGTGAACAATTAAATGTTAAGCATTTGCACATTTATCAATCAATAAATCTAATTATTTTGTAGGAATTCAATAAAATAATACACTTCTATCAACTATAAAAAAGAATGAAACAGAGCAACAAACTTACAATGTTACAAACCATATCTAACCAACTGCTAACCCAGAGTTTTTGTGTTCTACCTCAGAGGCATCCTGGTAGCTGTTTGCTGTATGTCATCTCCCTTCTTGTCTCCCCGCAACCTTCCTGTCTATTTCTACTGTATAAGTGTAATAATGGCTTGAAAATGGCCAAAAGTATCTTAAAAAAAGAAAAAAAAACATTTTCCAGCTGCCCTGAGTACTCTGGCAGAGTGTTCCAGCGGCTGCCTCACCAAAGATCTTAGTTCTATTTATGTGTCTGTTTGCACCAGTGTTGAAGTCTTGGTAAGCTAATAGTCTGACATTACTGAAGTCAGCTGTTTCAATAGCAGCTCAAACTATTTTCCTGGTTATCTAAGCTTGTGTTTGTGGTGTACTCACCTATGAACAACAGGGTGAAGATGATGACCAGCTGGTACACTCCATGGCCGAGTATGTTCTTCATCATGGTCAGTGAGATGAGCGGGTTGTTCCGGCCATAGGGTTTCCGTAGCAACAGTGCCTCAGTGGGGGGCTCGGTGGCCAGGGCCAGAGAGGCAAACGTGTCCATTATCAGATTCACCCATAACATCTGCACTGCCTTCAGCGGAGAGTCCTGCAGAGAGATTCACCATAGGAGTCTTTGGCAAGTCAGGGTCAGGTGAGACCTCGCCAATCCTTGCCAATCCAATGAACTGCTCTGATAAAGGTGGATCTACAACAGTTAGGAATGTCACGAATGGTGGAATTATTGATTGGAGTACATATTTCCATTCAATGATTATGAAAAGTCTCAAGATTAATAAAGATATCATACTACAGTATTGTATTTTCATGTGTCTTCAAGATTTGCCTTTGCCTTTGCGTGCTGCAATTCGATGCAATCCTTTTTTTCTTTTCGCCGACGTGTGAACAAACTATAATGTACCTTAAAAATTTGCACCTTCCAAGACATTCTCAGTGATCTACATCCATGATAATAGCCTGTATACTGACTTCCAAAAGATTATATTTATGCTTTATTCCAAGACTCTCAGTGCTTCTGTCCCTTCCTCTGGAGTAAAGTATGCAACATTAGCTTAGACAATCCACTGTCAACACAGCCATGTACCAGCACAACACAGACTCTACCACAAACAAATGTTGCTTAGTGTAAATTTGAAGAGGAAGTTGTTATGTAGAAGCATTTTATTTAGAAATGTGACCATACAATACTCCTTACAGATTTGCTTTGCAGGGTTCTACTGCTATGGTGATAAGAGCTCAAGATGAGCCTCTAAAATCCCTTTTACTATGATAAAATTCCAATAATATAAGTAACAATGATAACACGTAACATACAATTTGTATGTGTGTGTATCTCTGACTTGTGTGAGAAAAAAAAGCATGTTTTCATCATCTTTGTCTCAGGAGTCGAAAAGTGACTAATGTTTATGGAGTGATTTTATGTGTGTGCATGCATAGAAATGTACATGTGTCAGCATGTGTCTATATGTTTATTAATAAAGCTGTCTACCTGAGTGATGCAAGCCCCGGTGAAGGCCACAATGACAGCCACTACATTGACCGTGAGCTGGAACTGCAGAAACTTGGAGATGCTATCGTAGACATTTCGTCCCCACATCACTGCCTTGACAATGCTGCTGAAGTTGTCATCAGTCAGGATGATGTCAGATGCCTCTTTAGCCACGTCTGTCCCCGCAATGCCCTGACAGAGGTTTCAACAGAGAGGGAGAAAAGGACTGACAGTTACGAGATGATTCATGCAAGCAGTCAAGCATAAAAATTATGTTGAAGTGCAACTGTCTCAATATCGTGTAGTCCTGTCGCCAAGTGTCACCACTTAGCCACGGTCAACGTCAAAGCCACGCTATTAAACATACACATTTAAGAGATGAAATATTTTGAACTTCATATTTATCATTAATATGTTCTGTGGCATTCATTTTATAGTGATATATAGAGAGGAGCATTTGTTCTCTAAAATCTACATTAACATCCATGGTGAATAATATCTCAAACAAGTTACCATGGCAAATCCCACATCAGCCTTCTTCAGCGCAGGTCCGTCATTGGTTCCATCTCCTGTTACTGCGACAACCTGCCTCTGTTCTATAATGCTACTGTCGATGATGCCTGGACACAAACAGTAAAAGGCCATAAAGTATGTATGAACCAGTGTGTGTGTGTGTGTGTGTGTGTGTGTGTGTGTGTGTATGTGTGTTTGGAGCAGGAAACATGTGACTCACCTTTGACCAGTGTGTGTTTGTCTGTTGGTGATGATCGAGCCAACACACGGAGTTTGGGCCAGATTTTGTCAATGCGTTCCTGTTCAATCTGTGAAATGGAGAGGAAAGTGGAGTCGAGTGTAATGTGGAAGTCCATAATAGAGAAAATATGAACTAATCTTCACTAGATGTCACTGTGGATCCAACTACAAGCATGTGTTCTGGAGAAAAAGCATCAATGAGGCACTGAGAAAGTGGTCCTTATATGGTGCTCTCTTGAAAGTAATTACACTGCACTCGTACTTTTATATGATGATGATTTACACACAGCATTTCCAAATATAAATTTACATTCACTCAACAGCACTAATCAGCGGCAATCCATCTCATTAAATGCTAATATGTTGACACTGAAAGGGTTTGTTGAAAGCAAGGCTAAACAAATGTAAGCTTTAATGGTGTGTACTAAGTAAAACATTTAAGATAAATATATCAGCATTGATGAGGGGACACTTTCGATCTAACTGTTAACTGAGGTGAAATATGGTGTGGGTATTAAAGGAAAGGAGGTGCTGTGGGGTTATCAAGAGATCTGCTACTAAACTGATGATTTTTTTAAATTTTAATTTTTGAGTTTACCTTGCGACTCCAACTCACCTCTCCTTTCTCATTCCTGATTCGTCGATTGAAGTCTTTTCCCTCTAGGCAGATAAAGTCATCCCCGGGGTGGATGATGCCACATTTAGCAGCAATGGCTCTGGCTGTGTTAATGTTATCACCAGTTACCATTCGCACTGTGATGCCTGCACGCTGGCACTTTCGGATGGCCTCAGGCACCTTGGACGCATAGAGATATTTGTTCACACAGAAACCTCATGCCAAGTACTTTCTTACACACAGATTACAGCCACACACTATGGAGCAGTTTATCTCAGAGTATCAGCTGTAACTTAAATTAAAGATGCACTTTTACTTTATTCTTTTCCACATACCTCAGGCCGCACAGGGTCCTCTATCCCAACCACAGTGATGCAGGTCAACTCTGTAACTATTTCGGCCTCGTTCTCCCACTCTGGTTCTGGATTACATGGCAAATCACGGAATGCAATGCAGATAGTCCTCAACCCCTCACAGGCCATTGGTTCAATCACCTATGAATGAACGATTATCATAAATAACAACACAGAGTTAAGTGTACAAAACCTCTCACTCCACTGATCTCTTACAAAGATGAAAAAAATTAATTTTACTCCAAACTAAAGTTTAAAACTGGGCTTAAATTGCCTTCGTGCAGTTTTAAGTAAAACTTTGGTGCATCTGTGGCAGGGTCTTATGATATAGCTGTAGGGAAAACACTGCAAGCTGAATGCAGACAGCAGAGAGAAGCATTATGATTTAAAGAAGAGGTGGCATAACACTGCCACAGTGCAAACTGAGTAACTGAGCTGGAAAAAACTTGTGTATGAAAGAGAGCTATTTTCTCAAGGCAAAAGCTGTGTGCATTATGAGATAAATATGTTCAGTCATCCTGTCAGTCAATTAAATCTACTGTATGGGAAATAAATATATGTGTTTTATTGGTGGATATTTTAGTTAAAGCAAGGATGATGTAGCAAGATTTTATGTATAATAAACTTGTATATAAGTCTGCCAACGCTGATGCCACAGTTTTCACTCACATTCTGTTCAGTAATGCTTGTGGTGTTTAGTGTGATTGGAACGGCAGTTTTCATATCCATAAAGTGTGAAAGTTATTTTTGCTGGTGAATATTTTAGGTATAACTAGACTGAGTCAGCAAAGCAGTCTGTCTTAAAGATTTTCAGCAGCTTTTAAAAACTTTGGCAGTCTAATAAAATCATGTTTAAAAAAAGACAGCTAGCCTTGCCTGAAGCAGAGCTGTGTGGAAGATCTTCATGACAATAGAGTGGGCGAATATTGTGATTGTCAAGACATTTTCAGGATTTAGTAACTGCACATCATCTGGAGTTTTTCAAATGGACTATCAGTTTGCTTTGTATTTAATTTTCCAGGGAAGATTGTCTTATTGTGAATGAAAGCAGAAGTGAGTTGTTCAATAATATTTCACCTGTTTCACCATCTCATCTCGGTCACGTGGGCGGAAACTGCGAGGTTCGCCATTGGCATCGAGGATGTAGGAACACCTGAAGAGGTTAATGAACAGAAAAAGGATGTGCAAAGGAGTGTTACGAAAACAATCATTTACCATGTTATTGTCAGAGTCTCAACTTAATATGAACATGTTTGCACCTATTAATTCAGTTAGGTGTTATCCCACATCACTCACTTTTTCAGCATGATCTCAGACGCTCCTTTGCTGTAGAGGCGGAAGGAACCATCAGGTAGCTTGATCACTGTGCTCATGGATTTACGCACTGAGTTGAATGTATACACCTTAGAGAAACAGAGTTGAAAGAAGGTGAGATTTCAAAGCGTTAAATCATACATATCATACATATACGACTCACAACATAGCTCAAGGTATTGAATAATGCAAATTTTACATTGCAAAAAAACTAAATGATTAGTCTAACTTTATGGTTTCTTGATCTAACAGGA
Organism: Apogonichthyoides opercularis; assembly: GCA_029814545.1. Taxonomy (NCBI): domain Eukaryota; kingdom Metazoa; phylum Chordata; class Actinopteri; order Kurtiformes; family Apogonidae; genus Apogonichthyoides; species Apogonichthyoides opercularis. The sequence goes on from JAPTGW010000026.1 coordinate 22,151,190, forward strand.
TCTCTACATATTTACAGTCAAAATCTAATTACATGGCATTAAGTGTGAGTTACAATGAAGCTGTGCAATAAAGCATATTACCAAAATAGGCCTACCTTCTCTTCATTGTAATACAAACTGATAATCACTGATGCTGAATAATAATAATACATATTACATATATTACTTATTAGTAGTAGTAGTAGCAGTACTATTATTGTTTATTTAAAGTTATATCAATAAAACGATCTTATATACATGGTCTTTTAATCCTAAAAGGCTGCAAATCTGACGTGTCTAACTCCGCTGACTTGAATTTTAGTTGACTTGAGACATATGAGGTGAAATAAACTGTTAGAGACATGTTGTAAAACGCATGATAAAATTAACAAACAAGAGTTCACAGCGATGTTGGAAAGAGTGATGATGTAATTTGTCAGATAAATTGAAAAAAATTGCTTCAGCTGGTAAGTTTCAAAGGATTTCATTTGAACAACTTAAAATGCAGTCCATGTTTTCCTACCTTGTACAGTCTCTCCTCAGGAATCTGCTCTCTGACAGGGGTGTAGTCCTGCTGTAGGTCTAATACAAATCCCAGCAGGCCACACTCCGTTTTGTTGCCCACCTGCTTAGCTAGACCTCCCTCCACATCAGGCGGCTGACAGACAGTCGGGGTGGTGGATTACAGAGGGCAGTGAGGAAAACACAAACACAGGGAAGGTGAGGAGGAGAGAACATAGATGGATGGCAAAGAAAGTCGTGAAAGGGAAAAAAAAGAGACGTGGGAAAGGGTGACATTATTAAAACAAAGGGACAGCGAAAGGTGAGATTATTTTCAGAATCCCCCTGCATCCACCTGAGCATTCACAATGAAGGTCTGCTGAAGGGTCTGCGAAATAGTAAGATGACTTTCCAGAAAACAGTGGTATCTTTGTCTGTCCATGACTCACCATGATCTTGGAGGTGTAGGCGCTGTTGATGGCGATAGCATTGACTAATAGATCCAGGGACCGGGGGTTGATCTGTCCAGGGTCTGGGATTACACGGTGGTGCACATCACCTGGGAAATAATGTGTGATTAATAATCTTTGCACATACAGTACAGCCTGGCATCCATTTCAACTAGTCTACACACCTGATAATCATGTGATGTACAATGCAAAGGCTTCAATATGTAAAGAGGGATACAGACAGAGGCTCATTTCTTTTAGAGATTAGATGTTTTACAAACTATCAGTATTGGCAGAAGCTGGCACCAATACTGACTGATTGCAGGTTTAGGCTTCTAAACTGGAATTATTTTAAAATTTCACTCCAACTAGAACTTTTGTGGATATTCCGATGTTCAGATGTTTACATATATTGTTTAATTATTTTGAATTTTATGTTATTCAGACTTATTTATTTAAGCGTTTCACAGCTTAACTTAACCATTCAGTTCAACATCAGTCAGCTTTTTTTCTTGCTCCAAACTGTCATCATTATATAGGCCTTTAAAAATCTATCGTCAGTCTCTATTTTTGGTGTAAATAATAAGCGGACTGAACGAAACAGAGAGCACTTTGTCATGTACAAACATGCACCTTTTTACAGTGGTGATTAATTGTGTAGCTCCTCTCAAATCCCTGACATATTCTGCAAATTTGCTCTTCACTCACCTATATACGTCTGTACAACAGTCATTCGGTTGGTGGTGAGAGTGCCAGTCTTGTCAGAGCAGATGGCCGTGGCGTTGCCCATGGTCTCGCATGCATCCAGATGCCGTACAAGGTTGTTGTCTTTCATCATTTTCTACAAATGAGATAGTGATGGAGAGCAGAGGGACAGGTGTGGGGCAGATGCAAGGGAGTTGAAATGATAAATAGGGGGAGAAAGGAAGGACAGCAGGAAGGAAAGAGGGAAACAGGTGAAGAGTTATTACTGTTTTCTTACAGTAACCATTTAGAAGCAAATAAAACATAAAATATTTGTGTTTTTTTTTTAAATACTAGGATAGATTATACTTTAGGTCCTTACTTGTATTGTTTACAAAGAGGAGGACTAAACTGGTACCATTCCTCATGTTACCAGCACATTGTTATTGACTTTAAAGCAGCTAATTAATATTGCCACATGGATCAAATTGCTATATGTAGACTGTAAGGTCTGTCATAGTGACAGGTTGCCAGACTTTATTCCTCAGTATTGTTTACAGCCTCTGTACACAGCTCTTCACCACAAAAAGCTCTGATAAACTTACAACACTATCTATTCAGAACCACATGTCAGAAAGCAGGATAACATAGCAGAGCATTTAAGATTTGGGATAAATCCTGTTTTCTCAAGGCAAGAGGAGCACTAGAATCGGCCATACATTAAGTCGGCAGACAGTGACACGACTCCAAATAAATGCTAATGTTGTCTGTGGAATGTCTAAACTGTATGCTAACACATTCAACGTAGGTGTTGTTCTACAGCTGGTTCGGTTAAACCAAAGAAGAAGAAAAATCTACAAACTATTGATTCTATTTCTTAGATATGAAAAAAAAGGTCACTCAGTCACATGATGCATTTCAAATGTTTTTGTTTATTAAAAAGTGATAAGGACCATTTAAGGGCTGAAACACTGATTATTAACCACACACTTTCTCATCCTGATTCGTTTCCTTTACTTGATTCTTGACAGTGAGATCTCTGTGCTTGTATCACATATTCATAAACTACAACCTATGTCTCCTTTTGCTGCTCTTTTACTAAACTGGATGGATGGTCTTACCTTGACAGAATAAGCCAGAGAAATGGTGACAGCAAGCGGTAAGCCCTCTGGGACTGCCACCACCAACACAGTGACACCAATGATGAAGAATTTGACAAAGTACTGGATATAAACTGGAGTACACTCTGCCAGCCACGCATGACCTGCAACACACACCACACTTCATATTAAGGCCAAAACAAATAGTCTTCTTTAAAGAGTGACTCATACTCAACAGAGTGGTAAACATTTGGCACCACAGAAAAAGAATGACATAAAATCTGCAGGGAAGTGAGAAGGATGCTTTCTGATGTGTGTGTGTGTGTGTGTGTGTGTGTGTGTGTGTGTGTGTGTTTCTACTTGTCACTGGGCCTGAACCTGCATACACACAAACCTTCAATGACAAACGTGTCGATGACAAAGTAGAGCACCAGGATGATGACGGTGATGGCTGACATCACCAAACCTGTGGGGGAAATCAAAGACAGGAGAGTTCATCAGAGTGTCACTCAGTTACTCTCTCTTAACTTGATTTGATACCTCAGCTGCACCTTTTCATTTGGTTCATAAGCTTTGCTTTTTGTGTGCATGAACAACTGCATTGTGCTTCATTGCTTCACTTGACTTCTGTATCTTAACTCTTAGATGTAGGACATTTCTTTTTCGCATATCTCTGCATCATTGCACCTTATCCGCAAACTTAAGCACAACTTGCACAAATAGTTTCCCATATTCACAAAGAACTATTATGCATCATGGTCACAAACCTCTAGAAATGTCACCTATACTTTACTTGAGTACAGATATTGGTGTAAAAAACAAACTGGCAAAAGTATGTTGCAGAGGTGCTGCTTCAACTTCTTTACAGGCAAGCAGAGAAGAATATAAATGTACTTCTATCAGCTGTTTCTCTGGAAAACTAATCTAACTTCATGTTATGTTAACTTTACTTTGTAACTGGAATCTATGCTGGATCAACCGGGATATGTCCCAGTTGATACACCAAGCAACCACTTTTTCTATACTCTATTACAGCAGATAAACATTAGTTTGATGTTAGGAAGGTGCACAAAAATGCTAAATAACTCCCCTCAAATGTATTAAAGTAAAACTATGAGGCCTGTTGTGAAAATGGTTCATGCATGGAGAGA